>OU565269.1:11540000-12115820 GCA_913789895.3 Seladonia tumulorum | reverse complement strand
AAATCGTTCAGACGCCAGAGAAATTTTACCTTGCAGAGATACATACCGCCATAAGAGCTCTTGATAACGGATCAAAAAGTTGGCCATCAAATTCAATGACTTCTGGTACAGTAGGTTCTCGCTCATGTCGCGCAATGTGGGGACCGTAGCTTAGTGGCAATGGCAACGAATAGTGGCGAATGGTTCTTTCTATTGTTACACCGATGATAACATATGTTGTTTCCATCCTTGACATTCTTTGTAGCCGCATAGGACGCACAGTTATAGCAATGTCAACATCACTATGGGACAAATAGTGTCCTCCTCCTTGTGTGCTCTGGTTTATCTTAGTAATTAATTGGTTGTGGGTTATGTTCAATTCATTGGCTAATTCATTTAAATCTTCTTTGCAAAAGCATGCACCTTGTCTCCCGTGCCTTTCTTCACTTTCCGAGAATCTAGTCCTACCTCGTAGATCACCTTAGAGCAGAACTCTACTGCTTTTGAAGGAACCCTTTGATCCCTTTGTAAATCCTCCATATAATCATCACAGTGAGTCTTGAAAATTTTTCTCAACTCTGCCAGATTGAATTCCATGCCTGTATGCTTCTCCAGAAACTCTGCAGCTTTTATACCAAGCATGGTATACTCCTTAGCTATCGAGTGTGCGACAAGAGCCTGAAGCTTGCTTCCTGCTACACTATAGCTTTGCTGAAGTCGCAATGGTAGTCATATTCATTTGGTATGTTAAAGAAAGTTGTGTAATTATACAAAGAATATTCAAATATATGTTGTATCTCTACCAAACAACATGAATACTCTTCTAACGCTTTTAAAACTAAACCACTACCGTTTACTAAAGGTAACTTAAAGCTAACTGAATGCTCTCCTGAGTAATTAGTGTGATATAATGAAGTGTATGTGATTTTACTATCCGTCCTAAAAATTGTTGGCACGTTGAACATAAACATACAAGAACACATTTTTCTAGTATTTAAATATTCAGCTGTAGTTCCTTTCTCTATTTTAATTTCCAAATCTCCGTTTGTTTTATCTATATGTATGTGTATGGGAAAATACATGTTAGTCGCTGCGTGCTGCTGCTGAGTTTTTTTTTTGAAAGTAACTTCGTATATTTAACAACGAACAAGAGTAAATGATAAACTACGCAGTCGACAGAGATAAGAACTGCGAGTTCCACGTTGAACGAACGGCTACGATCACGGGTGCTCCTGCAAGAGACACCGAAACTCGTATCAATGATTACGGCGCAACACGCGCAAACGATCGCGAGACTATACAGCAATACTCAAGACGTCAACACGATCTAACAGCTGGCGGACGAGAGAGCGAACGAACGACTCGTAACCGACATCTCGCCCGGAATCGCTCCTAGCGCAGGCGCAGTCGCGCGGGGCTGCGCTGCACATGCGCCAACGCATGCTCGTCCCCACACGTATTTTTCGTGAGACACGTTCTCCCGTAAGGCTGGCAGTCTTTCAATATATCTCGTCGGTGCATTGGGTGATTGGTCTATTCCTATACCTCGTTTGTGGCGTGAGCACACTCATTTGCTCTCTGATGCAGGTTCTGATCTAGGCTAAAAATAGACTAGGGAGCAGCACTATACCGGGGGACACTAAAATCATCTGATTTTCAAATGATTTTTTGAAAATCATTTTTGCCGGAGTCATGATCACTTGAAATTGACCCAATTTCTCGGGTTCGTAGGGGTGATTCTTTAATTTTTTGAGGAGTGTGTATCTAACATCTGAAAAATCACTATGGCACTTACCTTTGAATCCAAACTGATCGCGATAACAGTTGCGATGATTAAAAATAACAAAAAAAAAAGTTGGGAAATGAGTAACCCTTCTACGTGTAACGCAGTAGAACCGTATATGATCGGTCAATGAAAACTCACTGTGATTTTTCGATAGTAAGAAGTGTATATTACTACAACATACTTGTGGGATATTGATTGCAACAATAATCGCATCGGTAAAATGGGAGGGTGAAGGTTTGGTAGATGGGTTTTGGATTTGGTGATAGGGTCATGAGGGTGAAAGGATGGGGAACAGAGGTATCGCTACTTTTCTACACGGCGGATACGTATATAACAAAGAAAGAACACACACATATTTAGCTGTGACAATAATTTGTTCGCATATCAATACGTGTCGTGTAGTCGCATTATCAAGATAGAATTACAAAGATTCGTTTTCGAAAAAGAAGAACGGAAACTATATTCCAGCGAATCGCGGTGTCGTCGAACGGCGCTCCGTTTTCACATGTACAAAATTATCGTAAGACAGCGTGCGTCGTATAGGAATCAAATCAAACAACCGTTTCGTTGATCGTCTAACAATAAGAAACAAGGGAATGGAATTTGAACATTTTTCTGTTTGCGTCTTTTTGATTCCTTTTTCATTCTGCATCTTTTGAATCGTTATCGTAGCATCTTGTATCGGTTTGTTGTTTTCATTTTCCGTATTTCGCATTCTGTATTTCGTTTTTTGTTTCGTGTTCCATTTGAAATGAAAGATTCCGCGTGAACGATTGGCAGACGGTCATTGGCAGTGTTTCCCTTGCGCAATTGGAAGAAAGTAAAACCGTGAAGATCATGAGCGAGGACAAATCGTCAAGAAGTCTGAACGTACATCAGACCGACACTTAACATTGAGTATTACGCAGGTAACTGGTTAACATTTATCTCAGTGTGTATACATCCATGCTAGCTTAGTATGTAATTGGTCAAGATACTGTAACGGTAAAGGACATACGTATTTGTTTTTTTTTTTTTGTGCTTTCTTGGTTTACTTCGGGACCCCTCGTGACGCTACACAGTCGAACGATCTCGAACTTTGAACGAAAATCTTGAAACTCTCTGCTCGATATTCTGGCTGTTTTCTGTTTCTTTACGTTCTTCCAACTACTCGTCGAATATTCATTTTGTACTTGTTGCAAATTTTAAGATTACTCGCTAAATGTAATGCAACTGCGACCGCAAACATCGAACTGGCTATTGAATTCAACTTTTAGGGTCTTACTATGAAATTGGAAAAAACATTACTGATCTCCCGGGACTGTTACTCAAAACATTAGCCAATCCAAAGTACGTCAATTTGTAATAAGGGAGCCAGCGACAAAATCGAAATCGCTCGACGTTCGCCAACGCTTGCGAAATTATAGTAACTTTACGAATACGTTTCGTTAGGCATACTTTTATACTCGATGGGAAACGTACAGTGAACTCCTCAGATTGCATATTCGAACTTGCTGCATTCGATTAATAATTAATCCCTTGCCTTATTGGACCGAATCTGCTGAATATCATTAATTTCTTTTAAATCGAAATCAAATTTCATTTTCATTTTCAGTATATGACTTGGAGTAAATGTCGACATACAATAAATATTTTCCTTTTCTTGTAGAAAATTTCTAAAGACGGATAAGTTCTACCCAGCACAGGTATTAAACCAACAGTACAAGGGATTACAAAGTTCACTGATTATCGAAACTCTATTTGGCTAGACTCTCCTGTGTTTTCCAGAATATCACATCAACTTCGTTGCAATTGATGAATCCACTGCGTCCCTTTCAACGACACTGTCGGAACGAAATTAATTGACGGTTATAGGTCACAATTCCCGTTGCGGACTCTACCACACCCTTCTCCATTTCTGTATCGAACGGTGCAAGCTTGGGAAGTATCTTCGAGATATCATTTGATTTCATTCCGACCATATCGATGTACATGAATTATTTTGAACGTATCAAGTTCAACAGCCATCGGAAGACTTCTCATTTCGTTTCTCAGTGCCGCACGGATAACTGTCGCTTTCTACCCCCGCCACTGCTTAGGGCAGGTACACTTGTACCAGTACCAAAACAGACTTTTCCTAAACTACTTTCCAAATCGTTCAGACGCCAGAGAAATTTTACCTTGCAGAGATACATACCGCCATAAGAGCTCTTGATAACGGATCAAAAAGTTGGCCATCAAATTCAATGACTTCTGGTACAGTAGGTTCTCGCTCATGTCGCGCAATGTGGGGACCGTAGCTTAGTGGCAATGGCAACGAATAGTGGCGAATGGTTCTTTCTATTGTTACACGATGATAACATATGTTGTTTCCATCCTTGACATTCTTTGTAGCCGCATAGGACGCACATATAGCAATGTCAACATCACTATGGGACAAATAGTGTCCTCCTCCTTGTGTGCTCTGGTTTATCTTAGTAATTAATTGGTTGTGGGTTATGTTCAATTCATTGGCTAATTCATTTAAATCTTCTTTGCAAAAGCATGCACCTTGTCTCCCGTGCCTTTCTTCACTTTCCGAGAATCTAGTCCTACCTCGTAGATCACCTTAGAGCAGAACTCTACTGCTTTTGAAGGAACCCTTTGATCCCTTTGTAAATCCTCCATATAATCATCACAGTGAGTCTTGAAAATTTTTCTCAACTCTGCCAGATTGAATTCCATGCCTGTATGCTTCTCCAGAAACTCTGCAGCTTTTATACCAAGCATGGTATACTCCTTAGCTATCGAGTGTGCGACAAGAGCCTGAAGCTTGCTTCCTGCTACACTATAGCTTTGCTGAAGTCGCAATGGTAGTCATATTCATTTGGTATGTTAAAGAAAGTTGTGTAATTATACAAAGAATATTCAAATATATGTTGTATCTCTACCAAACAACATGAATACTCTTCTAACGCTTTTAAAACTAAACCACTACCGTTTACTAAAGGTAACTTAAAGCTAACTGAATGCTCTCCTGAGTAATTAGTGTGATATAATGAAGTGTATGTGATTTTACTATCCGTCCTAAAAATTGTTGGCACGTTGAACATAAACATACAAGAACACATTTTTCTAGTATTTAAATATTCAGCTGTAGTTCCTTTCTCTATTTTAATTTCCAAATCTCCGTTTGTTTTATCTATATGTATGTGTATGGGAAAATACATGTTAGTCGCTGCGTGCTGCTGCTGAGTTTTTTTTTTGAAAGTAACTTCGTATATTTAACAACGAACAAGAGTAAATGATAAACTACGCAGTCGACAGAGATAAGAACTGCGAGTTCCACGTTGAACGAACGGCTACGATCACGGGTGCTCCTGCAAGAGACACCGAAACTCGTATCAATGATTACGGCGCAACACGCGCAAACGATCGCGAGACTATACAGCAATACTCAAGACGTCAACACGATCTAACAGCTGGCGGACGAGAGAGCGAACGAACGACTCGTAACCGACATCTCGCCGGAATCGCTCCTAGCGCAGGCGCAGTCGCGCGGGCTGCGCTGCACATGCGCCAACGCATGCTCGTCCCCACACGTATTTTTCGTGAGACACGTTCTCCCGTAAGGCTGGCAGTCTTTCAATATATCTCGTCGGTGCATTGGGTGATTGGTCTATTCCTATACCTCGTTTGTGGCGTGAGCACACTCATTTGCTCTCTGATGCAGGTTCTGATCTAGGCTAAAAATTAGACTAGGGAGCAGCACTATACCGGGGACACTAAAATCATCTGATTTTCAAATGATTTTTTGAAAATCATTTTTGCCGGAGTCATGATCACTTGAAATTGACCCAATTTCTCGGGTTCGTAGGGGTGATTCTTTAATTTTTTGAGGAGTGTGTATCTAACATCTGAAAAATCACTATGGCACTTACCTTTGAATCCAAACTGATCGCGATAACAGTTGCGATGATTAAAAATAACAAAAAAAAAAGTTGGGAAATGAGTAACCCTTCTACGTGTAACGCAGTAGAACCGTATATGATCGGTCAATGAAAACTCACTGTGATTTTTCGATAGTAAGAAGTGTATATTACTACAACATACTTGTGGGATATTGATTGCAACAATAATCGCATCGGTAAAATGGGAGGGTGAAGGTTTGGTAGATGGGTTTTGGATTTGGTGATAGGGTCATGAGGGTGAAAGGATGGGGAACAGAGGTATCGCTACTTTTCTACACGGCGGATACGTATATAACAAAGAAAGAACACACACATATTTAGCTGTGACAATAATTTGTTCGCATATCAATACGTGTCGTGTAGTCGCATTATCAAGATAGAATTACAAAGATTCGTTTTCGAAAAAGAAGAACGGAAACTATATTCCAGCGAATCGCGGTGTCGTCGAACGGCGCTCCGTTTTCACATGTACAAAATTATCGTAAGACAGCGTGCGTCGTATAGGAATCAAATCAAACAACCGTTTCGTTGATCGTCTAACAATAAGAAACAAGGGAATGGAATTTGAACATTTTTCTGTTTGCGTCTTTTTGATTCCTTTTTCATTCTGCATCTTTTGAATCGTTATCGTAGCATCTTGTATCGGTTTGTTGTTTTCATTTTCCGTATTTCGCATTCTGTATTTCGTTTTTTGTTTCGTGTTCCATTTGAAATGAAAGATTCCGCGTGAACGATTGGCAGACGGTCATTGGCAGTGTTTCCCTTGCGCAATTGGAAGAAAGTAAAACCGTGAAGATCATGAGCGAGGACAAATCGTCAAGAAGTCTGAACGTACATCAGACCGACACTTAACATTGAGTATTACGCAGGTAACTGGTTAACATTTATCTCAGTGTGTATACATCCATGCTAGCTTAGTATGTAATTGGTCAAGATACTGTAACGGTAAAGGACATACGTATTTGTTTTTTTTTTTTTGTGCTTTCTTGGTTTACTTCGGGACCCCTCGTGACGCTACACAGTCGAACGATCTCGAACTTTGAACGAAAATCTTGAAACTCTCTGCTCGATATTCTGGCTGTTTTCTGTTTCTTTACGTTCTTCCAACTACTCGTCGAATATTCATTTTGTACTTGTTGCAAATTTTAAGATTACTCGCTAAATGTAATGCAACTGCGACCGCAAACATCGAACTGGCTATTGAATTCAACTTTTAGGGTCTTACTATGAAATTGGAAAAAACATTACTGATCTCCCGGGACTGTTACTCAAAACATTAGCCAATCCAAAGTACGTCAATTTGTAATAAGGGAGCCAGCGACAAAATCGAAATCGCTCGACGTTCGCCAACGCTTGCGAAATTATAGTAACTTTACGAATACGTTTCGTTAGGCATACTTTTATACTCGATGGGAAACGTACAGTGAACTCCTCAGATTGCATATTCGAACTTGCTGCATTCGATTAATAATTAATCCCTTGCCTTATTGGACCGAATCTGCTGAATATCATTAATTTCTTTTAAATCGAAATCAAATTTCATTTTCATTTTCAGTATATGACTTGGAGTAAATGTCGACATACAATAAATATTTTCCTTTTCTTGTAGAAAATTTCTAAAGACGGATAAGTTCTACCCAGCACAGGTATTAAACCAACAGTACAAGGGATTACAAAGTTCACTGATTATCGAAACTCTATTTGGCTAGACTCTCCTGTGTTTTCCAGAATATCACATCAACTTCGTTGCAATTGATGAATCCACTGCGTCCCTTTCAACGACACTGTCGGAACGAAATTAATTGACGGTTATAGGTCACAATTCCCGTTGCGGACTCTACCACACCCTTCTCCATTTCTGTATCGAACGGTGCAAGCTTGGGAAGTATCTTCGAGATATCATTTGATTTCATTCCGACCATATCGATGTACATGAATTATTTTGAACGTATCAAGTTCAACAGCCATCGGAAGACTTCTCATTTCGTTTCTCAGTGCCGCACGGATAACTGTCGCTTTCTACCCCCGCCACTGCTTAGGGCAGGTACACTTGTACCAGTACCAAAACAGACTTTTCCTAAACTACTTTCCAAATCGTTCAGACGCCAGAGAAATTTTACCTTGCAGAGATACATACCGCCATAAGAGCTCTTGATAACGGATCAAAAAGTTGGCCATCAAATTCAATGACTTCTGGTACAGTAGGTTCTCGCTCATGTCGCGCAATGTGGGGACCGTAGCTTAGTGGCAATGGCAACGAATAGTGGCGAATGGTTCTTTCTATTGTTACACGATGATAACATATGTTGTTTCCATCCTTGACATTCTTTGTAGCCGCATAGGACGCACATATAGCAATGTCAACATCACTATGGGACAAATAGTGTCCTCCTCCTTGTGTGCTCTGGTTTATCTTAGTAATTAATTGGTTGTGGGTTATGTTCAATTCATTGGCTAATTCATTTAAATCTTCTTTGCAAAAGCATGCACCTTGTCTCCCGTGCCTTTCTTCACTTTCCGAGAATCTAGTCCTACCTCGTAGATCACCTTAGAGCAGAACTCTACTGCTTTTGAAGGAACCCTTTGATCCCTTTGTAAATCCTCCATATAATCATCACAGTGAGTCTTGAAAATTTTTCTCAACTCTGCCAGATTGAATTCCATGCCTGTATGCTTCTCCAGAAACTCTGCAGCTTTTATACCAAGCATGGTATACTCCTTAGCTATCGAGTGTGCGACAAGAGCCTGAAGCTTGCTTCCTGCTACACTATAGCTTTGCTGAAGTCGCAATGGTAGTCATATTCATTTGGTATGTTAAAGAAAGTTGTGTAATTATACAAAGAATATTCAAATATATGTTGTATCTCTACCAAACAACATGAATACTCTTCTAACGCTTTTAAAACTAAACCACTACCGTTTACTAAAGGTAACTTAAAGCTAACTGAATGCTCTCCTGAGTAATTAGTGTGATATAATGAAGTGTATGTGATTTTACTATCCGTCCTAAAAATTGTTGGCACGTTGAACATAAACATACAAGAACACATTTTTCTAGTATTTAAATATTCAGCTGTAGTTCCTTTCTCTATTTTAATTTCCAAATCTCCGTTTGTTTTATCTATATGTATGTGTATGGGAAAATACATGTTAGTCGCTGCGTGCTGCTGCTGAGTTTTTTTTTTGAAAGTAACTTCGTATATTTAACAACGAACAAGAGTAAATGATAAACTACGCAGTCGACAGAGATAAGAACTGCGAGTTCCACGTTGAACGAACGGCTACGATCACGGGTGCTCCTGCAAGAGACACCGAAACTCGTATCAATGATTACGGCGCAACACGCGCAAACGATCGCGAGACTATACAGCAATACTCAAGACGTCAACACGATCTAACAGCTGGCGGACGAGAGAGCGAACGAACGACTCGTAACCGACATCTCGCCGGAATCGCTCCTAGCGCAGGCGCAGTCGCGCGGGCTGCGCTGCACATGCGCCAACGCATGCTCGTCCCCACACGTATTTTTCGTGAGACACGTTCTCCCGTAAGGCTGGCAGTCTTTCAATATATCTCGTCGGTGCATTGGGTGATTGGTCTATTCCTATACCTCGTTTGTGGCGTGAGCACACTCATTTGCTCTCTGATGCAGGTTCTGATCTAGGCTAAAAATTAGACTAGGGAGCAGCACTATACCGGGGACACTAAAATCATCTGATTTTCAAATGATTTTTTGAAAATCATTTTTGCCGGAGTCATGATCACTTGAAATTGACCCAATTTCTCGGGTTCGTAGGGGTGATTCTTTAATTTTTTGAGGAGTGTGTATCTAACATCTGAAAAATCACTATGGCACTTACCTTTGAATCCAAACTGATCGCGATAACAGTTGCGATGATTAAAAATAACAAAAAAAAAAGTTGGGAAATGAGTAACCCTTCTACGTGTAACGCAGTAGAACCGTATATGATCGGTCAATGAAAACTCACTGTGATTTTTCGATAGTAAGAAGTGTATATTACTACAACATACTTGTGGGATATTGATTGCAACAATAATCGCATCGGTAAAATGGGAGGGTGAAGGTTTGGTAGATGGGTTTTGGATTTGGTGATAGGGTCATGAGGGTGAAAGGATGGGGAACAGAGGTATCGCTACTTTTCTACACGGCGGATACGTATATAACAAAGAAAGAACACACACATATTTAGCTGTGACAATAATTTGTTCGCATATCAATACGTGTCGTGTAGTCGCATTATCAAGATAGAATTACAAAGATTCGTTTTCGAAAAAGAAGAACGGAAACTATATTCCAGCGAATCGCGGTGTCGTCGAACGGCGCTCCGTTTTCACATGTACAAAATTATCGTAAGACAGCGTGCGTCGTATAGGAATCAAATCAAACAACCGTTTCGTTGATCGTCTAACAATAAGAAACAAGGGAATGGAATTTGAACATTTTTCTGTTTGCGTCTTTTTGATTCCTTTTTCATTCTGCATCTTTTGAATCGTTATCGTAGCATCTTGTATCGGTTTGTTGTTTTCATTTTCCGTATTTCGCATTCTGTATTTCGTTTTTTGTTTCGTGTTCCATTTGAAATGAAAGATTCCGCGTGAACGATTGGCAGACGGTCATTGGCAGTGTTTCCCTTGCGCAATTGGAAGAAAGTAAAACCGTGAAGATCATGAGCGAGGACAAATCGTCAAGAAGTCTGAACGTACATCAGACCGACACTTAACATTGAGTATTACGCAGGTAACTGGTTAACATTTATCTCAGTGTGTATACATCCATGCTAGCTTAGTATGTAATTGGTCAAGATACTGTAACGGTAAAGGACATACGTATTTGTTTTTTTTTTTTTGTGCTTTCTTGGTTTACTTCGGGACCCCTCGTGACGCTACACAGTCGAACGATCTCGAACTTTGAACGAAAATCTTGAAACTCTCTGCTCGATATTCTGGCTGTTTTCTGTTTCTTTACGTTCTTCCAACTACTCGTCGAATATTCATTTTGTACTTGTTGCAAATTTTAAGATTACTCGCTAAATGTAATGCAACTGCGACCGCAAACATCGAACTGGCTATTGAATTCAACTTTTAGGGTCTTACTATGAAATTGGAAAAAACATTACTGATCTCCCGGGACTGTTACTCAAAACATTAGCCAATCCAAAGTACGTCAATTTGTAATAAGGGAGCCAGCGACAAAATCGAAATCGCTCGACGTTCGCCAACGCTTGCGAAATTATAGTAACTTTACGAATACGTTTCGTTAGGCATACTTTTATACTCGATGGGAAACGTACAGTGAACTCCTCAGATTGCATATTCGAACTTGCTGCATTCGATTAATAATTAATCCCTTGCCTTATTGGACCGAATCTGCTGAATATCATTAATTTCTTTTAAATCGAAATCAAATTTCATTTTCATTTTCAGTATATGACTTGGAGTAAATGTCGACATACAATAAATATTTTCCTTTTCTTGTAGAAAATTTCTAAAGACGGATAAGTTCTACCCAGCACAGGTATTAAACCAACAGTACAAGGGATTACAAAGTTCACTGATTATCGAAACTCTATTTGGCTAGACTCTCCTGTGTTTTCCAGAATATCACATCAACTTCGTTGCAATTGATGAATCCACTGCGTCCCTTTCAACGACACTGTCGGAACGAAATTAATTGACGGTTATAGGTCACAATTCCCGTTGCGGACTCTACCACACCCTTCTCCATTTCTGTATCGAACGGTGCAAGCTTGGGAAGTATCTTCGAGATATCATTTGATTTCATTCCGACCATATCGATGTACATGAATTATTTTGAACGTATCAAGTTCAACAGCCATCGGAAGACTTCTCATTTCGTTTCTCAGTGCCGCACGGATAACTGTCGCTTTCTACCCCCGCCACTGCTTAGGGCAGGTACACTTGTACCAGTACCAAAACAGACTTTTCCTAAACTACTTTCCAAATCGTTCAGACGCCAGAGAAATTTTACCTTGCAGAGATACATACCGCCATAAGAGCTCTTGATAACGGATCAAAAAGTTGGCCATCAAATTCAATGACTTCTGGTACAGTAGGTTCTCGCTCATGTCGCGCAATGTGGGGACCGTAGCTTAGTGGCAATGGCAACGAATAGTGGCGAATGGTTCTTTCTATTGTTACACGATGATAACATATGTTGTTTCCATCCTTGACATTCTTTGTAGCCGCATAGGACGCACATATAGCAATGTCAACATCACTATGGGACAAATAGTGTCCTCCTCCTTGTGTGCTCTGGTTTATCTTAGTAATTAATTGGTTGTGGGTTATGTTCAATTCATTGGCTAATTCATTTAAATCTTCTTTGCAAAAGCATGCACCTTGTCTCCCGTGCCTTTCTTCACTTTCCGAGAATCTAGTCCTACCTCGTAGATCACCTTAGAGCAGAACTCTACTGCTTTTGAAGGAACCCTTTGATCCCTTTGTAAATCCTCCATATAATCATCACAGTGAGTCTTGAAAATTTTTCTCAACTCTGCCAGATTGAATTCCATGCCTGTATGCTTCTCCAGAAACTCTGCAGCTTTTATACCAAGCATGGTATACTCCTTAGCTATCGAGTGTGCGACAAGAGCCTGAAGCTTGCTTCCTGCTACACTATAGCTTTGCTGAAGTCGCAATGGTAGTCATATTCATTTGGTATGTTAAAGAAAGTTGTGTAATTATACAAAGAATATTCAAATATATGTTGTATCTCTACCAAACAACATGAATACTCTTCTAACGCTTTTAAAACTAAACCACTACCGTTTACTAAAGGTAACTTAAAGCTAACTGAATGCTCTCCTGAGTAATTAGTGTGATATAATGAAGTGTATGTGATTTTACTATCCGTCCTAAAAATTGTTGGCACGTTGAACATAAACATACAAGAACACATTTTTCTAGTATTTAAATATTCAGCTGTAGTTCCTTTCTCTATTTTAATTTCCAAATCTCCGTTTGTTTTATCTATATGTATGTGTATGGGAAAATACATGTTAGTCGCTGCGTGCTGCTGCTGAGTTTTTTTTTTGAAAGTAACTTCGTATATTTAACAACGAACAAGAGTAAATGATAAACTACGCAGTCGACAGAGATAAGAACTGCGAGTTCCACGTTGAACGAACGGCTACGATCACGGGTGCTCCTGCAAGAGACACCGAAACTCGTATCAATGATTACGGCGCAACACGCGCAAACGATCGCGAGACTATACAGCAATACTCAAGACGTCAACACGATCTAACAGCTGGCGGACGAGAGAGCGAACGAACGACTCGTAACCGACATCTCGCCGGAATCGCTCCTAGCGCAGGCGCAGTCGCGCGGGCTGCGCTGCACATGCGCCAACGCATGCTCGTCCCCACACGTATTTTTCGTGAGACACGTTCTCCCGTAAGGCTGGCAGTCTTTCAATATATCTCGTCGGTGCATTGGGTGATTGGTCTATTCCTATACCTCGTTTGTGGCGTGAGCACACTCATTTGCTCTCTGATGCAGGTTCTGATCTAGGCTAAAAATTAGACTAGGGAGCAGCACTATACCGGGGACACTAAAATCATCTGATTTTCAAATGATTTTTTGAAAATCATTTTTGCCGGAGTCATGATCACTTGAAATTGACCCAATTTCTCGGGTTCGTAGGGGTGATTCTTTAATTTTTTGAGGAGTGTGTATCTAACATCTGAAAAATCACTATGGCACTTACCTTTGAATCCAAACTGATCGCGATAACAGTTGCGATGATTAAAAATAACAAAAAAAAAAGTTGGGAAATGAGTAACCCTTCTACGTGTAACGCAGTAGAACCGTATATGATCGGTCAATGAAAACTCACTGTGATTTTTCGATAGTAAGAAGTGTATATTACTACAACATACTTGTGGGATATTGATTGCAACAATAATCGCATCGGTAAAATGGGAGGGTGAAGGTTTGGTAGATGGGTTTTGGATTTGGTGATAGGGTCATGAGGGTGAAAGGATGGGGAACAGAGGTATCGCTACTTTTCTACACGGCGGATACGTATATAACAAAGAAAGAACACACACATATTTAGCTGTGACAATAATTTGTTCGCATATCAATACGTGTCGTGTAGTCGCATTATCAAGATAGAATTACAAAGATTCGTTTTCGAAAAAGAAGAACGGAAACTATATTCCAGCGAATCGCGGTGTCGTCGAACGGCGCTCCGTTTTCACATGTACAAAATTATCGTAAGACAGCGTGCGTCGTATAGGAATCAAATCAAACAACCGTTTCGTTGATCGTCTAACAATAAGAAACAAGGGAATGGAATTTGAACATTTTTCTGTTTGCGTCTTTTTGATTCCTTTTTCATTCTGCATCTTTTGAATCGTTATCGTAGCATCTTGTATCGGTTTGTTGTTTTCATTTTCCGTATTTCGCATTCTGTATTTCGTTTTTTGTTTCGTGTTCCATTTGAAATGAAAGATTCCGCGTGAACGATTGGCAGACGGTCATTGGCAGTGTTTCCCTTGCGCAATTGGAAGAAAGTAAAACCGTGAAGATCATGAGCGAGGACAAATCGTCAAGAAGTCTGAACGTACATCAGACCGACACTTAACATTGAGTATTACGCAGGTAACTGGTTAACATTTATCTCAGTGTGTATACATCCATGCTAGCTTAGTATGTAATTGGTCAAGATACTGTAACGGTAAAGGACATACGTATTTGTTTTTTTTTTTTTGTGCTTTCTTGGTTTACTTCGGGACCCCTCGTGACGCTACACAGTCGAACGATCTCGAACTTTGAACGAAAATCTTGAAACTCTCTGCTCGATATTCTGGCTGTTTTCTGTTTCTTTACGTTCTTCCAACTACTCGTCGAATATTCATTTTGTACTTGTTGCAAATTTTAAGATTACTCGCTAAATGTAATGCAACTGCGACCGCAAACATCGAACTGGCTATTGAATTCAACTTTTAGGGTCTTACTATGAAATTGGAAAAAACATTACTGATCTCCCGGGACTGTTACTCAAAACATTAGCCAATCCAAAGTACGTCAATTTGTAATAAGGGAGCCAGCGACAAAATCGAAATCGCTCGACGTTCGCCAACGCTTGCGAAATTATAGTAACTTTACGAATACGTTTCGTTAGGCATACTTTTATACTCGATGGGAAACGTACAGTGAACTCCTCAGATTGCATATTCGAACTTGCTGCATTCGATTAATAATTAATCCCTTGCCTTATTGGACCGAATCTGCTGAATATCATTAATTTCTTTTAAATCGAAATCAAATTTCATTTTCATTTTCAGTATATGACTTGGAGTAAATGTCGACATACAATAAATATTTTCCTTTTCTTGTAGAAAATTTCTAAAGACGGATAAGTTCTACCCAGCACAGGTATTAAACCAACAGTACAAGGGATTACAAAGTTCACTGATTATCGAAACTCTATTTGGCTAGACTCTCCTGTGTTTTCCAGAATATCACATCAACTTCGTTGCAATTGATGAATCCACTGCGTCCCTTTCAACGACACTGTCGGAACGAAATTAATTGACGGTTATAGGTCACAATTCCCGTTGCGGACTCTACCACACCCTTCTCTATTTCTGTATCGAACGGTGCAAGCTTGGGAAGTATCTTCGAGATATCATTTGATTTCATTCCGACCATATCGATGTACATGAATTATTTTGAACGTATCAGTTCAACGGCCAACGGAAGACTTCTTAATTTCGTTTCTCAGTGCCGCACGGATAACTGTCGCTTTCTACCCCCGCCACTGCTTAGGGCAGGTACACTTGTACCAGTACCAAAACAGACTTTTCCTAAACTACTTTCCAAATCGTTCAGACGCCAGAGAAATTTTACCTTGCAGAGATACATACCGCCATAAGAGCTCTTGATAACGGATCAAAAAGTTGGCCATCAAATTCAATGACTTCTGGTACAGTAGGTTCTCGCTCATGTCGCGCAATGTGGGGACCGTAGCTTAGTGGCAATGGCAACGAATAGTGGCGAATGGTTCTTTCTATTGTTACACGATGATAACATATGTTGTTTCTTTATATTGATCGCAGCTTTGACTCGATAATGAGCTATACGCGGGAAACCTTACGCGATTGATTTGACACCCTTCATTGCGCAAACCTCGGAGGTCGCCTGAAATTCCAGTTCTACTTTCGTGCAACGAGCGAGTACCTACTGTAATTGTGAAACTCCCCAGTAAACAATTTGCTCTTGATTTGTTTTGAATTTACCACCGAAATTTGTCTACAAATTTCTACCCATTTATTTCCGCGATAGGCGCGGTATTTGAGTGCAAAGTTTGTAGCCGAAATTCCATGCCACAAATGAAAAGCAAATTGAGACCAAACCTTGGCTTCATTACAGTGGGCAGGTCGGTCGCACTAAGAGTAAATATCGGGCAAAATCGCAGGAAATCTTTCTGTAGGAGGGAAAACACTATAATTTTGAGATCTGTAAATATTTCAGTCTTAAAAAATAAATAAAACTTGAAATTATTTAATTATTCCATTTTCCAATTGTACCTGATGCTTACTCTATAAGTAGGCCAAGGTTTGGTGTCAATTTGCTGTCCATTTGGTATGGAATTTTGCATGCGTGCTTTTGACACCAAAATGGCCAGCTTTTGCTCGCAAAGTACGATTACAAACATTGATCAAGATATGCTCGAAGTTTGGCTGACTGTGGGTTCTTTCCAGAAGAATATATTTCTCACTTTAAAATGACTTATTGCGTCTGCTCTGCCACAAAATTGCACATGCTATCTCATATGATCTTTCGAGCCTAGTGACGGCTAATTACCTAGTCGGCAGTGTCTAAGGGCTCTAACAGTCACTAATCGAGACAATTATCCACGCAGCGTCGCATTCACCGTCCGTGTTCCCGTGCAACGCGATGCAGTTCCATTACGGTGTCGCCAGTGGTAGTATCGTTGAAAGTTGTGACGGTTCGATGGAACATAGGTCCAGAGACGCCGCGGGGTCCGTCGATTAGGCCAATTGCAGTGGCGAAACGCGTCAAGTAGAGTTGTTCCGCCGATCGGAGAGGGGGCGTCGAAGCTTCTTTCCGGTTGTGTCTCGTCGAGACACGCCGTCCTCTAGAACGCTACACGGTCGGCTGAATTCAATTAGCTCAAAATGACAATTAACACGTTAATTAGTCATACACACATGAAACATCATGGATACGTATATAAACACTTCTCTTATCGTAGGCCTGTGCGAATACTTGCATTTGAATGTTGCTCCCGGTTCGGCTAGACGCAAAACACGGAATAAAACCGATCACACCTCGGAAAGGAAACTCGAACACGACCACGTGAACGAAATATATTTATAATATGTACGTGTATATATTTATATCTTTATATATTTATATATATTTATAATATATATATATATATTTTTTTATGATCGTAAAAAACATCGTTCCGTCGCGTTCATCTTTCTATTTACTCTTGAATCGTAATTTCTCCATTATAATCATTTAATTCTGTTTACTATTCGGTTGCTTCCTTTTGTCCTCTTTTTGCAGTCCAAAGCTGGAATTTCCCAAAACGCGTCACTGCGCGTTTAGGAAATCTCAGCTTCAGGGTGGCGTGGTACGGCAAATTCCCCGCGTGCGGTTCAACGATCACTATAATTACCGTTCGACCCGGAAATTTATGCTATTCGCGCTAAACGTTCTAACCGAATTCCCAATGATATTTTTCCGTCCCGCTAATTTCTCTAATCACTTCCTTTTTGGTCGGCTGTACGAACGAGCGTTCGATGGTTACATGTTCTGTTCCGGCTCTCTTTTTCTCTGTGATTTTTTTCTTTTTTCGTTTCTTTCTCGTCGACCGGAATTGAAAGACTTTTGAAATTGTGCACGCGTATTCGATGATCCCGATGACACGCCAGTTCTTCGTCTAGGCCTTCGATACGCACGATACACGGTCGCTTACAACAACGAGCATTTTATTCGCCAGCGAAACTCAGGATGGCCGCGTCTGCAGTCCGTTCATCGTATCGCTCGCTATACTTCCGTCGCAACTGCCTTTGTCCGCGGTCACGTCTCGTTCGACTATTCTATTCTCGCAAGATCGGGCTAATCATTGCAACGCAACTCGAATCCTCGAAATCGGTTCGAAAGACAAAATCAGGAACGGAAATTCACTTCTCGTGCGGGAATAAATAAAAAGTTTAATCACGTCGTAAAAAGAGTCTTAACATAAACAAAGCGATTAGGTTATTCGTATCATACAATCGTACAAAAGTCTTTTTTTTTTTAGTCAGAAGCAATTGGAATGTTAGCGCGGTCCCTCAATCATTAAAAAACTCCCGTGTCCTTCTTCTGTCCAAACTATCATCGCAAACAATCGTCATAAATTTAAAAAGAAACGATAGAGTTTGTAAATAAAAAAACGAAAGCATCCAATTACTTTTCGCTATCGCACGACAAATCTCTCTCTCTCTCTCTCTCTCTCTCTCTCTGTGACTTAATGTTATCACCGCCGATTTTACATCTCCGTGCAGACGACAAACAACCGTAGACGCAGCCATGCGTCCATTCGTATCAGCGTGCGCAAAAACCAGGGTTGTGCGAGATCGCGAAATTTCGAGAGAGCGAAGCATGGATCGCGGTTCAATCAGCATCTCGAAAGTGCCTGACGTCTCGAATCTATTATGATCCTGAAATTATACGCTCAAAATTGTCAAAGTCCTCGAGGTCTTTTCAATTAAGAGCGTACAATTCCATCGTCGTGGCGTAACAGTCTAATCGAGATCGATACGATGACTAGGCTACAGATTTTTATCAAAAATTTTCTAAGTCGATCGTAGGAAATAGAAGCTAGCTGAGAATGTATTTTTTCTCTCAATAATGTTACTGAATTGAAAAGAATAAAAAATAATGTAACATTATTCTTAACAATGTGTCATCCGTACTTAAAATTAGTAAAATCAATTTTATACATTTTCTTGTTTAAAATCATACTCCACAGCATAATGTTCTTCTGGCAAAATGTTGTGATATTTCATAATAGGAATTCGTTGCATTCGATAAAACATTCGTACGAAGAAGATAAGCTGAATCTGTTACATTCTTCTAACGGTCCCTACAGTTTCGCGTTTGAATCATTAATTTTTGTCAAAAATGCTCGAAATTCGCAGTCTAATGACGTCAACATAAAAGTGATATTGAGTACGTAAACTCGAAAAAACGAGGGACAGCATTTTGATTGTGTCTTTAGAATAAGCATCTATCGAACTCTGAAACCCTGAGAAAAATTGTTCGCTCATTGCAATACTTGGCCTTTGAAGCTGAATCATATTCTCCCTCTGATATTTTCCACATCGTTAGAAATCACAGAGATGCTTAACGTGCTCGAGTTAGACCAGCCTGCGTAGAAAAATCAGTGGAAGAGCTGACAGTTTCCAAAATTAGTCTTTGCATTCTAGTTCATCCTTCGCAATCGAACAACGCGCGCGGAACACGAAAAGAATTTTGACTTGAGCGTTGCATCTTGCCGGATGCAACGAGTCGCCAGGTACTTTCAAAACTCCGATACGATCCAAAGGAAAATTCTCGAAATTTTCGGATTCCGGCACCACACCTCCAGGAAAACCCGAACGCCTCGAGCACAGGGAAACAACGAGATGGCGAACAGTTTCGACGGGGTTACGCGGTCGTCGACCCTCGTCCGCGAACCTAACGAAAAAGAAAGGGCAAAGTAAACGTACTTACATGGAGAACGAAACGAGAAAGGTGTGCGTCCTCGGTTACGATTGTGTTATGTTGACTAGACTCTAAATTATCATTCTATACACACCTATCGTTATCCTCTCGTGTTTAATTATGTATAGTATTTATATTATGTATATTTATATATATATATATATATAAACGATGGACCGACCGATTCCCAGGTGCAAATTCGATCCGCGGGAGTCGTTCGGTGTTCGCGTACGCCCATCTCTCGTCGTGAATAGGTATTTTTGTCGCTTTTCCATTTTTAGATCCGTATAGGTACATTCAGAGTTTACGGTGTTTGTTCCTTATTTGTAAAATACAGTACAGATTCGCGTTCGTTGCGCAACCCGGGGGAGGAGCGTCGCGATTCCTCTCCCCGGGTTCTCATTTGCGCGTCCTCGCTTCGTTAAACCGAATAGCGAGTCCTCGAACGACGCGATTAGGAGGGACTGGAATGACAGTGATCATCCGAAGGACCACCGTCAAACTATCACACGGTGTGTCTATCCACGGGGTAGGCCGCTCACTGTGCGGATGAGCGGTTTGCAAAACGCATGCCGGTCACGAAAAACGCGGTTAACACATCTCTTCCTCTTTTCACGGTTTCAACATCGCCTCGACCGTCTCAGATCATAAATATCTGAATATAATATATTTATATCTGTAATCAATTTTTTTCTTCTTTATATTCATTCATATATATATATATACTTTTATATATATATATTTTTCTTTATATTTATATACTCTTTGCGGCTCTCTTTATGTATACGATGCATTCTCTCGCGTGATCGTTTCTCCTTTTGCCACGTGATCGCTTTAAGCATTAACAACAGTCAGTTCGTTCGCCAATCAAACTACATTTCTACCAGAATCTAGACGCTCATCGTCGTCGATTTTCCTATAAATCTGCGGTCCTTATCTGCGTGTCTATGTATGTGTGCATGTGGTATACAGGATGTGTATGTTCATGTTTGCGTTATTCACGTGTGTTTGCATGCCGGTGTGACTTGTGTACGTCTGTATGCTGGTGTTTGTGTTATTTATGTACATCTGTATCCTGGCGTTTGCGTTATTTACGTGTGTATGTATGCCGTGTTTGTATGTCTGTTTGTACGCTGCTGTTTAAGAGGTCATGTACGTTCGTATGCAAATACGTGTGTACCTATATATGTATGTGTATGTACGCCGGTAAGCAGGTGTTTGTAGTTGTGTGTAGTGAACGTGTGTTGGCGCGAGACGACCGTCGCGAACGGCCGGTTTACTCTGATCGCCGACTCGCGTCTAATTACTCCTAATTACATCGAAACCGACAGTACACGCACAATATTATCGTATGTATTACAGAACACCATCATCGACTCTGTTATGCCTTGCAGGGAGGGATTCACTGGATCAAAATCGGTCCAGAGGAATTATCTACTTTCGCGATGACTGGTCCTCCAGCGAGGACATACAGCATCGTCTCGTTTCTGTCCGGCACGAGTTCTCGCAGCGTCATCGGCAACTACAGTTAAGGGGTCCGCGATCGAGAAAAGGTGATCGTCGTGTGTCAGTTGTTACCCCCGTCCTTGTTTGTTTGTTTCTTCGTTTTTCTTTTTTCTTCAGAACGACGTTCGCAAAGTGAGAGCGAATAATGAGCAGAACGACGAAATGATCGACAAGGACGGCTCGATCGCGTGCACCTATTCCGATCTACGCTTCGCCCGACGCCGGACGTCGGCTCGGTTTCTCTGATTCGCCGAGAGCCTTTTGCAAACGGCTCCAAGCGGTTCGCTTCGTTAATGGATTCATTCGGTGAATGAATCGACTGTATACAAAGAAACTAGAAAGGTTTGGTCGAATGTGCGAATCAGCCGGGTTCGATCGATCGATCATATAGCTCTGCGGTTTGCCTGTCATCGAGACACACAGCAGTCAGACAATTTTTCTTTTCGTATCTCCGAAAGCACTCCGAACGTAATTTTCTCCGAACGGTCTATTTGACGCGCCTTGCGGTTTGATTCCAGCGATCGCGGAGACTATATCGAAGCCGTAACTGTGTAGGTAGGTGTTCTTTTTTCTAAACTCTCATTCTCTTTCCACCAGCGCAGCCTTCTATGACCTCTTTCTCCTTTCTTCGGCCGTCGTTATGTTTCTTAGCTTCGCCCGACGGGTCTCGAAAGGTAGCAAGTAATACAGTCGACGGGATCGATGATCTCGACCGAGTATTCGCCTCCTATCTTTCAGACACGCGGACTATACCTATTTCTTAATGCGTTAGGCGAGTCCTCCTCGGGTGGTTTCGCTGGGCTCTTGCGAAAGTAGACCGACGTTGCGGTGTCCGTTGCGGAAGCATGGATTTTTCGAGAGATCGATCGCATCGCTTCGTCCCTTCGAACCTCGCGTCGATCAAACCGGAGAAGGACGCGCAGTTACGTGTTAACGTTAGTTGAATACTGAGTTAAAACTGACGACGAGTTAAAGATCGCCTTGTTACACACGTCTTATTAACACGGACACATACATGCACACACATATTATTATTTTCTTCTTTTTTTTTTTTTTTGTAAATTTTCTGAGATTTTCCTGGTTCCTTTCGACGATAATTGGCAATAGAATTGTGTGACACACCACCGCCGAGTTCGATCTGCTTTGTCGAAATACTTTGTAAAAAACGGGAGTGTCGGAAAAGGGGGGTATCAATCGCAGGCAGTTTTCGTTTCCGTTATCACGTGGTTCGTTAACTTATCGTACGTGTATATCGTAAGAATCCTAAGATCGATAACAGTCTTCGGTAGTGTCGATAGAAAATGATTGCGCGGCAAAAGAACTCGTGGCTAGAAGGATCCGCGTTATCACAATGAGCACACGAGCGGGTCGCATGATCGGGGGGGGGGGGGGGTAGAAAAAAAATCGTTACCGGCACCCGAGTATCACCGGACACGACTACTGAGACGGTCGGAGAATCGTTAATTATCGAACGCTTAAGATTGTCGTCGCTGTAGGTTTTCCTCCGCGTAGATCGGCGCGCGTCTCGATGATCGAATCGGATCGCGGAGAGATCTAGAAATTACGTCCGACCGGTGCTCAGTGCATTCCTTTAGTTGCTCATCGTACGAATTAGTCGGTTATTAATTTATTAAACGGAGGGAGATCGGTCACGCTCGCATTCACTCTCGGATTCAAAGGACAACCATACGCGGAATATTATTATACGTATACGTTTACACCTAGATCGATTATTAGATTTCTTCACAGAGTTTTTAAGTCATAGCGATCGAGCTTTGCGATTCGTTTAGATTAGCCATTTATTCGATTATGATTTGACTCGTTAAGCATTTACGTTCGCGCACGACTTTGATCGCGGCCGATCCCGGACGATCGAGATTCATTGATGTTCGTTTTTATCGGAAAGCCGGATCGGCTGGTCCAAAGTCATGCAAGCCGAGCTGGCCGCTCAATTCGACCGTTTGGATCCTCAATTCCTTGTGACATCGCATGTTTCGAAGCGGTGGAAATCGAGAAAGAGACACAAAAAGGCCGCCGGTACTAGCTAACTACTTTCTTCATCCGTCATAGTCTTCCTCGAATCAACGCGGCAAGGTTGTATTCGGTGTATGTATTCTGTACGCAGATCGCAGATATTCGGAAGCGTGTTTCGATCGATCGATCGAATTCTCGGCTAGTAGAGAAAACCATGGAGAAAGACTTAAAACGAAACGAGAGCGAATACAAGCGATTCTTTGGTAAAGTGGTCGAATGATCCAACTTATATAAACGTACACATCTATACGCATATTTATGGCCGTGCGCGTTGTGTATATTTTGTATGTGTATGGCCGCGTGTGTGTATATACAGATACGAGCAGTGTACACTTACACGATGAAACAATGATCGACGGCGGCGCGGCGGCGGGGGCGACCGGAGGGCGTGTTCTCAACGAAAAGTGGTTTCTTTTTTTTTTTCTTTTTTGGCACCCAGCGCGCTACCGGCAAAACTCGCCCCCCTCCACCCGTTGCCGCCGGTTTTTTAACGGTATTTTTACCCTATGGTGCGTGCACGCGCGCACCCTCTTCTTTCCTCGTGTGTTCCCGCGAGTGTACGCGTGCACCTACTGACGCGATTGATTAGGATATTTACACGGAACGTGCTCGAACAGTTTTCAGGAAAGTGCTAAAATCGAGTCGCCGTCCTTCCGTTTTGTGCGAAGACGTGTCCAACCTGGAACTCCACCCGTTGGGCCCTGCGTTTAAAAATAAGAACATACGTATATGAATACTATGTCTGGTTACGGTCACGATACGATGGTGATGATATCTTAACTCTCAACCGCCCCTTATTTGGCAAACTTAATCCTTCACACACCTGTGTCGAGTGACTGTGAAGATTCAAAACTTGTAGTATCTTTTAAACTCGAAAGAGTATAAGAGCATTGTATTTTATAATATTAATATCTTTTTTATGTATATTTAGCTATTTTAAATATTATTAGTAAAGAGAATAGTTCAAAATTAGCACCAATCAAGGAACTGTCTATTGACGTACATTTTAACTAAAATACTTAAAATGATGGGGAGTTTCTAGGAACAAAATTGAAAAAAATTAATATCGTATTAACACACTATCGGCGGAAAGGGTATTTGAATAACTTTTCCACAGACTGGCGCATGATGTCAGCCGCCGATAGTGCGTTAAGATGAACGATTGAATTTGTACATTTTTTCCTTGGGAATGAAACTCTGTGACACAAGATTAATAAGATTATTTGCATCGTTCACAAATAGTAAATTAACGTGCAGAATTGAACTCTTGGTCTATATCGCTATTTGCCAAATTATGGACATGATAACGAAAATGGTCGATCAATGCATAAGCTCATCCGCGATAAGATCTTTTCACCCGCGCAAAAGCAAACGTAGCAGAGTTGGAGTTCGAATATAAATTAAAGAATTATGAGTGCAAACGTGCTAGAAGCAATTTGACAAGTTTCAATAAATTTGTGTCGAGTAAAGTTTTCGTAAATGATTTAATGTCATGATTTTGAAATCGACTCTGACAAAATCCTCTCACGATATAGAAATTGTAGACTTCGCAAGAGATTTGAGTTCTTAATAATGATCGAAAGATATATTTAGCACTTGGGTGAACGTCATTTTTGTTTTATTCCTATGCAAAACGAAACAAACGTCCTCCAAAAAGTGTCTACAGGCCACCGTGTACGGATTGGTCATTACTACTCACATATTTGGAAGAAGCATTGTACAAAAGTAATACAGCACTTAACTTCATTTCTTCAGAATTAATTCTAAAAAAAAAACTATACATTTCAATAATTTGACTGTTTAGCCCCCTTAGATCTAGGAACGATTGACCAAGCTTTCGGTTCTTTGATCACTTGTGACGAGTAGCCGCTCGCTCACTCGACATCGAGTGTGTTTGTGTTTCGTGTTGGGAGCCAGAAGTGCTGTCTCGAGTGTTGTAAATACTGATTTCCAAAGTGTACCAGGTTCGAGTGTTTACTTAAAACAGTTTGTGTTGCAACGGTAGGTGAAATTGTACACGGAGATGATGTTCAGTCAAGAATGCTCAATGGGGGCATTTAGGGTACGATTTGACCCGCTTCTAAAATTAAATTTTATTATGTACCAACTATGTTAGTTGTAAGGCAAGGGAATTGGACAATTACATTCCAATAGCCTTCACTCATCTGTACGTATTTTCATTGATTAATTAATTCAATACCAACTATAATTTTTACATTTTACTTATTCCCTTTCTTTGGAAGATAAAGTATTTCTGTTGCTAAATAAAAAGTGTTTCTACATTTTGTCGTTATTCCCACGCGTCATAGTTTAGTTAGAAAATTTTTTAAATCGAATCACACAACTTTTAAGCAAATTAAACTATTCAGCTTGTCATTCTCTTGCAACAAATCGAAGGAAAGTCAATCGATTGATCTTGAGTGAGAACCGAGGTTCAAAAGAGTTCCCCTATTCGAAAGCCTTTGCACAATTCGCTTAACTATGGTGATGAAAAGACGCGGAAACGATTAGGACGACCACGGATACTCACAGAATCAGGATTACACTTCGGACAGTGTGGAGCTCGATCGGTTACAGCGGCTCGGACCGGCTCGAGGAGACACTGCAACCGAAGATCGGCAGGCATCATTGAGGCAACGTCTTGCAGCTCGTCTCCATACCTTCTGGCGGCACACGCATGCTGCCGTTGGTGACGTACCCATTCGCGTCAACGATCACAGAGACGCTTCCCGGATGATTATGATAACTGACATTCCGGTGGGTCATCACGATGCTTTTCTCGTGCTCGTTGCCGGCGTGCGTCGACAAGCAGCTCTCGCTGCTTCTGCTACTACATGGCTCCATCGAGTGTTCCACTCGGATCGGTACCGTATAATCGGCCATAGTGTTTACTTCGACCGTTGCGTACTCGCGGATCATGGTCGGTTTCGGTGAGTAATCCATTTGCATGTGCTGCATAGACAGAGTCGGCACGTCAGCCGGATCCGTCATGGTGGACACGTGGCCGTTCGCCATGCTGTACAGATCCGGCTCATCGTGGCCCTTCGATGACAGTGTGTGTTCCAGACATTGGTACAGCAGCATGTAATCCTCCTGTTAAGAAATCGAAATGCGTTAGATGGATGGAAGAAGAGGATTTGCCGAAAAAAATACGCTGTCGGTAGTATAGTTAGGTATGCTGGTTGCTTGTCCTACCAACTGTGCGAGGAATAGTCTCAAGATAGTCCTAGAATGATGCCGCGCTGGCTGTGGGCTTAGAAACTCACGAGCAATGGCCCAAAGACGAACGAATTATTTTATTTTCTACACGCTTAATTGCTCGGACATCGGTGAAAATTTAAATTCGGATTTTTGTGCTATATCTTCACTGAAACCGTAGTGACCGTAGCTTCAAAAAAGTTGTGTACGCGTCTGGTCTATACAAAAATTTTAAGTCATTTGTAAATTTTGAAAACGAAACTCTGCACGTTCACTGTTTGTAGTTTAATATCGTTCATTTAAGAAATCACCATATCTTACGCAATATTGCAAGAATCGAACCTGAATCGTACCTTTGATCGGAAGACACCAGGTCTCTTCATGTACAGCAGCTTCGCGAACATATAGATATCAGCACTCTTCTCGAACTCCAGCTGCTTGTTCAAAGTTATAAGGAGAATGAAAACAGCAGCCTCAACACCGCCATACCTGCAACAAGAGGAAATAAACGTTATCCCGGCTTTGAAGATGCGCAACAGCTTTTGGTAGCTAATAATCTTACCTATCCATCACGACGATAGGACCGTTTTGATAGTCCCGATGCAAGTCGTGGATCAAAGTGACGAGAGGTTGCGGATTCGTGTTGTGCGGCCAGAAGCAGGGATGAGATCGCGGTCCTTGAACGATTTTGGCACTCAGTTCGTAATCGTCTTGTAGAGATCGGACTGCGACCTCGCGGAGGATCATTCCGCCCGCGGTTTCTTTAATTCCGCAGAACCGGACGCGGAAGGTCTCAGACTCTAGATCGTTTCCTTCGGTCGGCCAGAATTCGGGATATTCCTGAAAATGGAACAGTCACGTTTAGAATCTTTTCCCTCTTAACGCTTTCCTGTTCATTGACGAAACATGTTGGTTTTGAATTATTTCTTTATGAAACTTCCACCAATATATTTCTCACATTTTGTTACTAAAACGAGACCAAACATGATATAATTCGGAATATGTTTGCTGGTTTACAATTCAGTAGAGCCTCGATTATCAATTCAAAGTAAAACAGTATATGAAATAGTAAATGGTAAATAATCCTATGTATTGTAAATGATGCATACAACTTTGAAGAAAGTTCTTCAATAAATCTGAATAACATCATATCACTCACCTCGTTACATTCGGTTAACATGACCACAGTTTGCGCGTTGTAGTCCCACATGATCTGCCAGAACTCCATAATAGTGCTCTCCAATGGATGTTGAGTGATAATGAATTCTCGATTGCGGTGGAAACCTGGAAAAACGATTAAACTTAATCCCTCTAGTCATTGAAGACATCCACAGGTCAAAGAAGATAAATACGAAAATTTACCAGCGATCCATGTGGCGTTGATGTAATCGCTTCCATCGACTCCTGGTTTCGGTGTTAGGTGAACTCGAGCAGTTTCAATAGAGACGATTTCCTGATTGCGATTCTTATGGAAGTTATATGGTTTGAGAGCCGACTCCAGATTTTCCTCCTTCGGTTTCCAAGAAGTGACCAACTGGAAGTAATGAGTCACCGTTTAGTCAGCGAGTTCTTACACAATCTTTCAGCCTTGAAAAAAGCAAGGTATAATAGTACTTTGTATTGCGCCTCCATGTTGTTCCATGCATCAGTGTTGGTGTTGTTCGGGTTCAACATATCCTGAACGTATTGCATCAGATTGTTCGTCTCGATGTTGGTCTCACCACTCTCCATAGCCTCCTGTAGAGCATGATGAATGAAAACGTACTGCTGCTCGGTCTGAACTAGGAATTTTCGCTGGGTGCGTATGTGCTTCAAGAATCCAAACACGTTCACTTCGTTCTTGCACTTTGCCTGCTTCAGCATGGCGTCTATAACGATGTAGGTACCAGTGCGTCCAACTCCGGCACTGAGGAACACAGAGAGAGGATCAGTCAATGTGCGCGTTACACTTACCAAATATACCCGTTGCAATTCACAAATTATACCTGCAGTGGACAACGATTGGTCCAGCTTCTGGAGGATTGGCGTTGGAAGATTTCCGAATGAAACTCAGGACCGGAAGGGGATGTTCCGGTACACCATGGTCTGGCCAACCGGTGTAATGGTACTGCCAGATGATACGCTCACCCATGTTCACGCCGTTCTTCCTCTTCTTCACCTGTGGCATAGGCTACTTGGAAAATTGAATAAAAATTTTCTCGCCTACGTCACATGCGCTATTACGTGGAAACTAACCTTTAGATGGCGGACCTGGAGAGTACGGATGGTGTAGGTAGCCATCACGTCCTCCCGCAGCAGAGTCACTTGAATGTAACCATACGTCTCGGATCCCTTCTTAGGCCAGTACATATCACATTTTTTCTGCGAATCGCATAAAAAACGGTCAGTTCACTTCGAAGAGTCTGAGGATGCAGCAATAGGCGAATTTATTCTTATTATTTATTATTATTTTATTTAGGCGTCACCCGCTCCCCGCTCCCCCTTCCCCCTTCGCCGAACGTGTAAAAGGGTAGCACGTGTAAACACGGACCGAGGCGACCCAGTGGAGGGGATAGGCGAATTGACTAAGATTGTGTAGCTCTGTTCGGCTTAGATCAAGACTTTGTATTGTCATTTACACAATTTTTTCTTTTCTTTTTCTTTTCTTCTTCTTTATTTAGAGATGAAGGTATTTAGAGAAACTACTAATATGTAGTTATGTTCTCAAGTTCTTTTAGGTTGCTTATGGATACTTACGCGTCCACGTTCGACGAGATTGGTAATCATCACGATAATCGACACCCTCTGCTCCCACACCATGCGCCAGAATCCATCGAATGTTGACGGTAATGGACCCTGTGTGCCGATATAAGCGTGCGCACGTTGCCAGCCGT
Organism: Seladonia tumulorum; assembly: GCA_913789895.3. Taxonomy (NCBI): domain Eukaryota; kingdom Metazoa; phylum Arthropoda; class Insecta; order Hymenoptera; family Halictidae; genus Seladonia; species Seladonia tumulorum. The sequence goes on along the minus strand of OU565269.1, from coordinate 12,086,742 downwards.
CGATGTAATTCGCATTCACATAATCGTGACCTTTCTTGGGTGGACCTCCGTCGCATGATAGCAATTGCACTCTGGTATGATCGTCTGCAAAGCAACGTTGCATTACATTAGATATTTATATACAAAAATTTTAGTCCAGTTCAATCTTTCATGTATAATAACTTACAATGGTATAACAACATTCCGTGTTTTTGTGCAATTGTTTGTTCGCTATCAAGTTCATTATGGACCGGTAACATACCCCATACGTTAAAAAGACTAAAACCTCATTATACACCCAGATAGCACAGAGACGTCTTAAAGACGTCTTTAAGACGTCTGTCAAAGACGTTCAGACGTCTATTAGACGTCTGAATGTCCTACGAACGGCTTACGAACGGCTTCTGAACGTCTCTGGAACGTCTTTGTGAAAAAACTGTACGTCTTAAAGACGTCTTTAAGACGTCCGTTCGACGTCTTTAAGACGTCCGTTAGACGTCTTTAAGACGTCTCGAACAGACGTCTTTAAGACGTCTCGAAACAGACGTATTCAAGACGTCCCGAAACAGACCCCTAGTACCACAAAAATATTAGATAGATATGTTTGTCAAATATTGGAAAAATATTTTTTAAGCCACATTTTTTCTTCCGAGAAAAATATTGAATTTGAATATTGTATATATGTACAAGAAATATAAATTGAATGTTTGATATAACAAAAAAATTAAATAAATAAAAAAAAATAAATTAAAAGAATGTTTTTCAGCATATCCGCGCACATTAACATTTTATGCTTTATTTATTTATTTATTTATTTATAAATAAAAAAAATAAATTAAAAGAATGTTTTTCAGCATATCCGCGAACATTAACATTTTATGCTTTATTTATTTATTTAATTAATTTATTTATTTATAAATAAAAAAAAATAAATTAAAAGAATGTTTTTCAGCATATCCGCGAACATTAACATTTTATGCTTTATTTATTTATTTATTTAATTTATTTATTTATTTATAAATAAAAAAAATAAATTAAAAGAATGTTTTTCAGCATATCCGCGAACATTAAAATTTTATGCTTTATTTATTTATTTATTTATAAATAAAAAAAATAAATTAAAAGAATGTTTTTCAGCATATCCGCGAACATTAACATTTTATGCTTTATTTATTTAACTTATTTATTTATTTATCTATTTATTTTGATATATTATTTTGGATTTTGGATTTGTGATATATAATGTATAGTTTTATTATTAAACAATATTTATTGCTAAATTCTATTGCGAATATATATGTAATATATTATAATAGTACTAAATTAACAATTTAGTTATTTAACTTTCCTAAATAAATAAACGTCTATTCGAAGGATGGAAGACTGCGTTATATTGTGTTGCGTGTGTACAGTTTGTAAAGCTTTTCTCTAGCAGTTTAGAATGACTGAAACGTCAAGAAATGAAACGTCTTAAAAACGACTCGTAAAAGACGTCTTAAAGACGTCTGAAATGAGACGTCTTAAAGACGTCTCGTAAAAGACGTCTTAAAGACGTCTGAAATGAGACGTAAAAACGACGTCTTTTACGAGACGTCTTTAAGACGTCTTAAAGACGTCTTTTCAGGACGTAAGACGTTCAGACCAAAAATGGACGTAAAACAGACGTCTTTAGGCCGTCCAGTGCTATCTGGGCACCTAATGGAATTACGAAAAGCCGAGTCCGTAAAATTTGCAATCATTATAGCTACATTTGCGATGTTCTTCTCCTTTCCAAAAGATAAAAGGCGACTTAATTTTCACATGTAACTCTAACTTATCCTATGAATTCTTCCACTTCCTTATTAGATACGAACACAATTAAACCCGAGAGAAAGAAAAAAAACAAAATAATTCTAAAGCAGAATGTTCGAAATTATCTTTCCGCGCATATCTTATGTTCTAACGATACGTTTAAACGAAGGTAATTACTTCGGGAATGACTGGTGAAATTCTCGATTCTCATCATTTCAAAATTAATAAAATCACCGTACGGCTACTTAAGTTTGTTGAATTAACAAGTAGCTGTATCTCAACGTCCATCAATTCACAGAGAGATTCGAAGCTCTCGTGTTGCGATGGTGCGTCGGCTCCATTAACACAACAAGAGGCGCTGCTCGTTGCCTCATAATCGCCAAGAGTATCGGATCGCCTGGAGAACGCAGTTCCGTGGCGAAGGGGGCTAATTAAATTCAGAAAATCCGTCGCAGATTTCGATCGATTAAGCGATCGCGCATCTGCCGCCTCGTCTCGAACTGCTCCTCTGGCTGATAGGCATTAACGAACAGTGCCGTGGAGCATCTGTGACCTCGTTGTCGAGTGCCGCCGGTCACTCGCATTAAAAGCGAACGGAGAGCTGTTCGTTAATCCGATAACAGTGAGAAGGAACGAGGCACGTTGCACCGCGAATTTAGAGCCGTCTCGGGCCCCGTGCACGGCACGTTCCGAGCCACGGTCGAAAACTCTTCTTATCGGAATAGGCCGGTATCTTATCGTTGGAAAATAGCGAAGGAATTTCTTGTCCCGTCTCTCCTACATAGAAGGGAACGCACCGAACCCGGGCAGATCGATTTTAACGCTAAAATTACCGAGCACTAAACTAAACTAGTATAAATATAATATTTTCTACCGTAATTAATCATCTCTTTGACCGTTTCATTTTCGTCAACAGCTTCGTTCACTTCACCGTCCATTTTATTCTAAAGTAATAAGGGTATGCTAATATTCTTTATTTCAGCAAACCTCAAGTCACCTGATTTCACGTTTCGTGAAACAATTAGACAGAAAACTTCCAGTCATGTAATACGTTAACACTCGGTACACCGGATAGTATAGTGCTTCAACACCAACAACGAGCGGATAGATGTGTACTTCGACGTTCTAGTGCTTCAGGACGTAAGAACTTCTTTGTATGCTTTAATCGATTCATTGGTCAATCGAACACGAACGCAGGAGACGTGGAACAATTCAACGCGGTTCACGTAACGATTGAAGCGAAAACGAAAATGGTTCCGACGAGGTTCGTGGGATATATCTAAACACAAATCTATATCTTCATCTATGTCAAAAATGTTCGGGAATTATCAGACCCCGATTCTTAACACGTTAACTGCCGTGGGGGTCACCGGTGACCGGCACTCGACTTTCATACAGCGCCGTGGGGGCCACCGGGTGACCGGCGGCGTGGTCAATACTAAAAGTACATAATTATAGTAAATATCTTGTTACTATAATGGTTTGAAGAAATTAATGCAATATAGAACATACAAAATCATTTTTTTTTTTTTTTTTTCGAAACACTCAGAGTAATCACTTAGCAACCGAAGCACAATTGTTTAAAAAAAAAAGTAATACTTCATAAAAAAATGCTTCAAACATGATTTTATAACTCATATTATTTGCTGGGAACTATATTTCATCATAATATGCATCGCATAATGAAAAGTTCATGTTGGCGCCTGGGACAAATCATGGAAAATCCGTCCGGCAGTCAACGTGTTAAAAGGCTGATATATGATGCAAATAATAGACACGTACGTGTAAACGAAAAATAGCATTGATTGTATCATTAAACTCGGATTACCGCAGCTAATGAAATACGCGTTTATTATTTTGAGCAGAAAAGTTTTGTTGTGGTCTGACAATTTCCAAAGGTTTCTCGCGAATCGAGCTGGTTTCTCGAAAGGTGGCTCGCTGCGGAGTTAGAAAGCGAGATTGGGAACAATTTCAGCTCCATTGGAGGCCGTTTCCACGCGAGCTCGGCCGACGCTGTAACGATTGCAGACTTCCGATACGCACGATTGCAATTGTCGCATTGTGACAGGGCATCGGTCTCTGTGTTCCGATGGAGGTGAAACGCGCGTCGCGTCGTGTCGCGTCGTGTCGCGTCGCGTCGCGTCGCATGGACGGCAAACCGAACGGAAGGCAAAACGCGAACCGGTCTAGTTGACGCAAAACGAAATGGAAAAGACCGGTTAATCATTCCACCGTGTTAATCGCAATTTGGAGAGAGATTCACTCGCGGATACAGAGAAGAGATAACAACGTGCGGGGCATCCGCGACAGCTCATAACAGCCGGGATAAAATTAAACGGACCGACGTATCGCGAGGATGGAGGAGTACCGTTCTAAAGTAGAATACACACCGACTGCGGGTAACGGCGAAAAAAAAAACAACAGAAACGGTAACGAGAACCTGTCAAAACCGTGCGTGTAAAAGATCGAAATAAATTTTTCCAGGAAAACCGTGTTTCACAATTTCCACGTTGCGGTACACTCTGTCGCTGGCAGCTTAGACGCGTCAATATTGTTGCATTTCCAGTACGTTTCAACGATGCTAAATATAAAACGTGGCAAATCTCGACGATTCGCACCTTTGTTTTATTAGCTGTTGCCACTCCTTTTTCGTTTCTTTTAATGGAAAGCATACATAAAAGTCCTCCTAAAAACTCTCTGTGTGTGTGTTAAATCACCGTTCTATTTGTGAATGGAACGTAGACTTTTATTGATTTACTGTAGAGAATGTTTCCGATTCAAAAACACGAAACAACGAACCTTAAAACTGAGTAGTAATTAATAGATAGCGGTTCTGTATGCGACATAAAAATTATCCACCTGTGTTGTAACAAACGTGGTAGAGAGATAGAGTTTGTTTCTCAATATGTTTAATAAGGTGTAAATAATAGAACGGTATTTTTAAATTCTTCTAATGTTTTTACTGATTGAAATTACACCTACTCAGTTCTGTCATCGGTAGTCTAGTGACTAATGCGTAATTCAATGCACTATTGTCGAAAATATTTTAATACGAGGACTGTCCTGATATGCAAACGTGAGTTAAACAGTACTGTTTTTACAAAACCTGATTAAAAATTTCAATTTTTTCACTGTCCCAATTAGATTGCAGATCTTATGCGTGTGCGACAAAAAGGATCAGACGGAAAGCAAAACTATGTGGTTATATTATTTCTGACTTATTAACATACATCCGACCGCATAACCGACCGGTTAATCATTTCCGTAGTATTAATCATACTAGCTGTCTGTGAATCGTTCATATTAGAGTGAATTCTTCAGCATCCGAGCCCTTTCGAGCTTCGGGTTATACACCGCGATAGTGAGGATAATTCCGCCACGTTTATCATCCAGGCCTCGGCGACATGCATAGAGGAATCACTGTATATTTGGAATCGTTCGAACCTCAAGATTCTACGGTGCACAGACAAGATTGGTAACCAATGAAGGATGAGACTCACAGGCAAAAATGTTTACGTATCGGTTCTTCGGTTGATTTTCGACGTACTGGGAGTTCTTCGCCGGGAACTCGTCGGTCTCCGATTCGATGAACTCGAACTCCTTGCTGAACCCGATGTCACTGTCCGCGTGGAGTTTGGCAACGTGCTGCACGAACTTCTGTATAGCAACCGCGGTCCGTTCGCCGTCCTGCTCGGTGTTCTCCCATTCCTGAAGCATGGGCACGCTCCGGGGCGGATAGCCGAGGAAGTAGTAAGCGGTGTGGAAACATTTCCTGAAAATTGGCCTCAGGCAAGGCCTGATGAGTTTCACCGTAAGCATGCATTCGAACGAAAAAAAAAAAACAGACATAAGGAGAACATGAAAAAAAAAACAGAGATGGGAAGACCGAGGGGTAAAGGGGGAGCAGTATATCGCGTGGTTGAACGATACGGCGTTATCAGTGTCGCGACGCGTCTCTTTATCGAACACGAAACAAGTTCAGCGTAATAAACAAATTCTAAGGTGCACCGACCGGGCTGTTCGAGGTGCATCGTACGAGAAAAAGTCGTTCACGACTTTTTCCGAAGCAACAAACAAACTCCCCGGGAGTTTCTTCAACTCACAACTCGAGGTACTTCTTCATGATCGTCGTCGCGCGACTTCCGTTGTCCATCTGAAATGTGCTTCAACGTCCGCTGTCGAAAGGAACGAAACGAGAAATGCTAACACGATCAGACCAAGAGGAAATCGAGTGACGCGGATGTTTGCGAGACGAAGAGGTTCTCTATTGTGGTCCGCTTTTCGGTCCTCAGCATCTTCGACGACTCGATCAATGGGAAAATCCGATATCGCCACCGGGAATACGTACTACGCGCTCGCGAACCGCGTACGATACGTGCAGCTCGAGACCTGCTTGGCAAAATACTGTCTCTGCTCGACCACGAAGCCTTACTTCGACGCTGGCGCTGGTTGTAATCGCAACTGATAAGCGGTTAACCGGCGAATCAGAAAGAGAAAGACGGGCCGATAAAAAAAAAACTCCGAAACATGTGTTTGCCCTCCGCGTTTGATTTGTGCATTTTCAAATTTTGTACTTGGAGTGCTGTGTCTCGTCACAGAATTATGTAAAACGAATAATATTTTCGCTTTTGGTGCTCTGAAGGGTTTTAAATTTTGCAAAACATTACACTTTACGAAAATTGTACAAAATTCTGAGAATAAATTCTGAGAATACTTTCTGAGAATAAATTCTGAGAATACTTTCTGAGAATAAATTCTGAGAATAAATTCTGAGAATACTTTCTGAGAATACTGAACGTAAGATGCTTCTTCACCCTTCCGTGTAGGCAGAAATGGTCGCCCGCGCGGTAATTGCAGTTCGATTGCAAATATGCATTTTAGGGCTCAAAACTTGTACATGAATCATTATCTATAATCTTTCACGAGAGTGATACGGAGGACAGGAAGTTATGAGTGGCGAATCTGGCTAGCGTTGAGGCTACCAAAAATGTATTGACGAAAAATAGATTGCTAGACAATTACCTTATCAATGATAGCACATTCCTAGCCTTTTTAACTGCCCGATCCATCGTCCTAACCGGTGCATCATCGAGTATGATGAAACGTAGACTGACGCGAGTATTAAGATACAGCTCCAAGTGAGAAGGGTCAGATAAACGAATGAAAAACTGCGACACGAACCGCGATAATTCTCCTTTCGCGATAACGAAACGCCAATGGCAACGTGCAATCTTTCGGTGTCGATCGTTATCACCTGCTTTTCAGTAGTTGCATCAATACAGGTCTGGCAAGCGGAATTTCGAACGGAACACTGAATGCATTAGGGTGGTCGTTGATTCTGACCAAACTCTGACACTTGGAGAGAAAATGATGTGTGCCAGAAGTAATACGACAACAGTCCTTTGAATCATCAGTTTCCTACAGGGATGGATCATTCTTTAAGAAATTTATATTTTAATACTATATCCATTGAAAAATCTTCGGTTTTCAGAAATGCAGCTGTTTATTTTGCAATTTGCAATTCATATCCTTTAAAGTTTCTTCTAGTTCTGCATTTTTTGAATTAATTTAGCATACGTTTTTCATACGTTGTAAGTTCATTACAGAAAAACAAAGTTTCTTCTAGTTCTGCATTTTTTAAATTAATTTAGCATATTTATTTAGTAAATAAATGCGCATGAAATTTATTGAATGCAGTTCTGCTTATAATTTCATTGACTTCTGTATAGTCGGAAAGATCTTTTAAAAATTCTGATACGGAGCTAGTGCGGAAATTGTAGTATTTTACCAAACTCCAACACATAAAATAATGAATATATACAAATCTGTGTAACGCCCTTTAATTTCCTCATTATTTAAGAAGAATTCCTCACGAAGTAAGTATATTTTTAATTCAGGTCCCGTAGTCCACTTGCTTCCTTCGGCACAGATCCTTTTCTCACCAAGTGTCACAATTTAGGGGAATGTGGCGAAAAAATCTTGAAAAAAAATTCTTGAGCCGCATAGGATGGATCAATCTAGGGGACATAGAAGGAGTAAAAACTGGAAGACAGAGAGGGGAGAGAGAGAGAGAGAGAAAGAGAGAAAGTTGATCCTCACTTCCACAAGACGAAGGATGTAATCATCAGCATCACCGCGAGACAGGCGCAAATCATTCCGGCAATCACTCCACTGCTGAACCTTCTGGTGCTATGGGGCAACAATGGTGGAACTTTGTCACAATCGCGTGTCGCGCGCACCTTCCGTGGGATGGAACCTTCTCCGTGTATGATTAGCTGGTTGTTGATGGCGCTTCGTGTGCCTCCGCGTACCACGATCTCGTAAACTGTGTTCATCGTCAGGTTCGGTATGATCGTCTGCGAACAAACAACATTTCTCAACGTAAATATTGGCTCTCGTCCCAACAACGAAACTCCTGCCCACGCAATTAAAACTGAAACCATAGAGCTTAACTCAGCCAACACAATATCTCGTTTCGTGTGAAAAATTCAGGACCGAAACGTCGATTACATCGCGTACGAACACACGTTTTCCTTGATCTCTTGCCTCTAGCATCGAACGCAGATAAAGATAGTAAGCAAACAAATCATCGACACCGACGTATTGCTTAAACGATGCTAATCCCACGATGAAACCTTTTCGTTTCCAATGATCTTCTTATGAAACTTTCACGAGCACATTCGTGACGCTTTTCTGATAAAAATGGTACCCAACACGATGCAATTTCGGCCGTATTTACTTGTTTAATTAACGATACAGGAGAACCCCGATTATCTACTTGCAGGGCTAAATTAAATATTTACTGTTTCGTACAGCTTATCGCGTTGTATGGATATATGTATGTATCGCTTTGGATTGATAATATCGATCGTTTCGGATAATCGAGGTTGTACTGTACCGTGAATTAAGCAAGTAAATATCATCCAAAATGTGTCGTGTTTGCTCTCATGTTAATCAGAAAAATGTCACAGACATGTCCGTAAAAGAATTTTTATGGGTTCTAACTAGAGGTTTTAACTAGAATCCTATTGAACAGTTCCATAAATCTTTTCATTTCTGTTTTCTACGTGTTTAGAGGCTTGGGAGAAGATTAATTTCCAATTCCAAACACTTCTGGCACGCCTGAAGCCAGCTCTTGGAATTAGTCATCGGCAGATAACGTAACGTCCTCGGCGATTCCATCGCAACAATTTTCCACAACATGAAAGCCGGTAACTCGATACACAATTAGAGAGGAGGAATCTACGCCTACGGTCGAAGAGGCTCGACGTTTACCTGACGGCAAAGTTTAGATTTTCTGGTCCCGATTTTTTCGTTCAGTTATAAAATGATAAATAGTCTAAATAAAGAAAACGTCAGCAGTCAATGCAACCCCATAATAGATCCCAAGAGAAAGTTCTTCGGGGTGAAAGTTAGCAATGGCAACGTACAGCGGTCTCAATTTGGTCCTTCTCGGTGAAGACTTCGATCTCCTCGTAACGGTTGTCATTCTCGATCCGGTACTTGATGAAATAGTAATCGATCGGGCCCCAAAAGATGTTTGGCCTGGCCCATTGGATGTAGACGGAGTCGTGGGTCTGACAGCTCACGTTCAAAATCAACGGTGCTCCCGGTCCAGCGACGTCCGTCTGCCGAATTATGTGATCCGAAGGCTCGCCCTCGTTCTTCCATGTGTACGCCTTCACCCATATTTTGTACTCGGTGTTCGGCTCTGGAAGGAAAACGTTCTTTAATCAGAATGGGAAGATCTACTTTGTCTTAGCGGCTCGGCCGTTTGGCCGGTGACCAAAGCGGGCTCGACTGTTTTGGCTCTGGAACAATGACGGTAAGGGTTCATAAAATTATTCCAGAACATTTCCCTCGAGCGTGCTATTGCGCTATGGACTTTTTATTCGCAAAGAAGAGGTCTCACGTACTCATACACAGGATAAGAAGACCGTTATCTGGCGTAAGAGACGGTACAGGGTGACCTGTCCAGCGAATGAACGCTTAAGCTGCATGTCTGTTGAAATTAGTATTCGCAAATCGTTATTTAATTTTCTGGGAACTATGGTGATGGTATTTTGGGAATTTTTTTCCCAAGAAAAAATTGTTGAATCTTCTGCTTTGGGATTTCGCAGACATATCGGTATTTAAAGTATACGTAGGATTTTTTCAAATAAAAATAGTTAAAATTACACGAGTTACATATGTTGTGAAAAACATGGGCCTTTCCACTAATGTGAAACAGGAAAATTCAGATGTTTATTAATCAGTATGAACATAGTCATGGTCTGAACAAAAAAAAAAATGAATTACCAATTTTTTAATATTCTTCTTAAAAATTTTTAAATATTTTGGTTCAGCCAACGTTTCATCTCTGCACAGTACGAAGGCAGCCGTGCTAGCTGCCCACCCGACATCATCCACAACAGGATCATAAAATATGATTGTCAAGAGTGGGGTAGATAGTGTCTCGTCTTTCAAAGAACAACCTATTCAATTAAACTGAATAATTACACTGTTCAACACCAATCGTGTGATCCAATTTTCTCCGTTGCCATTAGATTTTGAGAGATTTAATTTTGAAAAGTCACATTTTCGATTTTAAGGATTTTTTCCTGTTCTAATTGTAATACAACTAAACAAATTCAACGGTAGGTACATTTCTCGATTTTGACGAATAAAACGTTGAAAACCGAAGCTCTGTTTTGGATCAAATTGATCTGTACCGACTACAAGATATTTTTCTGTATTCAAAACCTCCTTTTAACGTGTGATCTGCTGTGTCTCCTAGAAATGGAAGACGGAATTATGAGTTGAAATTTAAAAATGAATATTTACGCTAATCTATTCAGTCTTCCGATTATATCTGTGGAACGGACATCTTAATTTCTCAATTTTTATTTAATTCTATTAATCTGATTTTATGGAGGTTGTTGAGTTGACAGTCGAGGTGTTAAACGGTTCAAGATTAGACAAATCTGACTGCGAGAGCAGCACGCATCTAGAAACGAGGATCGAGTAAGTGAGTGATTCGTTAGCCGAATCCCCGGTTTCGGCGCGTTATCTAGCGGTGCACTAATCTGCAGCCATCCAACTCAAATATGTCGATAAGAGGTTATCGATGGCCCAAGTGTGTGGACGTCCCTCATTCGATTACCTGAACGATAATTCTCGGTACGCTGTTCACTCGATCTTGGTTCAGTTCTGTGCTTCCAAGGTAGGCAATACCACCCCCTAGGGAGTTTTGGAACCTAGGGGATCAATTCGCATCTAGGGGATGCGATAGTGTGGCTTCGGGAGAAATTAGCAGCCGTTAAAATAATAAGGCGTAAGAGAAAATCCCATGTTCTATCTTTTGTGCAACATAATCGAAACTGGATGGAGTGTGGAAGCGAAAGAAATGTTTACAATCGACAACTTACTCAGTTTTTTCAAGACGAACTCGATAATCGACCCATCGTAGTTGTCGGATTTGTACATCTGAACGTGGGTGTAGTTGGCATGCATGTAATAGATGCGATAACCGGATATGATCCCATTGGCGCTCTGGGGCTCGGACCATGACAATTCGATGGTGTTGGAGTTGATGCCATGGGACGTAAGGTTCAGCGGTTTTGTTGGCGCTGCAAGCAGAATTCACAGGAAAAATTATTATTCGTACAAATTAATTCTCGGCCCTAACATTAAATTGTACATATTTAACCCTTATGTGGGCAACCGGGTACCCGGGTACCCATTTCTATGTTTTCTCTAATAATTTGTTATGTTTTTATGAAGATATCGCAAAACCGCCCTGGATCCCCATTATTTAGAAGGTTCTCTGTCGATTTATGGTTACGGAATTAAAATTGATGCAAAACATATTAAATAATAAGGCTTCAATCTTATTTATACGGTTGTTGGGCAACCGGGGTACCCGGGTACCCATACATAGAAAGTGTAGTTGTATGCTTATGAAGGGAAGTTTTACAACACAATCATACAACACACCAATTTTTTCAATTGGTATTATTTATTTATTAGTATAGTTACTATTATTAACCAATAATAGGACAATTTTTACAAACTGTCACAGTATTTGTGTGTTCGTCGGAAAACTGGTTTTATACAGTTTTGACAATATTTTCGTGTCTTTCTACGTTTTCTATCAGGATCAGCTTGGTATATATAACATGAGCCTACAACACTTTTTCGTCCAGTTTTATCTCGTTGTTGTACAGTGCCTGAAGTTGAAGGAACGTCGTTCATTGTTGGTGACTTATGCAGCATGCTTTCTATTGCTAATTTACAAGAGAAATGTCTCATCACTTGAACATTGGTTGATCGACTTCTAATTATTGGAAGACAAAGTTCCTCTCCCACTTGGCGTAAAAATATTCGGCGATTATTGGATTTGTTAGGCAACATATCGTTATTAGAAATATATACGATGTATGAGGCAAGAGCAGCAATATCAATTATGTTAAAAAAAAATGCTAATGGCCATCTGTTAGTACGTCTTTGTGTACTGTATCGTCTCAAAATTTGATCCATCATGTCGACACCAGATTTTGTTTTATTATAGAAGTGGACTATTTCTGGTTTCCTCTTTGGCCCAGAAACAACATTATCATTGTGCATTGTGGATAGTAATACAACAAACTTTTGTTTTTTTGGCACATACGAATATATTGTAACATTTTGGTTGTGACCAAATAAAGTTGAATACTGTTGTACTGTTGTGTAAGTTGAAGAGTCAAATACTGTACGTCCACATACGAATAGCATAAAAGTTTGATCTTAGCATTAAGTTATATTATTTTTTGAAGCAGTTGCTTCACTTAAACTGTTTAAAACAATACTTAGTATACCATAGAAAAAAACTAAAAGGTATGGGAAAGCATGAAAGTAAAATTGTCACTTTATTTTTTATATATCGGTACCGAACGCTCGGGGTACCCTGGTATCCCGGTTACCCAACAACCGTGAAAAGTTTGGTTGCCCACATAAGGGTTAAACGGGATTTCGTGTGACACTGTTTCTTAGAATCTAAGAAAAGATCATTCAGATTTTTTGGTGTATAATCGTTTACACTTTTCATTACCACACAAGTTTTCAATGGGATTTAGGTATGGTGTAAGTTTTGGATCGTTATCATTTCAGAATATCTAATCATCAGTGGATGATCAGTGGATGATGGTGTTATTGTATGGACATGGTAACATTGTATTTTTCAATATGTCTGTATATTGAATACACAATTCCATCAATGGGTATCGGATCAAGTTCGCTCCGGGAGAAACGTGTCAATACTATGACGCTTCCATGTTTAATAATGAGCAAAACACATCGCTATTGAGACACCCCCGAGAGGATTGCAAGGGAAGACAATTTTCCATATTTTTGAATGCGCTGCGGCTCAATATTCGCAGCTCCGTAAACTATTTTTCGGTCGATGCACTTGGCAGCGCGGCTCTTTCTCCCCTTTTCGCCCCTTGTCTCTTCTTTTCGGCGGGCTCGTCATCTTCCAAGGTGGCTTTCCAATTTCCCGCGCACAAAGACGAGAGCCGGCTCGCGTCGACCGAAGTCTGAATAATTAATTTCGCCTCGAGTATCTTCTCAGACCCCTCGCGTCGCCGAGTTATACTGCATACAGCCGCGGCGTTCTCACTTTTCGTACGGCCGCGACCACCGTGTCTAAGATCGAGACTGCGTCCTCTTCGACGCGTCTAAAGACCACTCCCTCTCGCGAATAAGTCGCGGGACAACCGAGGCTTAACTGTTTGAGAGGAGCCGGCTCATTCCGGAAATCCAGTCGAAGAGCCATGAGCCTCGACATCACGCTTCTTTTGTATCCTCGCAAGAAGACTGCTCCGTTCACTATTCACTATTCGATATAGTACTTTACGTAACATTAGTAGTACCCATAAGTAAGAAATTATTTGCAAAGAATTTGTTTTGCCTTTAGTTCTGTACCGATCGTTGAAGGGGAAACACGTATTCTTTTACAGTTTTCGGTAAAACAGCCTGTGTTCAAAATATTCTAAAAAAGATGGCAATCTTTCCTCGATACCGATGGAGATTATACAGGGTGTTTGGTAACTGGTGGTACAAGCGAAAAGGGGGTGATTCTACATGAAAGAATAAGTCGAAAATATAGAATAAAATTTTTTCATCCGAAGTTTCGTTATCGAGAAAATCGAGTTGAAAATGCAGCGAATACGCATGCTATTCGATAGGAATTGTCTGACGCGTCTGATCATGACCAACCAAATCTACTTCCTGCATATACTAAAGCACACAAACCTGACAGATCTTCAAACTCAATTTTCTCGAAAACTAAGCCTTAAACGAAAAATGTTTATTCTATATTTTCGACTTATTCTTTCATGTAGAATCACCCCCCTTTTCGTTTGTACCACCAGTTACCAAACACCCTGTGTAATAAATTAAAAAATAAAAACTTGGATTTACTATTAGGTTGTAACATATGAAACGTCCGATTTTTAAGATTAACTTTAAATGAACACAACGGACATTTCATATGGTACAACCTAATACAAACTTTGTTTTAGATTTCAAAATAATTGATTACTTATGGGTACCACTAATATTAAAATAATCATCAAAATGAGATTCGATTTGAAATAATAACGGTCTAAAACAGTGAATAATAATTCCGCGGTGTAAATAACGATTCCGCGGTAGAATTCCATCACGCGACATTTAATTGCGCTTTTCAACGCGCAACGGGAGAGAAAAATAATTACGTTTTGCGCCGCGCCCGAACGGTTGAACATGCGTGAAAGAAAAAGATGCCGTTGCATCGTCGACGCTGACTAGGGGAACACCCCTAAAGTCAATATGCCACCCTAATACTTCGAGGATGGTCAGGGCATCATAAATAACACCGGGAGCAGCGAAGAGCAAGGACACTGGTGTGTAAACGAAGTTGTCCCTGCCAGATGACACTGTTTCCTTTTGGAAGTGCCCTGGCTGAGACATAAATACGTCCTCGTCGCAGGTCCCACTGGTTCGGGAAAAGCGAGGATTATGCGTCATTCATCTTTAAGCAGATATCACACGTGTACAGCATGTGCTCGCGGTTCTCTTATAGCAGTTCGAAAGACTTGCCTCTTCAGTTTAATGTGGATTAGCATGTCTCGAGCAGATGCGAGCGAAAGTTTACTCCGATAGCGGACGCGAATTACAAACAGAGCCGAAGTACTTAAATGTTTAAGTTCACCTTGTTCCGCCGCGCGTTCGGTTCTCTCGATTAATCATTGTGCGACGCAGGTGCTATCTTTCCCTGCTGATCATTTCATGCGCATCCTCTGGACTGAAGAAGTTTAATCTTATACTTGGATTTCTCAAAATCACGGAAATTCAAGTGCAATACGGTTTACAAATATTTGGATGGCCGTTAGTTTGAAATTTTTAGCCCCTCATCAAGTTTCATCTGATATTAACTAATATTCGTGCATTCAAAAAATGTAGTTTATCATTTTATATTTGTTGCCATATTCCACTCAGCTGCATGTACTAACTTCATTACAGGCCGGAAGTAGAGGACTTAAAGTGAACGTTTTAAAACCTTCGGTTTTAATTTTTTTCTAAAAATTCATTTTAACCAAATTTCAAAAAATCTGTTTTGTACCTAAACAAGAAGTATTTATTAAAAATATTCGCCAGCAGTATCCTGCGCAGTAAATCCTCCCGAAAGCCATTTTTAAAGCCCATCAAAGTCGCCAAAAGCCGAGGAACCACAGCTGCGAACCCTAACAGCGGTTGGACGGGAGTCGTTTCAACCGAAAGTTGATTAGCAGATGAAACAAAAGAACGAACAAGCGGAAAACATTCTATCGTACGGCTTCACGATTGAATTTCGCGGAGTTTCAGCAACGGAACGAGGATTTCCAGCAGCATCGCACGCCACACGACGTACCAAACTCGAAGCTTCTAATCAGATTCTGCACACGCCGCAGCCAAAACCTTCGGTAGGTACTTATCGAAATTCACAGCCGGCGCAGCTGGCCGTGTTTTCGATTCGGAACGATACCTCGAGTAAAACGATACCCTCCGAACACCAAACGGACTTCAATAACGCACGCTGTATCCCCTAGTGCTTCTCCGTAACACAATACTCCAGCAAACGGTGTGAAACGCCGAGCTTGGCCGGCGCTCCAACTTTGAATATGGATGAACGATCCTTGGGGTGGCAAATCGTGCATGATAAAAAACGCGAGGGCTCCAATTTTCACCTGGACACGATGTCCTTTTGTTCTTCTTCTGGCTCGCTTTGTGGGCCAGATCAGTTTTATGCAATTGAATCGCACGTGATCCCAGGCGACAATCGTGAAATAATGAAATAAGTGTTCTTAATTTTCTCTTCATCTTCAACGGAACCGAGAACACTGTAAGCAATCAAATATGCTACGGGCAATTCAGTTAATATTCAATCTAACGAGAATACAGCTCCGAGCGAAATGCAACGAATGGACCTGAAAAATACTGTACAGTAACGGCTTAGTATACGGCACAGAACGCGTGCGTCAAATAGCAATTGGTCGTGTAAATTCACTCGGGCCCGGATGAAAAAGATTACGCGTGAAAATTCTTGTTGCACGGGCTGCAATTCGATATCGATACGATCGGGCGACAAATTGCGTTCCGAGTATTTACCCACGTTCGAACGTGATGAAACGAGTTTTGACGCTGACAGGGGAAACGCATGCAACAAACGGGTTTATTTGACGATTCTAGAGAATAGACCAGTCCAGCTCGTCTTTGCTTTTCCACTTAAACCCTCGTTGGCTTCGATTCTGATCTGATTTTTGGACATTGGTGTTTCTCCTGTCACGTTCGTATACAAAAATACTCACTAAAAATAAATAAATCCGCATATAGATTTTGTGTACCTGTATTATTTACCTTTTGGACACTATATATATACAGGAATTTATTAGATCAAAGACGGAATGTTTTAATGCAATAGAACGAAATTTTCTTTGACAATGAATAATAATTTCGTTACTTTCACAAATTTCTCCGCAAAACTTTGAGGGACATTTTCGAAATATTTTACTATAGATTTGTGTAAAAATCCCCCTTCGAATCATACAGAACAAAATGATCCACTTTACCGTGCTAAATACAGAGAATTCTCGGTATATATATATCAACAATACGGGTTTTGCCCGCGTCGTCCAGGAGACATACCCGAGCCGTGTTTATGTTTACACTCCTCGGCGTCCGAGGCCTCTCCTGGCTTCGTGGTATACGCTGCAGTAGTGGGGATAATTCCACAACGTTTTTTATGCAGGCTTCGGCGATGTATATAGAGAAATCGCTGTAGTTTATAATTTCGCTACTTGGGAAATTTTTTCGCAAACTTTGTGAGGATATTTATGACATATTGTCCTATACATTTCTGCAAAAAGATATTTCTCGAGTTCCACGAGAATCCCCCCACAAGGTACATATACAGAACACGGTGATCCGCCTCGCACCTTACCACACTAAACAGTAAATAATTTCGTTGCTTCAGCACATTTTTCCGCAAACTTAAAGAGTATATTTATGAAATGTTGTACTACAGATTTGTGCAAAAAGATATTTCTCGAGCTCATTCCACGAGAATCCCCCCACAAGGCATACAGAACATGGTGATCCGCCTCGCACGTTACCACACTAAATAGTAAATAATTTCGTTGCTTCAGCACATTTTTCCGCAAACTTAAAGAGTATATTTATGACATGTTGTACTACAGATTTGTGCAAAAAGATATTTCTCGAGCTCGTTCCACGAGAATCCCCCCACAAGGCATACAGAACATGGTGATCCGCCTCGCACGTTACCACACTAAATAGTAAATAATTTCGTTGCTTCAGCACATTTTTCCGCAAACTTTGAGAGTATATTTATGACATGTTGTACTACAGATTTGTGCAAAAAGATATTTCTCGAGCTCGTTCCACGAGAATCCCCTCGCAAGGCATACAGAACACGGTGATCCGCCTCGCACCTTACCACACTAAACAGTAAATAGTTTCGTTGCTTCAGCACATTTTTCCGCAAACTTAGAGAGTATATTTATGAAATGTTGTACTACAGATTTGTGCAAAAAGATATTTCTCGAGCTCGTTCCACGAGAATCCCCTCACAAGGCATACAGAACATGGTGATCCGCCTCGCACGTTACCACACTAAATAGTAAATAATTTCGTTGCTTCAGCAAATTTTTCCGAAAACTTTGAGAGTACATTTATGACATGTTGTACTATAGATTTGTGCAAAAAGATATTTCTCGAGCTCGTTCCACGAGAATCCCCCCACAAGGCATACAGGACACGGTGATCCACCTCGGAACCGAAGTCGACCGCGAAAGTATCCATCCGCGTTCCCACATTTCGTATTCAGTATTCACCCTTTCTGTTTCTGTTCCATTTCCGCGACGGTTTTTCCACGCAGGTTCGTCCGGAAAGCGGCGGCCTCTCGCAATATCGCCGGCTGTCGAAATCGTCTATTTTAGCTCGGAGAACGGAAGAATCGCGCGTCACTCCGTTTCGTATTCACCGCGCATTAAGAATGGAAATGAAGAGGCGAGTCACGACGATTAGAAGGCAGGCTTTAGAATTCGCGGTCGAACGATGATGTTGTATCGAGTACGTGCACGCACGAGCTGAAAAATGAATACGATTACGCGGTGAATAGGCAAGGTCGAGCAACCCGTTCCACGTCCCGGCAAAACAGCCACGGAAAAAAAGTAAAAAAAAAGAAAGAAGAGGAAGAGAAAGGCGAGAACCCAGTCCCCGTTGATTACGTCGTGGACTCGCGGCATTTTTCCCCGACGACTTTTCCGGGTCGAGGGAAAACGCGAATCTGCCGACCCTTTCTCCTCGCCTTCGACGGAAACTTTTGTCCTCGATCCTTTCAAACCGAATTTTTTCGTTCAAATAATGCACGCGACATTTCGTTCCCGTTCGTTCTGTTATGACTGGATGTAATACCTTCGTATTTTTTAAGAGTATATTTACTGTAATAGTTGAAATGAGGTACAGTGGCTCCAAAACGTAGAGCAGTAACAAATTTTTTAATTAAATTTTTTAATTAATAATCGTACAACGAGCCTGGTCACTAGGAATATTGAAGCTTCTCCTTTACAATTAGTCGTTTTATTAAGCTTTGAATGAAAGGTGTACCGTCAAGTTTACTGAAGTATGCAGTACACAATGAACACTAATTTCTGTTGCATGAAACATTAAAAAGAACTTCGTGCATGAAGTCTTATTATAAATATTTTCTAGAACCACTATTTATTTACAGTCCCATTAATTCTATGACGAAGTTGAAACAAATAAACTAAGGGATCCAATTATTGTAGAGGTATCACAATTGCTGTGCCTATATTATTAAAAGAAAGATATTAAATTTGTTTCATTAAAATTAGTTAATACACACGCATATTAATATCCATTATGCTTTTAAAAATACGTATAATTAATATAGGCACAGTAATCGGTAACCCCACGGTAACTGGGTCCCTCGCTCTAGCTTTGCGGTTTTTGTAGAGAAAAACAAGGAAATATCAAAGTACATCTAATAAGTAGTGTGAATAGTACTCGTTTCTTCTGAACTGAAATATCATGCTTTCGTTATGAACACAGAAGAGGATGTAGCTGTTAGGGTAAATGTAGGTTTAAAGGCAAAACGTAACTTTAGAGTAACGGTTATAGAATTCCGTTTCTTCGTAGCGAGCCATTAAAGATAAAGTAACTCTGTTGAACACAATTGCGACAGAAATGGCAAGACGAGGCACAGTGAAGAGTCTTGTCCCTCGCTCGACTACCTATTTCAAACATTCTGTTAAAGTTTGAAGGAGAAAGTTCTTTTCTTAACCTCCGACAATGTTAACCTCATTGTATCTCGTGCGATTACTGGATTGCGGATTTTATGTATTCACGAGAGAAATGAATAGGTGCAATTTAACTTTTAATTGCTAACATATACTACTCACAATCCTAAAACTACAAATTCATTATTTCTAGCATAAATTCTTGTCTACATTAGTAAACATTAATTTCTTAAATATTTATTTTGCATTTACGGAATTTAAATAAAAATTTATGATAGGCTCGTATTGAATTTCAAGTGTACAATTATGTAGATAGTGCGAGTAATCGGAGGCTAAAGAGCAGATATATTAACACAGAATTTACGAGTAAAATGTATTAGTTACAGCTCGCTAAACACGCTAAAAGGAGAAAGAAATTTCTCCTCGACTCCTGCTTAGTGACAATCTTTATTTTGCATAGAGATTCGCGGTCTAGTTGTTACTTGTACAGTCGACTGGATCGACAGATCGAATTTCAATGTCGTTGGAAATGAAAGGATCGGTAATCGTTCGTCAGAGTGTTACCGCGAACCGGTACGCCACGTTCTCCGCAGGTGACTAATCTCCCGCACCGAAACAAAACCATCTATCCAGCTACGAGTCTTTTATGCGGAATCCTATTTCAACGGAGGTCGGAGTGCCTTCATAAATACCAGGCAATTCGAGTTACGGATCGATTCTTCTCGGAAATAACACAACGGTGCTTTCATATTTTCCTAACGTTGCCGCGCGCACAGCCCGATGCTATCGGCCACTCAAATTATCGCCAGAAAGGAACGCAGCAACCGGAAAATTTTAATACATTGTACAAGCGAAACTGCCGGCACTCAGGCAACGCTTTGGTTAATCACTCGGCCCAGACCTGGCAAATCGGCAGGTGAGTCAGGAGCACGCTATCGACGATGCCGTGAAATGATCAGGCAAATGCCCACATGAAACTTGTTCCCTAAACATTCCAGGTATGTTATGAATTATGACGAATAAAAAATATTCGACTCTCAACGCAGAATATTTTTTAACATAGCTTTACCTTGGGGAAAATATTCTGAGCATGTATGCCTCTTTGTATTACCTTAGACTTGACGAAAACTGAATTATTTAAACAATATTAGGCCAAAAATAATATCTCATGCTGAGTAGAGGGCATTAACGAGTGTATACGCAAAAAATGAGTAGTTTTTGAGTTGCATTGCATAGCGATTTAAAAATCAAAAAATTTTTTAAATTTCCAAACAGTACATTGCTACGAAAAAAAAAATGGTTTTATGACACAATCAACGGACTGTGGGTATTGCATTAATTGACAGGCGACGCGATACAATAAATAGACCGCGAGTTTTAATAATAAAAATATGGATTTGACCTGCGGAGTACAATTTAGTCGAGTAGGACGCGTTTGGCAACTTTCGCTCAAGTCTTGACAGGCTTCATTAAAGAAACAAATGCAGCCGACCTTGAAGTGTCCTTGGCCCTGCCTACAAGCAGCTCATCATATGAAATTCTAATGTCCTCCTCGACCTCTTTCAGCACTCGTACTTTCAGTTTCTTCTCGATTGATTGTACCGTTCACGGTCTATCGAGCTTGCGCGTTGTAACCGATCACCCTGTATAGAATTCCCGACCGCAATTATCTAAATGATCGGAAGAAAACCGACTCTCCGGGGATGCATAGAAGGGGCGTTCCACGAGGATACGAGAAATAGGCGAAAGTGGCTTTATTAGGATAGGCTCGGTATGAGTAACGACGTGCCAGTGAAAGGAACCGTTGATAAGAAAACGAACAACCAGTGACGGCTACCTGTTTCTCGCGTCGCCCTGTCCACAATTTCCTGGACGGAAAATTTATGAATTTCAACCACACTGTGTAGATTTTCGCGGCGATTTCACCCACGACAAACCAATACCACGTTCGCAATCCTGATCATTCTGTCCATAAAATATTAGACGCAGAAACAAATTCTTTCGGGTCATGCAAACGATATAGTCTCGATATTCATTACTTTTTATGAATGTTTCACCAACATATTCCTGACATTTTTCTGTTTAAAATCAGGCAGAACATGACATGATTCGGAACATATTTGTTCAATTGACGATTCCGCGGAATTTCGTTATCCATATCTGAATTTTTCCTTATCCATTCTCCATCGCCATTACCCCAAAAGCGAGAAATGTACAACACGATTTCTTGTAAAAGTAAGTAAACATTTTTTATGATTAAACATTATTCAAGTTGTGTCGCGTTTGGTCAGAAAAATGATTTTGATCAGAAAAGTGTGACGAGCATGTTGGTAAAAGTTTCATTAAAAAATCATTAGAAACGTAAATCTTAAATTATGATATGTGAAAATGTTTTTAATGAATTTATTATTTATTACTTATAAATTTATTTCTTATAAATTTATTTATTTATTAAAAGCTTTCACGCAAAACTGAATTTATTTCCACACTCAATGTTTATGTAAATACTTGTACGTTTTACATAAATATTAATTATCGAGAGAAGGTAATAACTACAAATTCAATCAGTGTTAGGCGAGATCAAGCCATTAGTAAAAACTTCTTGTGCAACCATCACTTCTGAGACAAGAAACATTGCAGCCAGTTTGAAAACTGAATAGTTATTCGTCGAGCCTATTTCAAACATGTTCTTAAATTATTCGTTGCTTGGTACTTTTCTTTTGACTTCCTATTTCCCTGCTCCACTTTCTATTTCCCCTGGCGACTTCTACTGAAATGGTCTCCATTCCTCAACTTCGTTTATGGTTTGGGTTCAGTTAATTATGCTTTCTTTTTCTTTTTCTTTATTAAACACTTGGGTGGGATTTTGTAACAGCTTGTAGTTGCAGTTTGCCTCTTGTTTTTGTGTAGCGTATCAAATCGCGCACTATGTTTAGTACGCATGCATTTCCGTTCTGCTCGATGCTCAATATGTTGAAATCGTAATAATAAGAATATTAGGTATGTTGATTGGGTTACTTTTAAATCACCGACAAAAGTGACTACGGTCTTATAAGACAATTTATAAAATTTTACGGTTCTGATATTATAAATCAGTTGTAACTTGACAAAACAAAGGCTACATCATTTATTAAAACTGTTAAAGAAAAAAGAATGAATTTCTATTCGGTTCTTAGGCCTTACAACTGTTGCAAATTATTTTTATTTTGCATAAATATTCGCGGCATGCTTATAAGGATTAAGTAACACCGCTTCTATTAGTCTTTTAGAAAATTTCTGTTACATCCTCTATCATAAAAAGAAGCAATTGTCGCCGTTTGCGATCGCATCAACGAAAATTTGACAACTGCAGACTTAATTTGCGAAAATGTGTCGAATAAAGAAAAAGAATGTCTTGAGCTGGCAACGGCGATCAACCGGCAAAATCACTGATTCTGCCAACGCGGGTTGCCCAATCCCCTATCGAATAAAATTCAATAGCCATACAAAGACGCTGTCGTTCAACTATAATTGCCGGCAGTGTTCGATTGCAAAAGATTAAGTGGGGCAGCCGACTGAAAAAGGCGGCGGGGTTTCGCAGGGCGTTGTCCATTAATTCAAGGAGCGCGTCCTCCGCGATGGACATTAGCAAACTGTACGAAAAGAAAAAACCGGCTAGACATTTCGGAGCATGCGAATTAGAATCGCGACCTTGGGGCCTGTCGTCCGTCGCGCTCGCGCGCTCCTTCGGCACGTAAAAATAGCACGTCTGGATGGCTCGCGAAAGATAACGTGCTTTGACTTTCAAAAAAACGAAATGAAAAGAAACCGGGCATAAACGCGACGAGTATTTCCATAATTTTATACCTGGCCCGAGAGAGGACGCCGGTGAGGTCAACAAGCACGGCCCACCGTACGGTTGTTGCAACCGATGACGCCGGGAGGTGGAGAAAGAAAGAAAGAAAGAGAGAGAGAGAAAGAAGATTTTGCATGCGGATCACGCGTCCCGCGAATCAAGACCCGAGGACCATTGCGAAAAGTGGACCAAAACGGGACGAAGAACTCCGCGGCTGGTTTTCATCGCCAGAAACGTGATTTTCTCGTGAAGGGACCGTGATTAAATATCGCTGGAGGGCGTTCAATAGAGTCGCACTGGGGCGCAAACAGCCTTGCGCGTTCCAGTACCTCTCTGTCTTTTCCTATCTTTTTCTTTCTCTGTATCCTGTGTTCGCATATTCCAGCAAATATTGCGCGTTTCTATCTACAGTTGTTCGAAACTCCGTACCACCCTCTGAAACAAAATAACTTTTTTAACCCCATTTCACTGAACGCTTTCAGGAGAATATTTTCAAACCATTATTATTAGGGGTACTCGTAAGTAATCAATTATTCGCAAAAAATTTGTTTTGCCTTTAGTTTTGTACCGATCGTTGAAGAGGAAACACGTATTCTTTTACAGTTTTCGGTAAAGCAGCCTGTGTCTCAAAAATATTCTAAAAGGTATAATTTTTTTTACAACCCTGTAATAAAATGGCGGCGTCCGTGCCTTCCGAGGATCAAATTCGTCATTGCATACTTTTTCATTTTCAAGCGGGATTTAATTCAACGGTAACAATAAAGAAAATTTGCGATGTTTATGGAGATGTATTGAAGGTCAACATGTGTCAACGTTGGTTCAGAAGGTTTGCTGCTGGTCCCGTTACATCGAGCTTAATCGGATCCTCTCCGTTAATCAACGGCCGATTAATCGGCCATCGATTGCCGAAACTTCGTGCAGAGTGTTGCACCGTTAAGGAAACTGGACCGAAACGGGAGGGCGTAACGTGCGCGGCTGGTTCGGCCGGCCGGAAACGAGATTCGCTCGTTGGAAGCAGGATCAAGTGACGCTCGAGGGCGCTTCCTCTCTCGCCGGGGAACCAGTTTCGTGGCCAGGCATCGGAACTGGATCGCGGGCATTGAAGACGGAACGTAATGCAGTGTTTTCATGGCTTTATGACAACCTGCGCACCCGTGATTCCGTACTCGAACCGCTTACGTAACGTTCGCGGCAAGGTGCGTTTCAGAGGCTAGAGGAGTTAGAGGATCGGGGGCAAATAGGCGAAAGGGAAAAAGAGAGAGGGGGAGGGGCACACACCTACTAATATGCGAAATACACCTCGTTGTTCGGAATCGAGACGAAAAAGGAAATGAACCGGCTCCGCTGCGCGCGAGCGGAAAATCTGGTGACGCGATTACGGGCGCAACGGCTCCAGAAAAATTTTCTCGTGGACCTATTTTCGGTGGATCGGAATGCGGATTGGATGTTGCAGCTTCGTATTCGCTTAACGAACGCTTCCGACGAGTTTTCTCGAGCACCCAATCCAGAAAAATTCACGCCAATGCCGCGCTCTTCGTGATTAACACTACACCTACCACGGCCGATTAAATTGACCTTTTCAAACTTCTGCGTACAATTTCGTACATACAACGTTATCACATTGCTATTTATCTTTACGACTTTGCTTAAAGTATGTATACAACGTATTTATCAGTATTTATTTTCTTTTTTCCAAGAAATATATGTTTCTTGTCCTACCTACCGCGGCCGGTCAATTTGACCGCACGAGATAATATGGTATTATATTTACTCTTCTAAACCTAAACAATCGGTATAAAAGAAAGACCATTCTCAATGTGACATGACCAACTCAAAATAAATGAGCCGCTTTATTGAATGAGACGCTATCAAGTTACGCACGTGCCTGGTTGATAATACTGTTTCGTGGCAAATGCATCCGCAAAGGTGGACGTCACAGTACAATTTGGTAAATCGAGGAGAGAGAGCATCGCAGTATTTTTTGTATAATTGAAATTATATGAAAATAAATTTGTATCGTCATTTTACGGTAGTTGTTCATCTGCTAAGTCATTCAGCAACAACTTGACTATTATCTGCGTTTAATATATTAACAATAACTTTTTTTAAGGACCTGTCATTTTGACCATGCACGATAGGAACAGGCATACAAGAAGTGTCGGTAGGCTTAGTGTTAAGGCTACCTTGGAAAGTGTACGCGATGCGCTGCATCCGCCGAGTATTTAATATTCCGAATGTCTCGTACATTGTTCACGTAATTATATGACCGGAGTGCGGCTCTTATTACATTCGGAATGAATTGTCGTCGTAACAATGCGGTTGGCCAATTTTGCTTTGAGTGGCTCGGAAAATTACATTTGACGGCGGGGCTCTGATATAAAAGTTAATTTCACGAGAAAACGAGCCTCCTCGCGCTGTTCTAATTTGTGTACCGTAGGTCCAGTATTCGATTCTTTAACAACGCATCGTTCCAGTGGAACACTGTGGTTGACTCAATTGTTTTTGCCGATTACCCAACATTCGATTAACCAATTACTAACTGATTGTTCGGTCGCTACTCTATTACGCTGATGATACGTTTGGAAACCTTCATCGTCATCGAATAACAACAATTAACGAAACAGATCTATCCGTGAACAGAAACTGTTAACCCTTTGCACTCCGAACCATTCTGGACGTTAGCTACCAGCTACTCGGTGCCACTTCGTGGCAGAAATTTACAAACCCTCGTATTATTTAGTATAGTTTTGGAACCAAGTAACGTGTTATAATGATATTGGACTTATATGAATTGGTTGACATCGAGGAATATACAGGGTGTTTGGTAACTGGTGGTACAAGCGAAAAGGGGATGATTCTACATGAAAAAATAAGTCGAAAATATAGAATAAAATTTTTTCATCCGAAGTTTCTTTATCGAGAAAATCGAGTTTGAAATGCAGCGAATACGCATGCTATTCGATAGGAATTGTCTGACGCGTCTGATCATGACCAACCAAATCTACTTCCTGCATATACTAAAGCACACAAACCTGACAGATCTTCAAAGTCGATTTTCTCGATAGCAAAGCCTCAAATGAAAAATGTTTATTCTATATTTTCGATTTATTCTTTCATGTAGAATCACCCCCTTTTCGCTTGTACCACCAGTTACCAAACGCCCTGTATATTTGCAAAAAAATCAATCTTTTATTTAAAGTTGCGCTGAAATGAATTAATTCCCCGTAATCACTAAAAAAATTTAATGTTCCATGAGAGGGGACATCCGAGCGATATGCTAAAATTACGATGTTCCATCAGAGGGGACAGCGGAGTGCAAAGGGTTAATAAAACGATGTGAAATGTCGCGGTGCCTGCGGATTTCGTTGTGCCATTTTGCGGTTATTAATTACAATCAATGTTGAACCCATTAGAAGAAACAACTAAGCAGACAAAATAACTCGCATCCGATATGTTATACAAATTTTAAAGTGTTCTTGCAACTTGATATTAATTATTATCATTTAACAACTTGCCGAAAAAGCAATTTTAATTGGCAGACAGCCAACCAATATAGTTATTGAAACTTGTGTGGAAGGGTCTGACTTTGCTCGTTGGTAATCAGTTCATTGGTAGCAATTTCCTCGTTATCTACAAAATTTACGTGCGTTTATCGTAGCAATAAATCTCTACCGTCCTAGAGACAACGAATTCCGAGCAGAGTCGCAGGAAAGGTTCATTAAAAGAGGTCACAGATATTGAAATGTCCTGTGGAGACGTCATATTTGTGTTGGTATTGTTTCGTTCTCGTATATTTATCGGCGCTCGCGGAATGTTGTTGGGTCAGCGATACCGACGATTAATCGGATATATTTCACGCACCATCTATTGTGTCTTTGCGTGCACGGACAGAGCGATTCAAGTGCTCCTTTCATTCATTAAATGCGAATGAATTGGACTTTGCTCCATGATACTTGTCTTAAAATGCAGTTTTTTTACGCAAAAAGTACTTAAAAAATTTCTGCTCTTTTATTACTTAAAAATTTGGAGGAAATTATCAAATTGTATAGGTATATTAACGCTGAAAAATATTTGATTATTTACAAGATTTAATTTATAGAAGATGGATATGTAGAAATATAAAACTTTGCAGAAAACTGTTTCATTTCATAAGTTTAGCGTCGACTAAACAAATAATTAAATATTTTGTAGCGTTTACGTGTATTATAAATCTTTTGCCAAGCAAAAAAAATTTTTCCAATCAATAAATGATTAATCATGTACCGGTTGCTGAAAGTCTAATGTGAATCATCGAGAATTAACAGATTTTTAGAAACGTAATTAATGGCTTGAACCAATACTTTTGAAAATTTCATTACAATATTGGAGTAATCAAAACTATTTTTTAGCAAAAAAAGCTCTACAGTAATCCACGGTTAAATTTCACTACGTTCTGGAGCCAGCAGTGAAATTCTCGCGAGTAGGGTAGCGTTTTTTTACATTGTAGCATTGTATTATTTAGACTCTTTCCTTATCTACTGAGATATGGCTCCGCCGAGTTCGAGGCACCAACAATAAGCGGTAGGGGAAGAGTGGGGATGAACCGTGGATATTTCAGAGAAACCGTGGATCGCTGTACCTATTTTAAATTTAATTGGTAATTTAACCCCATTTTTTGCATTTAACCGGATATTTCGGTAATCAAGCAAAAAGGTTTGTTGTTACAGGTATAGCCGTATTTATCTTTCACAATGCAGCACCGAAGAGTTTTCGTCTGCGAGGGCGTAATAACACCCAGACTAGAAACGAAAACACGCTGGAAGGAAGTCCCGCAGAGCGTTTCCTCGTACGACTGGTCACGTAATTGCAGCTATAATCTAACGAGACAGCAGTCTCGAGAAATTTCGTACTTTCATTTCCACGTCGGGCGAATATCTTTATGCACAACAAACCTGCCGGCTACATAAAATCGACCTGGAAGAACATCGTTCAGTGTACACCGATTGGTCCGCTCGGGCCGAAAAAAAAAACTATACAATAGACACCTTTCTCTTTGGACCGTTCGGGGAACAGGAAAACGTCCGTGACAATCGATGCCACGATAGATCCGATTTACCTCGATAAATGTCGCTGTCGTTCTCCGTGGAGGAGACTGGCACCGTGTACGTGGTCTGCTCGTAGGTCTGTTCGTCGGTGTACGTGATCGGATCCGCGGACGCGAATAGGATCCTCAGGATG
Organism: Seladonia tumulorum; assembly: GCA_913789895.3. NCBI lineage: Eukaryota > Metazoa > Arthropoda > Insecta > Hymenoptera > Halictidae > Seladonia > Seladonia tumulorum. The sequence goes on along the minus strand of OU565269.1, from coordinate 12,058,101 downwards.
ACAGCCACTGCGGCCGCGAGTTGAGCGGCACTGACTATCCTGGCCCACGACATTTTCGTTTTGCAGCTGCAGCTGTGAGGCGTGGTGGCGCGGGCTCGGCGTGGCTCTTCTCCACCGGGCTATTTCACAAATTCGTCCATCCTCGTCGTTCGCGGCGACGCGGAGATTTTCATCGCGGTCGTTTCACCCCCGTGTGCACGGCTACAAGACAGAACGGTCCGCCGTGCGACTCGAGAGTCTTCGCGAATGTTCGTGCCGTTTAGCACGCGTTACATCGCGACCCGGTACACCATGGGGGACTGGGATTCGCATTGTCTCATGGCACCCCGAGACGCAACGATCCCGAAGGGTCCCCGAGAGAGCCCCCTGTCTGCGATCACCGTTTTCTAGATCGGAGGACGTCGTTCGGTCGAAGGATTCACACTGATCCGCGACCCGTGGATCGCGGCCTATTACCAGGGAACAGATATTTCGTCAGACATGTCCTACGGTGGCCTGAAGGAATATCGAAATTGTGGCGGAGGCAGGTCGGGCCACGAGGATCGAACTAACGAAGCGGCGATTACGTTCGCGCTGTGTGCATCCTCGCGACCCGATACATGCGCCTCGTAGAGCGGCGTGTACACGTACGAGCAACGCGAGCGGAATATTAACGTGGCTCGAGATCGAACCCGCCAGCCCAATTTGGTCTCCTCCTGCCGTCGATAAATAATCTCCTCCTTCTATCCCCCTTCGTCAGGCTCGTCTCGCTTCCTCGATTCGGAAAACGCCTGGCCCCCACCCCCTCCCCCAAACACCGCTGATTACACTTTGTTTTCCTAACCGCGAACGAAAACCGGGAGAGAAACCGAATTCGTGTCGTTTCTCACCCATCGGGCAACAGTTCTCTCGCTCGCGCGTTGTTCTAATTGCATCGTCGACCGGCTCAATTAGTCGGAATTATGGCCTCGATTGTTTCTCGTCGGGCATACACAGGCCCCGAGAACCGGGCAGCAACAGCGCCGCACCGCCGCGCCGGTAGCAACTACGGAGACGCGACCAGCCGGCAGCGACAAACGCATCAGGTTTGCCAGCCGCGCAGCAATAATTACACCGACCCCTCTCGAACGTTTTAAAGCGGCTTCCCCTTATATTTTTAGTGCGTCAAGACCGAGGGGATAGACACGGTCGGCCACCGAGGCCCTCGAAACCCGACGACCAGTCGTTTTGCGCTTTTACAGGGCGAAGTGTCGAAAACTACGCTCGACTTGCCGAATCATCGCATCGGCACGTCCCGCTATGGGCCAAACTGCGACTCTACACTGGACGGTCATATTATTAGAGCCACCGCGTGGAAATTACACCTTGTTAACCACGCGATGAACAACGTTATTCTATAGTTGTAAAATGTACATGCTAAACGTGCATTCGTAATTTAATATGCTATTTTCTAAATATTTTATAATATCGCAACATGAGTCTACACTATGAGTGCTCAGTCAGATGTAGAATAATTTGTTAGCACATCTTTATTTTCAAGCATTTTCAAGATAGCCATTGGGCACTTACTCTAGCAAGATTTTCATTAGCAAATGTATAAGATTGCTAAAAACGGTTTAATTGTAAGATTGCCAACTTGGGCGAGTGGTTCTAATAATTTGATCATCCACTGTGACAGGAAATGGTGCTTCTATTTTAAGATCAAAACTGATAATTAAATCAAACTATAATACTGATAATTAAAGATGACAATTGTTGTTATATAATACTGATAATTACTGATGATAGTTAAAGAAAACAATCCGAATTTGAAACTATCTTGATTCAAATTTGTGGATATTAGAAATAATCTAATAATATAGTTGAAAGATATCTATACATTTCCTTAGGAACACGAAACGATAGAAGGCAACTACTGTTCGTCTTATTGAAGAGGTTAACCTCAAATGACACTAAATGCATAATCATTCCCAGAACGCTGCCCATGACAATCTCGGGAAGGACAGTTGATCTGCCACCCAAGGACCGTTAGAGAACGTCCGAGAGCTGTGAGTGAATCCTGATCGCGGTTGATGCTGGGTAAGAAAGAGGTCCGAGGAGGAACGGTCCTGGGAGACCGATCATCGATACGAGAACAGAATCATTTCTCCCTCCTTATTGAATGCTCGAAGCGGAGGAAGCGAACACGTAAGAAAGAATATTTCCCTGGGAGTTTCTTCGCCGGATGAACAAGACGTCTTCATATCGAATAGAAAAGTTCCCGTACCGATCAAAGATTAGACAATTCTCTCTTTACATCGCTGCTACCGAGCTCTCTATCGCCGCATGTTAATCCGTCTCGCGTCGCCACCGCGCTGGATTATCGTGTAAAAGTGAAAGAATGAGACCGTGCGAAAGATCAACCGAACCTCCCTCCACCCCCCCCATCTTTTCTAGCTGGGCGATTTCCCCTGGGAAAAGCGGTGGGCATGGAACAAAGACGAATTGTTTGCTGTAGTATATCAGCGGACAGCGCGAGCAAATGGACGACTCGCAATTACGTCTGAACGATTGCGATATTAACCGCAAGTTAACCGAGAATCGGCCGCAGCGACGCTGCTGCACACGTGCTGTTCCTCGGCAACCGCGAGCCTTGACATTTATACGTCACAGAGAAATTCTCTCTGGTGGGCTCTTCGTGTTCATCCTAGTTACCCAGAAAGCTCTGCGCGCACGGTGGGGGAGAGCTAAAACACGTCGTCCGTCGTGTCGAGACGAGACCACGTTTCGTCAACCGTGATCGTGCCGAGGACAAACCGAGAAAAACGCTTCCGCCGATCAGAGATGAAATTTTCAGTTCCGCAATAAAAGGATGACTCACTCACGTGCGACGCTTCGACGCGTGCACCTACATGTACAGGGTGTACATCTCGTAACGTACAAGCGACGGATCGCCGTTACCAGACTCGGTTCAGAGAATCGTGGGAATAGAGGCGGATGCACAGTTGTGCTTGCGAAAGTATTGGGCAAACGCCGGTTTAACGCGGATCCCCGCTAACGTTCGTTCGTTCGCTTGCTTTTATTCTTAAATGGCCATTCGGTGCGTCGAACGGCATCTTTCTACGTGCAACGTGATCGACTAGACTGCGGATGCTCATGCAGATGCAAACTTGAATGCACTGTCTTTGCGACAGATGCGAGAAATGCTAGTAAAACCGTGTCCCGTCCTTTTTAACCCTTAGGATTCGAATGGTGACTATAAGGCACCATTATAAATTGCTGAATCATTATTCAAAATATTTTTTAAACTATTAAATTTGTTTGTATTTAGTAAATTACTAAACATGAAATAAACTACGAAATAAATCAACTATAACATGAAAAAAAAATAGATATATATATAGCATTTAACTCTTTCCACTCGAAGCTATTTTAACCTCAAAACGAAACATTTCTTCCGACGTAGAATATTTCCTTTCTATATATATATATATATATATACTCTCAAATTACTCGTCTCAAATTGACGAGATGAACAATAGAGCGGAGAAATACCTAGATAACTAGATAATAATCGATAATTTTGCAACTATCTTAGCAAAAATGGGAAATGAAACTTCTATACATCGAGTATGAAATTGTTTAACCAAAAATAACGAAGCGGCAAAGAACACTGCTTTTTCAATCGATGCAACTTCTGTGTTTGAGAAGAAATATGTGATAAATTATCATAACAACAGGACACGAGAGAGAATTTAGTCAATTTTCCAGTGTGCTACACTTTAATATTAATACTAAAACAATCTAGACGGCATAATTACACTTCTAAGGATTTCGATAAATTCATTCGAGAAAAGTATTTCACCGATTTTAAAAGGCCACTTATACTATTTGAAAAAAAGTATTCGATCAAACAAATCGATATTTTTAATAAAACTTGCCATATATAACGTAATTTGTTGGCTTGAATAAAATATTATTTGGATAGCGTAACTATGGATGCTCCACGCTCGAATAAATTTTCGCCTAACTATATTTCTGTTTACCATTCTGAAGTATCGCGATCAAATCAGAATACGAACGTATTTTACACGCGCTGATTCGACCGACAGTAAAACGACCGTTAAACTGGTTTATATTCAGTTTTATTCTGCTCCAAATAGTTGCCTGTCATTCGCATACCAACTAGAACTGACCTATGCTAACGTTCAAATAATGTTTATAGACTGGTCGTCAAGGTCGTCGTCGGCATACCGTGTCCAATTAGCAATCGATCGGAAACGAACAGGATCGAGCACAGGGCGCACGTGTGTCCTAGGGGAACAACGTATTCTTTAAACTTTCATCTCGAGACGTTTCTCACGTATTGCGAAACACCCGGTAGATGCGTGTACAATAAATGCCCATTCGAAGCAAGTTAAATGTTGTTTCTCACGCGTCAGCTAACGACCTATCGATGATTTCCTGGCGACTTCCGTTTCCCGAGGACGTTAAACGGGACGACATACCGGGAAAGAGAGACGAAACGAGAAGGAGGACGAGAGAGAGAGAGAGAGAGAGAGAGAGAGAGAGAACGATAGAAAGAGGACGCTTCCGATTCCAATATCGTTTCCGACGAGAAATATCCAATTCCTCGACGATGAGGTCGAAAAGCGCGGAGAAGTCGGTTCGAACCGACTTCGTACACCGCATCGGTGTATTTGCATAGGTCGCGCGCACCGATGACACCGTGTCGTCGCGTGGGATCGCGTCGACCGACGTACAGAAGACCAATCGATTTGTTCTGCGAGACGTCGCTCCTTCGACGGATTCGACGGTGAGGGGTGTTGCCCTTTACCGTCGATTGTCATTTATTAACTGGCCGCAGCCGACGCTCGAACAAGTTTTGAATTAACTCGTCCAGGATCAACCAACAACGGGGCAAACGTTGTCGACGCCGTTGTCACGCATCGTCTCTACATAATCTCTAACCAACACATATTAACAAATGGTGCCAAACTAAGAGAACTCTCAACTGCACCACAGTTCTATACAATACTACTTCGAACTACATATTAAAAGAACTGTCAACGAAAGTCTTCTAAATAAACTCTAAATAAATTCTAGGTAAACTACAGACAGCAAGGTCACCTTCTCTCTGAAAGACTCGATTCTTTGTAACGAGGATCGCGCGAGGACTATTTGCCAGTAATTAGCACTGGAACGTCTGGTTTGCTCTGTGTCATATACAGAAGAACGACTTGAATGGAGTCGTTCATTTCGACCGGTTCGGTCATAGAGTAAACCACGGACATTTGGCACGGCGTTAAACGAAAATAAACAAAGCCAAGACCAACAACGAATGTAGGACACTCGGGAAACACGTAGAAGCGTTATCGTTAACATTGACCAACTATCGGTTGATCCAGCCGCGCTTCAGCTCGCGCAAGAACGGTGCAGCTGGTGTCGATGCACTTTAAGGAAAGCAGCAGGATGTTGCGAAAATCGGTGCGAGATTCAAAAGGCGACCACTACATAGAGACTAAAACTGCATCGTGTTCGCAGGACCGATTGACTGCACCGTCAAACGCAGCGTCATTTCGGCAAAGTGCGGAGTGAGCCCTTCACGCCATATCGACCCTTCAACCTCGAGCCGCGATTCCGCCCACGTTGAACGCGTACCGGGACCACGTACCGGCCCCCGATCATTACCAGGCGACTCCTTTGGCCTCGTTGCGTCGGTCTTGAGCCCGATTAGACGTGCAGGAGAAGAGCGAGTGAGAGATAGAAAGAAAGAGAGAAAGAGTGTAGCGTAATCCTGGGACGCAAGCACACTTAAAACTTTCTCACAGCAGGCATGATTAGGCACGGTCGCGAAGGCGTCGCACGCGCGACGTATCAAACGCCATATTTTCAATTCGCGGAAGATGATCCAGGGAACCGGGATGGGAGAGAGAGAGAAAAGAGTAAGAGAGAGAGAGAGAAAGAGAGAGAGGGAGAGAGAGAGAGAGAAAGCGATCTCGTCCCTTACGTTCAAGGAACGTCGCGATGCTGCGAGAGCGACACAACGTGCACTGGATCCGCTTGCTGCGAGAGCGAACACGAACACTGAGCACGCACACGATCCGCTCCCACGATCGGCACACACAGACGACGATCTCTCGGCAACGTTCTCTCGCGCGCACAGTAAAACCGTGACTTCGGCTCGGTTCGGCTCGGCTGTACACGCTACGCTCGCTTCTCCGACTCGTCTCCAGTAGGGACGAGAACAGACGGACAAACCGACGAGCGAGTACAGAGAGAGGGAGAGAAACTCACGCTGCCACACGCTCGAGGAGCGCCGGCTCTCTCTTTCTCTCTCCCGTTCTCTCTCTTCCTCTCTCCGTCTCTGTTCGTATGAACACGTACACGGAAAAGGGGGATGGATGGTGCTGCAAGCGAGGGTGTGTGCTTGTGCACGCGAGCGCGTCAGCTTGTTCACCGACGTGCACGCTGGCATACACGCGCGTTATGCCAGCACGAGCGCCCGCCAACACGCACAACTGAGGCTAGGCCCTCTGACAAGCCGGCATATACACGTGCGCTCTCGCAAAATGTGCGTGAGAGAAAGAAAGCCGAATCAAAAGGGAGGGGAATCCTCTAGCCAGACAGAGAGGGAGGGGGGGGGGGAGAGGTCTGTAGAGTAGTAAAATGCAACACACAAAGACTGTTTCCGAACAGAACGTGTGCGCTCGTTCGAATTCTCTTGGTGTGTGCTTGTAACGCGCGTTTCCCTCGGCTGTTCCCCGCTTATCGCGTCTTCTTCGCGCCGAGAACCGAGAGAGACTTGGCCCGTGTCGCATTCACCACGTACCGGACCACTCTTCTCGAGGAGTGCACGCCGGAGTGAAAAATCGTGGAAAATCGATCGTGGAACGAAGAGGCGCGCCGGTGGCGACGACCGAAACGGCGTGGCTCTGTCCCCTTCTCGTTCGCCTCTGTTCATCCCCTCCCGCTCCGCTCCGCCCCGACGCCTCTGTTCCCCGTCTTTGTCCTTCTTTGTGTACTTCTATACCTATACCCTCGTCTCTCTTTCATCCTCTGTCCTCTTCTTTCACCGTTTATCCACCCACGTTTCTCTCCGTCCCACTCTCTCTCTCCGTTTCCTTTTCGCCCCGTGTCGTTCTCTCCTTCTTTCTCTCTGTCTCTTCCCTCCTTTCTGTTCTCCCCTCTCTATCTAACCAGCGACGTTCTCTCCGTTTACACGGTTGCTGTCTGTTCGATCCTCGTCGGTTGCTCGATTCTCCGTCTCCGTTCACTACGCTCCCTGCCCTGTGCCAATGTATGGATTTTCAGGCAGTCCGTGGTAGGGAAAATTCGGACGATTATTTGGCGATCGCCGATCGGAACGGAATTCGAGCGAACAAGGGGACCAGGATCGACGATGACGATGACCGATTTCGTTGACTCATCGAGGAACGATGATGAGTCGTTAAAGAACCGCGACCATAAAAATCTGTGAGCCTGCCATGCCCTGCCCTGCTGGTAAACGAAACGACACGACCGACGCACAAGTGTCGGGGGCCGTTCACGGACAATGGAGAGAAGAGCAGCTGGAAACCTGCTGGGGCCGAGCGGCCGCTTCAGGGACGTAGGAGTCGATCCTCGTACCACGTGACCCTAACTGTCATTGCTGGGGACGTGATTCGTGTAGAGAGCGCCGGTGATCTTTCAGCGGCCGATAAGAATCTACCGGCGAGATGAAACGGTGTCATTAGACCGTCATCGAGCGCTACCGTAGCTTTCGCGGATTTCGGAGCAGATGTCGCTGTCATACAGATTTCCCCTTGCAATTTGTCGCTGTATAGGTGACACGGAGGTAGGAGACAGAGAGTTAGAGAGAGAGACGGATTTCACATCCGCGAACTTTCAGCCGATCGAATTTTACGAGACTGCCGGAGGGTGGATGGTCGCTTCCTGAGTCTGTTCCGTGTTCTCACGTCGGCTCCGCGAACAATGGACGACACCGAGGAACAAAACGACGCCGACGCTCGGGCGGGATCATGATAGGATGTTCGGTAATTACGTATCAGTGGATACTATGGCAGTTGGGATTGATAAATTTCGCCCTCAAGACGCCCGCTCGTGTCGGAAACACGATATTTTTCAGTCTCCTTCACGTCGGGGAATTCCTTCTTTGTGAAGGAATGTTTGTCATGTTGACTGTCACATCGCGTCTAATAGCTCAAACTTCTAAAATGTAGGACTGTAATTACGCGAGTATAATTATCAGTAAAAGAATGATTCGAACAAAAGAGTCGCCGTTTCACTGTTTATCAAATTTAAACAATGCTTTTCTATCCACAGCTTCTTGTTACTACAAAATCGTTTGGAAAGGTTCCAGTGCTTTATAGTATCGTTGCACAGCGACACTCTAGCGTTTCGAAACAAACGAGTCGGAACGGTTAATGTGGAGGTCCTTATAGGCATCAGGGACACATGGACCATAAGAAAAGGCGAAAAAGAACCGTGACCGGAATAGTAGAGGTTTGCATAAAATATCTGAAGTGTAGCTTTTATTGTGTCCCGCGAATGGAGCACCGTAGTTGACGTCCGACGAATTTAAATGACATCATTGACTGCGCCAGTTAAGAAAAGATCGTGCAGCCGTCTCATGGACGTTACGTTACATTCGTTATCTGTACGCGTAATCAGCGTATTTCGACTGATAGAGACGATTAAGTTAAGCGCGCGCTGTTGAAGCGTATAATTAAATGAATTCCGACCTTGGCGCGGAGAGGCTTGTAAACGTGAGACACCTTCTCCTCGGTCCGTGTAATCACACCTTTTTCGTGGCGAAGATAAAAAAGTCGTGATCCTGATACGATCTTTATAAATACCACGTGCTAAGGGGAGTCGGTGAGTCCTTATCATACCGTCGTAAACCAGAAACCGAATAACAATCTAACGATGGACCGATCAAACTCAACAAGACCTTTGACCTCGCGGTCCCTAATTTATCTTTCACCGATGCTGCTCCGACTAACATGTACCATTTCATAGGTATTTTAACACAGTAGTTTACCGGAGATTATTTCATACTTTTCGGAAGTCTATGGTCTATGAATAACGATGCCTTGATAGATCCACCAACAATTTCTATCATACACCAATAACACACTGTCAGTAACGCAATTCAATAATTTTCAAGCGTCCTTTCGGTATTGAAAATTCTAATAGGCATCTGGTAGGTAAAGTGTTAAAGATTCGAGGTCTTTTATGTGACTCCCTAAAGATAAATTGTTTCTATCGTATGATCGATCATCGCTAAGTTTCCAAGCGTAACGAGACCTCCCTTATCGACATTCACTGAAGTAGATATCCCTGGTGTTATCGACCGAAGACACAGCGAAACTTGATCAGATCCCTGTTTTATCGACAGTGAAAGCGTGGAGCCGGGAGACTCGCGATTCGTCCGCACGTGTTTGAATTCTCTGGCGCTGAACTTACCGCCTTCGTCCGTCATGACGGAAACTGTCGTCTTTGGTCCTGGTCCGGCCGGATTGAATACAAGCAGCGACACCAGATATTGCGTATAAGTCTCCAGATTGTATATACTGTGATTCTGTAACGAATAGAGGAACAACGTTCAAAAGGACGAATTGGCGGAACAATACTGATTCTTTGACAAGAAACTGATTAACACTAAATCTACCACGGCCGGTCAAATTGACCTTCCCAAACTTCTGCGTACAATTTCGTACATACAACATGATCACAAAGGTATGTATCTTTACGACTTTTCTTATAATATGTATAGAATGTATTTTTTAGTATTTATTTCTCGTTTTATCTTTTCTTATATATCGTATACAAGAATTGTCGGTACGTTTAGTGTTAAGAAACGGATTGATACACATTCTGACGTGACTTACGTGTATGGCCGGGTTACGTATGTATATCTCTTGTACTTTTTTGTCCGTTTTATCTCGCGGACGATACTGGATCTGATAGCCCAGGAACTGTCCATGAATGGTGTTCTTGCTGGGCGGTTTCCATGCCAGATAAATCGACGTGGATGAGGTATTGTAAGCGCTGGTAATTACGGGAACCCCCTCTGGCACTGTAAAAAAGCAGAATACACAGTCATGTCGGTGCGTTTCGAAGTAAACACATTCCCCGAGAGCTTTCGAGATTGTATCGTCGTTTCATAGGGTATTGCGCAAACATTGCGAGCTACTATCGAATGTTTATTATGGGATAATGTTTTTGCTTAGTAAACACACGATATTGTTACTGTTTATGCCACGATTCAGGGACGAGCATTTTTCAAATGTAATTTAAGTACACATATTTTTGGAAAATTGTCCGAAGCTTTTGAATAAATGGTAACACTTGGATTCGTTTAGTGTAATGTTCTTTTCGTACGAACTAATATTAATAACAATAACACTGCAATCAATTTTAACATTTTCTCAGATTTTGTTCAACTTCCTGAAGCCACTCCCTAAAAATTCTCATTCTCAATTCTAAGGTACGACTCTCTTTTGTGTTCTCATTGCCCTCATCTTATAAATTGTATTCCTGACAGCAGCTAATTGTAAAATTCACGGATTTGTGCGTTCCTTTGGGAATTTCATTATGCTCTCGTATTATTACACGGTGTTTGACCTTATGAATCCAGGAAAATTCCGTTCAAAGTGTAACGAGTTTTCTACTGTTCGTTAAAATAATCCGTCGACGATGTTGCACTCTTTCACGTTCGTTTGCTAACTCGTTGAAAGCGTTCCCTTTCATGCAAGGCCGACGATTCCTTTATTATATTTCTTTTAAGATCGTTCGGTACCTATAAAGTTTTTCCTCATTCAGTGTGAATTTAATTTCCTAAGATAAAGAAACGATGTCAGTGAATCAAGAAAGCGTGAAGATGATTCAGTTTCTGGAATCGAAACTCTTGGGGAAAAACTGCTCTACTTGCCGCGTAAGGGAAACTTATATTCTTTTTGGTGCATTAAATTCCTTAGAACCTTGTTAAATTTCTAAAGGAGTTTTTACGTGGCAAATTCTAATTATAATATTTTCAGAACGTTCAATGCGGTCGGAATGAAAATTTAATTGGTGCTTTACCATTGGGCTTAAGTTACCATATTCGTAACTGTAAACTGTACCGAATAATTTTACGATTCTTTATAAGCTTCTCTGCGATTGGTGACACAGAGAACTATTATATTAACCTACTTTGCTAATTCAGTATACTGAATTAAAGGCAATAAGAATTTTTTTAAAGACAACGCTTAACGTAACAGTATTATTTACTCGAAGTTTTCAGTAAATATTGATACGTCGTATTATGTTTAGATAGATTACGTTTACAACGAAGACTGAGGACGCGTCGGAGTCTCAGTCAGTCCTGAATAATCAGCGCAGCCTGAGCAACTGCGCTTTATCATGCGGCAATATTCGCAGCGAAACTTCGCGAATTCCGCACAGCCAGCCGGCCGAGGAACGAGGGAATTATCTCCGAAATAATTTCGCGTCGTTCAATGCGCGCGCCGCGCCACGTCACCCGACGTCGCAGCTCACGCGAACTTCCGGTAGCTCTTTAATGGCCACTCGGCCGAGGGGTGACCGGCCGGCGAAAATAAACCATTCGAACACGGACGGAACGGTGCCGCGAATGAAAGTCTTTAGGTAATTAATGCTCGGTGCAACGCCACTGAAACTCCGAACGGTCGTCTGTCCGGTTAACTGCGCGCGACAGCGATTATGCGGCAAGTTGAGGGCTAGCCGGGCAAATAGCATTCAAAAAGTTCATAGAATCGTAACAACAAAACTCGGCGTTTCAATTGTCTTCCAAGTTGATGGCATCCCCTGCAAAATAGTCCCCTTCCGAATATACAGGGTGTGGCCGGATCGGTGGTACAACTAGATGATTCTACATGTAAAAATAAGTCGTAGAAAAGAAATAACATTTTTTCGTTCGACGCTTTATTTCCGAGAAAATCGAGTTTGAAGATGCAGCGAACACCGCGTGCTATTAGATAGGAGTCAACTGACGCGTCTGATCATGACCAACCAATTCTACTTCCTGCGTACTCTATAGCACGCGAACCCGACGGATCATTATACCGAAGGTTGAAAACGATCCGGAAATAATATCGTCATCATTTCGGTTCTGTTACCAGGTTCATTCTATTCTATATTGTATATCATAATGTTAAAACCGACATATATCCGTTATAGAACTGATATAAGCCAAAACCTTTTGCAGCCATAACTGCTTAGTTCATTTCGGTTCTTACAACTGTTTTGAGAACCAAGACCGATATTATAACCGTTTTCATCACCAGTTTTGAACTCGACACTTCTTTTGTCAACCGAAGCGCGAAAGTAAACATATTTTTCTTTTTTTCGATTTATTTTGACGTGTCGAATCATCCCTTGCTCGGTTGTACCACCCTTCCGGCCACACCCTGTGTACACGTGTTCCAGCAGCATTTCCATCAGCGGTGGGTAATATTTGGCGAAATAAATATTTCAAATATTATTTAACACTTTCGATTTCATTTGGCTCAAAGAACTAGTATTGTAAATGGGATACATAATATTTTTATTTCAAGAATCTGATTCACAAAATAAAGTATTTCCATTTTAACAATCTGAAATACAAAATAAAATATTCTATTTTGTTCGATAAATCTCGTATGAGATTTCCAGTGCTAAGAAAGAAAACATTTTATTTCCATAATAAAATACTTTAATAACTACCTTCCGAGATTTCTTAAATTTTTCTGCCAACATAAATGTCTTTAACATTAGGCTGTATTTCAGTACATAGTATTTCATCAATTCTCTTTACTTCTCATATTGTGGAGTTAATCGATTTGGCTAATGAGCGGCTCATATTGATATTCCTGAATTTTGTTTAAACTTTTCGCTATTTTAGGTTTCGCCGATTCATTTTTGTCATGAGCGCATAAAACGCAGTTTAGCGATCACACTAATTGGAGTAACTTGCCTCAATTTTTTTGGGAAGAAAATTGCGAAGTGCCCGTCGTCGATATTAATTCGCTGTACAAAGCTCGCTCGGGGCCCGATCGTGCCACGAAAATGAATTGCGTGCAAGAATCTGGCAGGTTTCGTCGGACAGTTAGGGGTGGCGCCACGTCGTTTGATCGACCGTTCTTCTTTTCAGTAGAGTTTGATAGAAAAAGTTATGTCACGTGTAATTTCGTGTCGGTAACGGTAATTAATGAGGTCGAGGGCCGTTGCATCATCAAAAACCGCCGGTATCACGGAGACGTTGCTCGACGAAGCAACTGTTGAATTGGATCCTGGGACTGGGTGACTCGCGTCGGAGCACGTGAACTTTACGATTATTTTCCGCCACTTAATTTGGCCGGTGAACAAACTTTCTAAAGCGTGGACGGCTTACTTTACTGTTTAACACGCTAGCTCGCCGGAAAAGTCCGAGTAATTTTTCCGGTTACAGAAACCGCTGCCCGGCTTTATCCCGATGTCCCTCTGCTGCGCTATTATTCATAAGCCTCCGGACAATGTTCCGTTTCAGCGTCTCGTGCGGATATTAATTACAAGCCCGTTAACTTCTGTTCGCGGTTGTTAATTTTTACCGGGGCCCTTTGTTATCTTCGTCCCGCAATTAACACCTCCTCGCCGGCCATCAATAATTCACGCGCGTTGAACCTCCGATTCCGTTCCGCGAATCTTATTTCCCTCGACCTTCGCAGCAATGCTGAAAATTGTTTAAAACATTCTCGAACGCTTTTCTATTGAATTTGTAAACGTTTAGTTGCGTATCACTATGCAACATGGAAATTGTCGGATATTGTGTGTATTGTAACTATAAAAAATTATTCTCTTTTACGTTAGTCAGGAAAGAATTGCGTTTAATATTTCTTATATTCTTACTTTCGAAGATAAAGATCCCGGCTGTGACACTGCAGTCTTTTATTTTGTTAGCGGTATGAATATTCAGTGCACAAAAGGCTCAAAAGATAAAGGGCAACTTATCTTAAATGAAGTTGTGTTAACGGTCATGGACATTACACACGAGAGCACAGTTTATAAAGATTAAAAGCGTTGGGCACGTAATTAATTGCAGCAGAAATTTTCTAATTCTGATACGGTGCTTGCTGTTATGTGCATTCGTATTGTTACAACGTGTTGAATCACTTCACGGTGTTAATAAAAACCTCGCAATGGAGAAAATAAATCGTTGCGTGCTAGCTTTTCTATTATTTAATTGCAACATTTATATCGATTCTGTGAAATTTTATGAATAATTGAAAGACTTACATCTATAACAACTAACAAAAACTAACAGTACCTATTATTTTTTTATATTTTTGTCATGAGAATGTTTTTGGATGACAAGCAACGTACGAAAATGCGAATTTGCATAAAGATCCGCAGTCTAATAATCACAGTGCAATAATAGGAAGATAGATACACTTGTCAATCATTCTAAGTCATGTGGAAGCTGTCAATTAAACCTTCGAACATCCTTTTTATTGACCATCACCTTTTGATTATCATTTGTTTATACACATTGGGAGCTCTTCATGTATAATTGGCTCTGCATGTAATCTTTTCTTTTCTCTAAAGCTTGAATTAAAAAACTGTCAATCTAGTCAAGCAAGTATGTATACTGTAGTAGAACATTCATAGAAAAACAACTCGTGTGTATTAATTAGGATTGAATGCAAAAATTAGAGTAATAGTTCGGTTCATATTTGGCCGATCCTCGTATTAAGAATTGCAATGTACCGAAAAATTTGGTTTGCCGTTAAATTTGTTTTTAGTTTTGGTCGGCGTCATCATTCACTGCACCATGGCAGTCAATTAACGAAACAACCGGTATTATTAACACACGGCTGAAGACATTGTGGTAGGTCAGGCATTACGAGCGTACGCGGCCGGCAATAAGTCTTTCGCGCGATCCGGGCCAGCTACTCCGCCGGGCAATTTAGCGGGGTAATAAATGCGAGCCGTGCTTTTTTACCGACGCTAAATCTGCGTTAAGTTATTACGATCCTGCTGAGCCCGCGTTTATGGTGGCCGCTGGTCCACTTTTACACCCACGCGATGAAATTACGAAACACCGATTACTTCCGGAAGCGCTAGGGTAATTCAATCGAACCGCTCGATCCTTTTATAAACCATCATTCTCGCTCGGTCAAATTAAGCTTTCATAAGAGTGGAAGGGATAAAAATATATCTGTGAAGCAAAAACACCACTGGGTTACGAATTCGAGTTTCTCTCCTTGCCCGACAACGCGGAAAGAAAAATAGGAAAAAATCAAGTATCTTTAGATGATTAAATAAATATTTCAGCATTACTGAATTAACACTAAACGTAAAAATGACAAGATTTAATTTAATTAGACTTTGCGTGGTTCTTATTGCAATGCGTGCTCTATTAAAGATATTTATTGAATCATTGCTGATGAAAGCATCTTTATAATTTCACAAATTGTCAAATAAAAAATCTAGAACCAATCATATCATCGGTGGTGGTACGTTTAGTGTTAAAACATAAAATGGTAATTATTTACATTAGGGGCTTCCTCACCGATTTTGATGACCTTGAAATATGTTGTAAAGGTCATCATTCTGAACAACTTTTTCCTATACATGTTACCGCCGCTCAGCTTTAGTTTCCGAGATATTCGCAAAAAAATTTCAACATCTCAAAAAGTGATCGGAGTAGGTGTGTGTAGGACTGTTTAAAATAGTATTTCAAATAGTTGAGAGTAACTTATATTTTTATGATATTTTGTTGCCTGTAATGTTATTACGATATTGTAGTCTGTTTATCAACATGTTACATATTCGTAATTAAACTACAAATAATACTTTGCTAACTATTATAGCTTCTCATGTTAAAAATTATAATTTATAATATTAACTACTTGCTCAACTTATTTTCATTGTAAGGAAATATTTGAAATACAAAATAAAAATATTTCATTTTATCCATCTGGTTATCAAAATAAAAATATTTCATTTAAAGTAGTATCTTATTTGAACCACATTAAATTATACTATATACCAAATTATTAATGATCGTTAATATACGTTACAAAATATGATAGAAAACCTTGTATCCAATGTTCCACATACGAATACTAATCCTACATTATAAAATACTAATGTAAAGTTTACTTACTTCTGAATCTTCTGTACCTCCGTCGGATCCACAGCACACAATTATTGACTCACGAGAATAGGTCCGAATAATTGAACAACAATCACTAAACAACACACACACAACACATTTTATAAAATCGTGACAACGAACGAGAAGATGTCACTCCGACCACGAACAAAATAATACTGCGATTTTAACAATGATCCCTTCCACGCAGGTGGTACGGTCAGGTTATCCTAGGCAGGTTAGACGCTGAGGGTCTATAAACACTAGATACAAAACCAAGGTAAACAAATTATGGTGGGGCGCCGACCCTATTTCCCGGAATTCCCTGTTTTCGTATCACACATCCGTGGAAGGGGGACGGTTAAAATCGCAGTATTATTTTATTCGTGGTCGGAGTAACATCTTCTCGTCTGCTGTCACGATTTCGTTAAGTGTGTTGTGTAGTGTTTAGTGATTGTTGTTCAATTATTCGGACCTATTCTCGTGAGTCAATAATTATGTGCTGTGGATCCGACGGAGGTACAGAAGATTCAGAAGTAAGTACACTTTACATTAGTATTTTATAATGTAGTTTGTAGTACATTAGTATTATATTTTATTATTCGTATGTAGAATATTGGATGCAAGGTTTTCTTTCATATTTTGCAACTTCAATGTCCCTTTGACACTAGATTTACAAAGCACTAAAACTGACTACTTAACATTATTTTACAAAAATAACAAGAACGTGTCTATCCACATTTGTATCAATTTTTTAAATAATATATACCCAAAAAAATAATTTATTATGGACTTGGCTAATTGTACCTTATTTAATCAACAATGTGTTATTCTCTTTTATTAACACTGCCTGTCAAACTAAAAACCTCAAAAATTCCATAAGATCAAAGTAAGTTATTTAATGAAATAAAAATTGAAAAGAATTAAATGTATGATATTGAGTAGTACTCCAACTTTCTTGCATTTTGCAGATCCTAATAAAATTTGGTACAATGAATATATTAACGTAAAAATTCATTTTAAAACGGGGACAAATAATTCCGTCACCAACATACGGGTGACGTGGCAGTCAACGTGTTAACCTGATGTAACCTGATTTTGTATAGCACTTTGGAAAAGTATTGCACACCGTTCTCCGCAATTAATTTGCCACTAAATCGCAGTATTTATCTGCAAACAGATTAACTCGTTTATTTATACCGCGCAAAAGAACCGGAAAGGCTAAATCAGTTCTCCATCTCTAAGAAGTTAAACGGAGTAGTTACTCCCCCCCTAATTTGCAATTCAGATATAAATAGTGTCCTATAAAAGCTACTCTTTCAATCTTTACCAAGTGATTGCGAATCCCTGGGCTATCAAGGCCAGATCCTGCCGCCGCTGTGTCCCAAGACAGCGTAGCCTGCAGGGACCGGTGGCGGCGACAGAAATTTCCTTCATCCCTTATCATCTCCAAAGGAAAATAAAAACTCGAGACCGGGGACGTTCCACGAGATCCCAACGGTGCCGGGCGTCGTCGTTCCACTTCTTGGTAACTTAGCGTGATTACTGGCTCGCGGTGGCAGCGATGTAGTCGAAATTAGCGCCGCGACGAGTCACGGAATCCTCCAATTTTCGCGGCAGAGCCCGGACCGGCGAACTTAGGCGAACACCCCCGGTCATGCCGCCCCCCGCGTTTTCATCCCCTTGGTGCTCGCGTGTACGTCGACACGGCTGTACCGATGGCTAATTGGTGGCTCTGTTACGCCATATATTTGCGAGGGTACAGCCCGACGATCTCCGAAAACAGGAATGGAGGTCTGCGTACTGGTCCAGACCGAAGTGGTACACTCCGGAACAAAAAGATACACTCCCATACAGAATAATAGCGCACGAGCTAGTGCCAGTTGTCGAACAATTTTTTCAACCGGAAAACACATTAGTTTTTCCATGACCAGCACACGGATATAAATACAAGGTTTTGATTCTACATGTGAAAATAAATCGAGAAAATTTCTTCGTCTGACGCCTTGTTTTCGAAAAAAAAAAGAGTTTAAAGATCCGGCGGGTTCGCGCGCTGTATAGTATGTGCAGGAAGTAGAATTGGTTGGTCGTGATCAGACGTGTCGGTCGGTTCCTATCTAATAGCACGCGTACTCGAAACATTTTGAAACTCGATTTTCTCGCAAACGAAGCTGCGGATAAAAACATGTTATTCCAAATTTTTTCTTATTTTTTTCATGTAGAATCATCCCCTGCCCGATTATACTAGGATTTCCGAACCGCTCTGTATTATCGGAAATTGTTGGGGAGGGCTCTCACGAACTGTATATACGAGTAAAAAGTAGTATGAAAATATTCAACAATTAAAGCAAGCCGTTATCGTGGAATGGAACCGTTCGTCGCAGTTTATAGTTAAAACAGTTTATAATCTTTACTGAATTAGACGCTTGAAGTAATAGAAAGTAAAGATAAATATACCCGGTATGAAATACTTGGTAAGTGGTATGAACTTTCTTCTTTGTGAAAATATATGCATAAATTTAATTTCGCCGCTATATTCCTGTTTTTCCTGTTTTTCCTGTTTTCCTGGTTCAGAAAATCAGTGTTAAATTTAATTTACTGGCAGATTCCGTTTTTCGGC
The DNA here is from genome assembly GCA_913789895.3 of Seladonia tumulorum. Taxonomy (NCBI): domain Eukaryota; kingdom Metazoa; phylum Arthropoda; class Insecta; order Hymenoptera; family Halictidae; genus Seladonia; species Seladonia tumulorum. Next base: position 12,039,388 of record OU565269.1, on the reverse strand, counting down.
GTCGCAACAATCACTGTGTGCATTTATTATTTTGTCCCGTTTGTGTACTAGGATATTTACATTTGCATTCGTAGAATTTCGTCGGAATGAACATTGTGGACCTAGTAGAGTTTTAGTAATAACATGGAATATGTATTTTTAGCAATTTTCACAGCAAAACTAAAAAAATATTAGGTGTGCTATTTTTTTCTTTGGGAGCGTGGAAGTTACGTTGGTGTTCTATTGATCTAGCAGTGACAGAACGGGAGGACCAGCAACGAGGAAGTGCAAGGCAGACAGTAAGGACAGCGTTTCGTTTAAGCCACCCTCGAGTCCTCTACACCGGCCCAGGACTTATCACCTATCCCCCTTCATATCTGCTCGGCCACCTCGCACAATATCCGCGAATTAGTGTAGCGATTTCGAATCTGGCGACGATGTAACTGCGCCGCGATTCCGCTCGATCGTTGACGCATTATCTAACGTAATCCTGTAGCAGATCGCAGTCAATTCGATTTATTCGGTGAATTAGGTCTAGCCTGGGTTTGCAGCTGTGGTTTATTTAGGCTAGGCATTCATAGAACACGTTGCCCCGTCGATCAGCCCGACATATTTGGACAATATTAAAGTAATCGAGTTCGAGTTGACAGTACAGTTTTCTTGATAGTTTTTTTCATGGGACCCATAAATTCTCAGCTCACTCAAGAACAGTGTCAAGCTTAATGAGTACCCTCTCTCTCTCTCGTCCGTAATACGTCGAAAGAGGTCCCGAGTCATCGTCTTATATCGAAAGAAAACTGTAGTTAAATTATTGTAAACATTGTCCTGTTCATACACGGATTTGAAAATGTGTACTGTGTAAAATTAAGGAAAATGAAAGGAAAACTACGCAAATAAAAATAATATTCCAAATAATAAATTGAAAAATAAGAACTTGAAAAGATAGAATCAATAAAATAGTAATTGATAGTAATGGACGCTGTTACTATTAAACCTAACCGGAGAAAGTATTACTGAATTGGTAAAAGAAACGATTTATGGTGGTTTTTGTAAAATTCTCAGAGATGATATCTAAATTAATCATCCAAGATCATTTTTATGGCTATAAAAGTGACTTATACCATGGTGCAGAACGCATCTTCGAGTTCCTAAGCGGCGTAAACAGTTCGTTAAAGTTCGTCAAGCCTTTTCCCGCGACGGTAGCGCCGATAAGATAACTGATGAAAACGGTCACGGCTCCCCGTGAACTGATTAAAAGAATCCGTGTCCGAATGTTACGCGTCAAGTTAACGGGCGAAGAAAGTTCCGCAGCGTCTCGTTAACGAGTTGCTAAAGGCAACGTAACGTTTACCGAGCTACGGTATTAATTATTCTCTTAAGATGTATCTATTTGCGAGGAGAGATTGAAGCTTGCTAGCCGGCGTTGATCAAAAGAAAGCTTTAAAGAAGCTCGCGGGAAATTTATTAGAAAAAAATGCTGAAGACCAATACGGACACGCTGGTTAAGTGTACCGTTGGAAAATTAGGTCAACAAATTCATCGCGACGATGTTCGCAGGAACGTTTTACGTTGACCTGTTCTTTGTATTCGTCGCTCGGCGTTCACCGACGGTAACCGGCGACTCGTATTGACAGCATTAAACACACACGCGGCCGTTAATTGTTGGTTGATTATCCTGATAGCTGTCATAGTCAGGTTATCACGGCAAGATTATTTTCGTCGAACAACGGGCCTTTGCCGTTGCCTGTGCATTCGTGTACCAAATCCACAGCATTTGCCGCGATTGAAGACGCTCCCTGTCAACGTGACGTATAATCTCCCGCCAACCCTTTCCCCCGGCTCTCCCGCCATTTTCGAGTCTATCGTCCCGTGTCCGTTCACCAGGTCTGTCCCCATCTATTAACTAATTTCTTGAAATTAATTCGATTGCCATCTGAATACCGCAGCCGATAACCAATTGGCAATGTTAGGATTACGGGATGGAATCTGTCAACGATCTGCATGCTTTGAATAGATGATCATTCGGTGAAAAGTAGCTCATCCGGCTTCGATCCGTTAAATTACCATACTCCTCTCTAGACTGAGGATTTTATCGATTTATGGCGAACATATATCAGTGGAAAACAAAACCTCAAAGATGTTAGAGGAATTTAAGAATATCATTACCTTCTTTTCAACAACAAAACATTGAAACATGCGTTTTAAGTGTACATTTTTGTACACATTGTACCGCACGGACCTGCGCGGACCGGCACGGAGCAACATTGTCCCGAAGAATGTTTAATGCTTGAATATTGATAACGAAGGAACAGAATTTGATTTCGATTTAAAAGAAAGGTGTACCCTTTTAGACTTAACAGATTTTGTTTGAAATCTTTGTCACGTGACATTATACTGCGTATAGTGTGTGATATAAATGATTGAAAATACGAAATATGTATTTGCGAACACAAAAGGTTACCGATAAAAACGGCGCGATTATTGTACCAATTGTCGATTAACGAAGTGGCAATTGTAAAAATTGATAAGGTAGATTTTTCAACGTCAAACACGCCGAATATTACTATCGTCATTTGCTGCTTCACACATTCATCGGTGATCGACATCGCATCATAAATTCCGCGGCGTTGCTGCGAGCACGATATCGTAAATATTTTTCTCATTTTTTCTTTTTTGTTTCGGCGACCCATTTTTGGAAAAATTCATTCGAGCCCGTCAGTAGGAACGCGCGCTGTCACAGTTGACGTATTACTTGTCGCTCGGTATCGGGCAAAGGTTTCTCGTCTCGTTTCAAGTGAGAGTTTACCCGCGACTCAGACAGACTTCATCGATCTTCGCGATAGGATGTCATGTCAATCCCGCGGGATTCGATTAGACTGCAGAAAAGACGCGATCGATAATTGTTGAATTATTCGAGTTGTATCAATACCTTGATAACAATCGTGACAGACATTCTCTCCGAAACAAAATTTAGCAGCGGAACAGATCGACAAAAATTGTTGTTTGCCAGTAGAAAATTGAAGTTGCCAGATGTGGAGTAACATTGTGGTTTTTGAACGTTATTTTTGAAAATCGATCGCAACAAATAAAATATTTTCTAGATATTCCGTATCATGTGTTCAATTTATGGGGAGTCATGGTAGTTTTTCTCGAATGCTACAAATATTCATTGATGATGTTACTGTTTCGTATAAATCAACAGAACTTTTAGTACAATTGTGGAAGTATAAATAATAATGAGGGTGTAATGTACATAACTATTAGGTAAAAACGTTGTTTATAGAACCCATGTTTTTACAAGAAGTGGAATAGGTAGGTCATGGTCATGATAGCCGATTCCTATTCAGAAGCACGCGCTCGTGATCGATCTTCAAATTTAATTTCCTCGGACTAGGAAATATTATTCCACGTTTCCGACTTATTTTTCCATCAAGATTGTCTCCTTTTTAAGTTATACCACCAAATCTGAGAACTCTTGTGTATAACGCATCTTTTCGATAGTAGGTGCGAGTTAATATTATTTCCGATCAATGTTTGCAGTAATGCCTGTGCTACGATTACAGCAGAGGAAACTGAGTACATATGCTTTCCAAAAAATAAACGATTCATATGAAATAATAACTTTTCTACCAAGATTGTTAGAAGTTTTTATTAAGATTCATCATAAACCTGCAGCCTATTTTCTGCTCGATAAGATTAACCAGTTAACTGTGGTGATCTCTTTGCAAAGTGCCCACCAGTGTGTGTCGCGATAATCAAGTTATTATATTACGAGTTAGCTCTCAGGAAGTTATACATTCAACTCAAATTATTTATAATTTTCATTTGTCTGTTCCATTTCGTCTTGACCTCTAAACATTTTAAACATATTAAAATTTACGAATATAATTTAGTTTTCGCCAGAATTACAATTTAAATATCAAATTGTAACAAAATTTTACGCATGACACAAAATTCTGCCACATCTCCATGACGGATATAGTCGTCAAACACACTTAACTGGTTAATAACATTGAGTTTCTATCAGCACACAAAACAACCCCCTGGAAAACCGTCACTGTGATTCTAGGTTTATTACTGGTGGTGAAGGAGGAGTTCCTCGTTTTTGTGACGCAACATTTTGTCAGATCAAGGGAATTTCAAGTGCGTCAATATTTTGCTCGGTCGGACGGTGTTGTTGTTGACGGTTTTCGTGAAAACGACGTTTAAACGGCGTATCCGGTCTCACGTGTATCGGGAAAACAGAATGGGAAAAGGCAGATGGGGCAAAAGCGAGTCTCCTGGAAGCAATATCCGCGAAACGAATCTAATCACGCTCGGCTTAACGACTCGCGGCCGCGACCGTTTGTTTTTCTATCGTTCTCCTTTCATCCGGGCCTCTTGCTCCCGCTAGTTTGCGAGCCCGTTGATTGCACAGCTGACGATCGCCGGTATTTAAATTAGTTATTGACACTGGCCCTGGTCCCCGACCCGACGCGCAATCATTTCCAAATGCGGGCCAGTCTTGATAACTAGATAATTGCTCCTATCTCACGTGATACCATAATCAACCTGCCCCACCCCATCCCAGGACCTGAGTTTATGCATTTAATAGCACCGATTTCGCGCCGCTCGATTCGCGAATGATCCCCCGCGTTGTTGGTCCTTGTTCGAATCCCGCAATCCCGTCAAATACTACAGAGATTTCTGATCGTGTCTATTTGCGCCCGCATTTGGCCGCGTGTCAAATGTCCGCGCGATTTTTATCCTACCCCGTGCCGGATTTGCCGCATGTTTTGTGGCACGATTCTAATTAATTTGGCTTGCCCTGATCGCCCACGATCGGTTATCGGAAACACTTTGTCGGAGCGTAACATTGTAATTCGTTCCAAATCTATTATAACCGACATCGCAAAGGATAGACTATAACATTTGAATTGTACTATATATTGTAGGGGAGAGTTGCCAAATGCGTACTGGTCACCTAAATCGTACCACCTCTTTTATTTAAAAATTAATGCATTTTGATGCCTCTTGGTGGTAAAGATATGAACTTTTATTTATGTCGATAAAGTAGGACCAAAAAGTCATTCGCATGAAGTGTTGTTTTGTGAATGACAGAAGCACATAGAAATCAGGCAAGTCTGATGTCAATTTTAAACGATTTTAATCGGCTGAATTAAATATAAATTTACAGTTTCTGAGGTAGTCTTATATATTTTTGAAAACTAGCTATGTTATATTATTTATTTCTATTTAGTTTATAAAACATGCTGATAATGTTTTAAAGGTTAGCTTCAATTATTTAGCGGGACGTCTGTTTCCTAAATCGTACCACACTGTGGTTTCCTAAATCGTACCAGTACGATTTAAGATACTGTTATTCAAATTTTACCGCGAAAATAAACGATTTACAATATTTCAAATTTCTTTAGCATGGGAAAGTAGCTTACAGTAGCCCTTATAAAAAGGAATTAGTTGTAATGAAAACAAAACAAATGAAACAAAGAAAAATTGATTTCACGCCTTCAACCAGCACTGCTGCTCCAGTTCTCGTAGAAGTGGAGAATGATAACGATTGGTTCTGTTTTCTTTGCAATAATTCTTATTTAGAAGACATGATCCAATGCTTAAAGTGCCAAAAGTGGGTACATGAAGCTTGTGGAGGAGTTTTGAAAAAAGACAATATTTATTATTGTCCTAGTTGTATTTAAGTTAAGTAATGTAATATTTCATTTTATTTTTATGTTGTATTGTATATTAAACTGAAATTAAACGCAAAATACAGTTTCTCTTATGATTTTTTTGTATCTTTTTAATCCAACACATGAGGTACAATTTTGGAAACCGGCTGGTACCATTTAGGATACCGGTTGCCTAAATCGTACTGTTTGCATGATCTTATAAAAGTGTTCATATCACAATGATCTATCAATAAATATTTAAAAAATCATATTAAATTGCAACTTCGATAGTTAATACATAAATGCAAAACATAATTTTTGCTCAAATTCCTACTAAAGAATATATAAACTGCCTTCGAAATTAAGTGGTACGCATTCGGCAACTCTCCCCTACATATTTTCGACTTTTTTTTATGTAATATCCCCTTTTCGGCTGTGCCACCAGTTTCCAATGACTCTGTATAACGTGCCATAGTTTTCAAAACTTTTCCTCTGTACTTTAACATCGCGATACAAATGTTTCAAATGTTCCATTGCTGTAACAAAATATCCACGTATTTTATTTCGTCGACATCTGTAAAAACAATTGTTATTATATCAACATTTTTGTATCAATCAATACGCTAGTTTAAAATACTAAAGCCTCCGCTTTCAACGGTCCGCGGCTTCGATAATATTCTAACGGTTTCACGACTGCAACATAATATAACGTTCCATTATTATATTTTTCCAGCCTCGTCAGTATCGTGCGTATTGCGTCGATTAATTGAGCAATACGATATCAATCACTAATTCGAATGCCCGCGGGTAACGCGATACTTACGCGCGGCTCGGCTACGTTATGAGTTGGAGGGAGTGTTACTAGGGTTTCCTCGGGTATGGAAAAAAATGTTATTATAATTTAAATTTCTCGGAATTCTCCGCGAAACAGTGTCGTTGGGTGCTAATAATTGATTCAGCGTTACAGATTTAGTGAAATCTAAGCGAACAGTACCGTAATTATACAGGGTGCTTATTTGAAAACTTTTCAACCGAATATCTCGAATAAGTATGAAAGAGGGGGGCAGTATGAGTTTTTTATTTGGGTGGTGTTTTCAAGGTCATTTGAAGGTCAACTCCGAAACTAGTAAAAAAAAGTATCCTACGAAAATTGCTTGTCTTTTGAGGTACAACAAGATCCCATAATAAAAACTATAGGTTTCCATTCGAAAAAATAAAGTCGACGTTCAAACGACCTTGAAAACACCACCCAAATAAAAAGCTGATACTACCCCCCTAGTTCCCATATTTTCTCAATATTCAAGAAACAAGACTAAAGCGGGAGTTCTTGGCCCGGTGAATTATTCACTGGCGAAAATCTCGGGCGGGCAGGTAATTCGGCGGTCGTCAGCGAGTGACGTGCTAATTGTTAGCATGCTACGCATGGGAATCCAGGTCGGGCAGGTCGGCAACGATCGGCGGCCCGGACGGAACCGGCTAGGCTGCGAGAGGGTGTGCGTCGGTAGCGGAGAGCGTCTTTGTCATCGTCATCGTGTCGGGCGCAAAGTTTGTTGAGCGTCGTAGGTATACACCGGCCGTCGTCGACCAATCCCGGCGGCGTTGACAGAATTTATAGGGCTCAGCGTGGCGCTGCTCAACCTATTTTCCCGGCTGGCCGAGCTGGAAAGACAAACGGAGGCTTGAAGCGGCAACGGAGAAACGCGAGCCGGACCGCTCGAGTTAAGCGCGGCTGTACATTGCTTCTTCCTGTGCTGCAATTAGCGCCTCTTTAGTTGCCTACGCTCTCTCGCGACGCTCCGTCCTGGCCGCGGAGAATCCGGCCTCTGCCAACCATTCTTCTCGCCCTTGGTCCCCCCACCCCACCCCTAACCCCTTCAACTCCATCCCCCTTCAACCCCATCGCGTTTCAGCTCATCCGTCCACCGGAATTTCGACCGTTTGTTTTTGCAGGCTCGAAGATTACCCCCGAGGCGCTCGTTCCCATGGATATTCCTGACCCGATTTCACACCTATTATCATTCCCCAAAGCGTTCTGCGAGCTGTCACTGCATACGTATGGCCAGCCCGCTTGCCAACCCTCCGGTGGCGGGACGCGGGTCCGTTTTGATCAACGGTTAACAAATCTCTATACAGGACTGTACTGTCCAGTATCTGAACCGAATTGTAGCTCGGTTATTGTTGAAGATTGAAACGATAGAGCTTCATTTAGAAGAATAAAATTGACCTTTCTATCTCGTTAACTCTTTGCAACGGAAAAGAAACTGTTCTTTGTATACAAATGCTCTACGCGAACATTTTTACGAAATTTTGATTAAAACGGACATATTTCGAATGAGAAAGTTAGATGGCACGATCTGCACTACTTTAATTTGATATTGGGAAACGATGGCGTACGTGTAGACGGACAGTATCTGCCCTTTTAAAACATTTATTATTATTCTCACCTGCTTTTTATACGGTTTTATTCCAATTTATTTCAAATACAGCTAACTAAATTGAAATCATCTCTTCCGACTCCTATAAAATTCGTTTTTAAAGCGGATGGAATACAAATCATTGGCTATTTTCATATTTAATGAGGGTTTATTATGGCTCGTTTCTTCAGCGTTTAATCTCGACTTCGATATTCTGAAAATGGCAGTTTTGACTTTGTTCGACTCTCCAAGATTTACACTAGTGGCACAACCGAAAAGGCGATTCTACGCCAAAAAATAAATCGAAAATGTGAAATAAAAAATTTTCAAAGTAGGGTGTGAAAATCCGTCAAATTCGTGCGCATTTGTAGGAAGTAGAACCGGTAGGTCGCGTCACACGATTTATGAGAAAAATTTGATTTTGCATGTCCGACTTATTTCTGTATGTAGAATCATCCCCTTTTCTCCAAAAAACCAAGGAACATCTCTTTCACTCGAGTAAGTGGGTGTTCGAAATGAAACCAACGTTGCCGAGCTACTTTTGAAAAATCTCGCCCGTAAAAACGATCTTGAAATATTCTTGGAAACTTATTTCCACCCAGTACCGCACTTATACCGCGAAGAATTGTTATTCTGTGCGTCGAACCATAATCCCGCCGCGAAGTTGAACACAATCTACAAAAACTTTTTACTTGTTAAAACTGTAGAAACACCGGGCATCGAGCGTTGCGCGTTCTTCGATTGAATTCGAAAGGCAAATAATTTGGATCTGAAGTTTCACGTTTCCGCTGTTCTCCCGGTTTCTTCAATGTTAACTAATTATTTGTAACTTTTCTCTCCACTTTTTCTGCAGCGCAACCCTTTCTTGCGCGAAATATATAACCGGTGCATAGCGGTCCAAAATTGTTGAAACGCAGGAATAATCAGATTTTCGAGTTCGGTCAAAATCAATGAATTTTATGGTACAGATACATTAGGGTATACTACATTATAGATAGACTGCGGATCTTTGTGCAAAATACAAATTTTCTACCTGAATTGCAACAGAGTGGAGTGAAATAGAAACTTATTTTCTTTCATAATATAAATATTATCATATTATAATAAAATATATATATATATATATATATATATATGTTATTATATTATATTTTCTTTCATATTATATTTCTTTCTTTCATATATTTTTATTTTTTATATTTAATGGGTTGAGAATAATGTAACAGCATTTAAAAATTTTTCTAATGTTTTTACCGTTTTAAAATACGCCTAACCATATTTGTCATAAATGCATAACATCCGCAGTCTAATCAGAAGTTATCATAAGCTACCCAGAACTTTTTCAGACAGCTCTGTACACAGAGGAAAATACATGTCTTACAACGAGTTTCCCCAAAATAATCTGACTTTGCTCAATTATATTTTTTATAGATGGCAAGTTAATCAAAACAGGCTACATCAATATCTTTATCAGAAATGTCCATTATTCGTTGTTTTGGACGTTTAGTGACATTTATAAAGTCGAAGAGAAACAAGTGTATTTGGTAAGACATATTGATTTGGTGAGTGCATAAAAATCTCTTGCGAATACTTCCAAGAAGCGGTACCATTGCCACAATACCAATAAACGGGGGATAATTAAACGATACAATAATTGTGAAATGGGCACTCTATATAAAAATGATTGTTAGAACCGTAATTCTAGAAAATTTGCAAAACCATTTCGTTCAGAATGGGTAATGCATAGATAACCATGCTACGAATTTTGTTCCAGGTTTTGACGATATCGGACCATTGCACAGTGGTCCAGAAGCCCGGTTTTTGTGACCAAAATTCAAAATGTTGTCATAATTTTCTGAAAGTTGGTAATTAGGAGTTTTTGGAGTCGCTGATAACGAATCTGGCATTAAAAATTAAAAATTTTTTACGGCAGGGTTATTATGGCGATCTAGAGGGCGGTATTTCGTGGCCCGATTAAAAAATTTTGTAAATCGATATTTTTCATCATTTTCATAGAACAATATCATTGAGATACTTAATGCCATGTTTTAAATTAGTATAACCTAATAGAATAATACCTTTTTAGTTTTCAGTTATTCGATGGCCCTCGAGGTGTCAAGAACGTGTGAATAAAAGAGACCTTCCTACCGTAACCTTTATTTCATAATCCCGTTATTTTGTAGTTCTATTTGAACATAAGGTTCCCTTTAAAAAAACATCACAGTTATGGTCCACAGACGCCGAAACAGATAAGGCGGGTTCAGGTCCCGAACGCGTCAAAATACCTCGGACGCCTTTATTAAAATTAATACAGAGTTAAAAGTAGCAAGAGGGAGCAGCTAAACTTTGCACATTCTTTTTAACAAATGTTTAAACTTTCGTACAAAATAAGTCCAAAGTTTAGCACTTTTAAGCATTTTTTTAAAACCCTTCTTAAAGCTTAAATTGTTACAAACTTGGAATATTTGTTTATGGATTAAAAAATGTTTATGATGGCATTTAGAACTTAAAGTACATCTACTAACATATAAAAAATCATAATTATAACTTGTTTTCTGATATCCTTTAAATGGTATTTAAAACGTTTAATAGAATGTTCAATTTTATGATTTTGTTTTTAGAACGCCGTATCTTATTATACAATTACCTAAAATCAATAATATTTTGGATTTAGGAGCTTTGAAGAGTTATCAGTTTATAGCAAAAAAAAATTTTTAATCTATTAACCTTGAAAAATTGAATTTTGGCCACAAAAACCGGGCTTCTGGACCACTGTGCACTGTGCAAAACGGTGCTGCTATAAAAGTTAAGCGTGGAAACTTCGAACGGCATCGTTCTGCCGCGGGTGGGACTCGTAACCGATCGAAATCCGACCCCGGTAAAGGGAATGCCGGTAATTACAATTGGAAAAACATACGTTCACGAAGAGTGATGAGGAAATAGGACGCGTCGCTGGGCCGGCTACGTCCTATCGCGTTCACGGCCGACACACGGAAGCTGTAGACGGTGAACGGCAGCAGGTTCTTGACAGTGTAGTAGGTATGGTTGGTCGGTGTTTCGATCTCCTTTGTTGCGTTCCATGGCCCGTTCTCGCCGATCCTGGAAACAGTTGTGTCGTCGTTAGCACGGAACTTGCGACCGTAAACCTTGATGGGAAAGGATTCGAAGAAATAATCTTAAATGCTTCGAACGCCATTTTCGTTCAGCGAACAGTCAAGGAACGTATAGTCATTGAAGGGGGTGCTTCAAAGTCATTTTTTCAGTTTCTCCTCGTGGGAACGTAGCACCGTGAAAAACGTACCGAGCGATAAAAGTAACAGGAACATGTTGCTTTACAGAAATGACAAGATTTAACACGATGACTGCCATGTCACCCATATATGGGTGACGGAGTTATTTGTTCAGGCTTTAAAATGAATTTTTACGTTAATATATTCATTGCACCAAATTTGATTAGGATCTGTAAAATGCAAGAAAGTTGGAGAACTATACAATATCATACATTTAATTCTTTTTCAATTTCTATTTTATTAAATAACTTACTTTGATTTCATGGAATTTTTCGAGCTTTCTTGTTTGGCGATCAAAGTGTTAAATTATTTAGATTTTTCGCGGTTCTTGTTGCAACGTGTGCTCTCCTAAAGATATTTATTGAATCATTGCTCGTGAAAAATAATTTCAGAAATTGTCAAATAAAAGATCTAGAACCGGTCGTTTGATCGGTGGTGGTACGTTCAGTGTTAAACAAACCCGGTTGTTTCGAAAAAGAACTTTGTCGCAAATCTGATATTGATATCGGCGTTTCTCTGGTAATTTATATTTCGCAAAACTCTACATAATTTTCATAATACCGTCACAAAACCAGTCAACACTTTCGGCGCGGCCAGCGTTCGCGCGATCAACGCGCATGCAAATAATGTCGACTTTTTTCTATCAAAATACGATATCGCGGTGCGTCACACACGTACGTGACTCCCGCCGCAGTAAGAGTTAATGTGCGAAAACCCGTATTTGCATAAAGCCGGCGCGATACAAATATGGAACGCGTTTCGAAAATTTGCGAAACGCATCGCCGCGTAGCACGGTAGCTTCGGAAATTCAGTATGCGTCTCTTATAAAAAATGTGCTTTTCGTTCCATTGAATTCTGCTGGTGTACGGGCGGATTGCGTTACCCCCGCGGACACGCTGTACCGTCCGACCGATTTCTCATTGGGCCAACGGGACAATAATAGATTCGAAAGCGACGCAGTTCGGCCTGTAACCGGGGATCTAATAACGATCGCGCGGCGGATCGCGGAAAACAGTGTCGGGGGGCGCGCTGGGGTGAATTTAGAACGAGGCGGACAACGGTATCGATTTCGCGGCGCGTTGGAAAAGCCAGCGAATGACCGTGCCCGAAGCGTGACCAAAATTGAAATGATCTACTTGTACAAACGATAAGCAAATCGGAAGAGCCGGGTAAACGGCTGGCGAGCGACGTTAATTGGAAACGAGTTATCGGCTTTATTTTTACCGGGCCGGACCGGGCCGGGGATATCGTTCCCGTCGAAAATAATTTTTATGCCGTGTGATTTTTCGTTGCGCCAAGCCCGCCACGTTGTTCCGTCCCCTCCCCCTCGACACTTTCGGCCGACGTTGTAGGAACGACGAGAAAGAGGGGAAAGGGAATTAAAAAATACACACCGTATAATCCCGTCCTCGCGCCGCGTCGACCATTGTATCGGGAAACAGGGGTTTGCGCGTAACAGATAGCTGAACGCATTGTTATTAAATCTGCTGGGAAAACAGTTATCCGCCGCGGGCCATTTAAACAATTTGCCTGCAACGTACGGGAAAAGTGTCGGCTATTTTTCTTGAGTGTAATGATTGGATCGGTCCACCATTTTTTACGAGGACTTCGCGAACGCTTCGGTTGGTTCACGATTTATCGATGCGGCGTTCGTTCGCGAATGGAGTTTTGCTGTGTCAGATTGTTTATGGATCTTGTTCAGCGACGGGAACGTTGGCGAACTTCGATTGTTCGGTACATTTGGATTTTATTTACGAATTATAAGACACGATATTCTTTTTATTATTGTTCCCCTCAGGTTTACAACAATCCTCTTATAGGTTCACACCTATGCGGTCACCCATCTTTCGACGGACCCCAACCAAGATCACTTAACCTCAACGATCACCATCTCACAACACCACCGAACGAGCCACCACTCGCCGGCTATAAGACACGATATTAATATTTCTTTATTTATTGTTAGGCCCTACATATTCTGTTGAAACTCAATTATATAAGTTCGTGCTGAAGTTGAGTTATGTTAGCAATATTAGCGGAACAATGGAATATTATTACTGAAGGATACAATTTACATAATTGGAAGCTTAAAATGGTCGCTTTATGTAACATAATGTTCAGCTATAGTAAGTAGAACTCCGTTTAGCTGGATCCCGTTAATCTGGATTTCCGCTTCATCCGGATTGCCGAGTATAACCCCTGTCTTTTTCGTATCCGCTAATTAATTAGTATCCTGAGTCTACGTCGGTGGCAACGCGTTCGAGTCATCGCCTAGCTCGTTATCTCTTTGTAGCTGCTACGTCATGTTTCGCTGTGTTTCAGACATGTTTCATCTTTCGCGAGATGCTCACCGTGACAAATGGCGACGAGAAACGAGTACGTGGTTGTTTCAATGGAAAAACAATTAGAAGCACTGGGAAGAACAGATGAAGGCGAGGACCTTAAATTCGTATTTATTCAAATTTCATTTTAACCTATGAATTGCTATCAATTGCAGAATTTTCGGATACATCTGAATCAAATACAGATTTTTGCATTTAAATAAATACAGGTTTTAATTTCCGTTGGAATCGATACTGATAAAGGAATTGTGAAATTATATTTCTTTAGTGTTTACATCGCGTTACTTCCCACATGGTGATAGCCCCGTAGGTGAAGTATGATTATACACGTTAAATAAACTTTGCAGGAAATTGAAATGCATGTGTTATTGCAGCTCGAACTGAAGTGCAATAGGAAATAAATGATTGGCAGGCTGGGAAGTACTTCAGAACGGCCCTCGCGTGGCAGAGTTTCAAGCACTATAGAAAATTGGTTACGAAACAAGTTCGTATTTGAAAATTTTCTAATTTCAAATTTCTCGTTACGCCGACCGTGGCTAGTGCTACCGGGTGGACAGAAACACACGGTTCATTATGAAATTTCGTCGAAGCTGAACTGTCATATAACGAAAAAGTGGAATATCTGCTCTCATTCAGCGAGAGTGAATTTTTGAGTGGCAAGGTTTACAGATGGCTAAACTTTAAAGAGGCTAGCACTCACAGAAGTATGTAAAATAAAACAGATAACGAATGTGAAAATAATATTCCGTTACAAAAATAATAAATTGTTAAAAATTTTCACATTCTTGCTGTAGAATTGATCGCCGGAGCTCTTCGTCAAGGGAGTTCACTATTTTTGGACACGGGAACAAGTTCAATATGTACTCACGAATCCGAATCAATTTCAATTTCCAGCTTCGCTTGACAAGTCTCGAATAGTACTCGCAAGAAATAATATTTATCGATAACATTTCCAACGTAGGAGGTCTGCAATAAAGTTTCAAAATGTATCGAGTTTCGAAATCGTACTTGAGCATTCAACAAATTTAAATACGATTTCATATCGATATTCGAATGATAAACTATTTCTAATTGACTGCATAGTTCATCGGCTTAATGTCAAATTTACACAGTTTTAATCCTTTGCACTCGGCACCATTTTCATTCTAAAACTAAATTTTTCTTCCGTCTTAAAATATTTTCATTTTATTCATACGAAACTGATCCGATTTCCACATGTAATATTTAAATGTTCAGTAATCTATGAAATACAATTTTTGTAATGTAACAAATATTTCGTAATTTCTTTGAAATAATTTCTTCAACAATCTCTAGTGGTTCTTCAGTCACCACTCGAGTGTAAAGGGTTAAAAATAAAAATTGAACCGCGAATAGTTGCTAAATCAACTCACAAGCATCAATACTTCATAAAAGAACGATACGGATTCAAAGTAGCAGGATTCTCGTTTAACACTAGAACTACCAAGCAGTAAATGCAACTCGCACACATTACTTTATAACAACAACAAAATTGCAGTTGTCTAGATTTCGCACCAGTTTTGTTTAAATATCTACTTCGATAGAGAAGTTTATTAAAAAATTTTCTCATGAAAACATAGTTACAATTTCGTTATTTCTAAAAGAAAAAATTAGGAGCAAGTCATTTTGACCCATCCGGTAGTTCTAGCGTTAAAAATTGTCTGTTTAACAAATGGCTCTAACAATTCAATCACCCAGTGTAGGTGTCAAATATCTTTGTAAGTTCGGCCTCACTCGAATAATGACCCTTGTGAACTATGTATAATAACTAGACTGCGGATCATTATGCAAATGAAATGGTATTACGAGCCAGATTGCAAACATTAAAATGCAACAGAAATTCGAACGGCGTATATGATCGACGATGTTTACCTATAACGAGCATGATAGTGGATATGTTAGACGAACTTAACGCGAAATCAGGTTGCCGTTAGGATATCGAGGGACAGCACGAAGGAACACGATGTAAAATCGGGTAGTCGCTAGCGAAAAGAGAAACACGAACGATTCTGACGGAAAGCCAGAGAGCTGCTGGGAACTCGTTGCGAAATCTAGCAGCTGTCAGTAGGTTGGATAACGTGACAAACCTGATACGAAATCAGGGTGTTATAGGATGAACCTGATGCGAAATTATGGAGCTTTACAAGGGGAAACGTCTCAGGTGTATAAGTTATTCATTGATTCATTTGGCTAATTTCGATACACGGTTACGCAGCCACTGACTTCCCCACGCTCAGCATCAAACACGATATCTCTGCCGATCCTCCTTTGTTAATCATGCGCAGCGTTACCAGTCTCTTTAAACCGCCAATTAGTTCATGTACTGGAGTTTCTACTGTTTTTAACACGTTAACTGCCATGTCACCCATATAGAGGTATTAAAATGAATTTTTACGTTAATATATACATTGTACCAAAGATTAGGATCTATAAAATGCAAGAAAGTGGGAAGACTACTCAATATGATACATTTAATGTTTTTCAATATTTATTTCATTAAATAACTTACTTTGATTTTACGGAATTTTTGAGGTTTCTAGTTTGGCAGTCAAAGTGTTAATCTATAAGAAAGTGCGAATAAGAATAAAACAAGTTTTTAACAATCGACAGACTACCGAGACTCCTTGAGATTTAAGACTTTTTTCTTGATTCTGAAGTAAACGCAACAAGGCTTTGTTAAATCGAGTTCGACCGAGTATTTCCAACTTAATTCGTCCAACGATGGGTGAACGAGCAGGGCATTCGACGCGTTCCCATCCGCCTGGATCTTCTCTCGGGAAGACGAATGCTCTGCGTCACCCACGGTGACAGTTTTCTTACGGGCGGCGCTCGTTGATCGAAAAGTTAGGGTCGACGATTTATTTGAACGGAGACGGGGAAACATTGCGAATCAAAATTTCTCATACGGCGCCCTCGTTCAACCTCGGCCCCTCTTATTCCGCAGAGGTCGAAACTTTTCGTCGAGCGGCAGAGCCTGGTATGATTGACTCTGCCGCGCCGACAGCGGAGGGGTGCGAACGATCGATCCCACCCTCGGAAAAATGGCGCCGGTGATCCACGGGATTAAGTAAATCTGGATTTTTCTAGGCGGAATCCGAATCCCGTGGAAATTAAATGGATCTTCGAACACACTTTGAATTTACTCGGAACACGCACTCTTTAATAGAGATGCTGCGAACGGATATTTCAGCTATCAACGAAAAACTGGAAACTGTTGCGATTATCGGTCGGACGATTGTTTGAACACCTGTTCGCTCCTTCAGTGGCAGCAGGTAACCATTATACAAGCAAAGAAGTTTGATAATCATAGATTGGAAAAGTTTTGATGAAAGCCAGCCTGTATTAACTGTTGTGCAGAGAAGAAAATTTTAAATGTAATCAAATTCCTTTAAGGTTTGCGTGAAAACACGTTTAAAATTCAGAAAGCAAATATTTTTAGGGTGGTGATGCACCCTTGAGTTTGGAAGCTGTTATCTATACAGGGTGTTCATTTGAAAACTTTCAAACCGAATATCTCGAAAAGTATGAAAGATATTAAGAAAGTGCGAAACGCGTGTCCAAGGATATCGAGGGGGAGAGAGGGTGGCAGTATCAGTTTTTTATTTGGGTGGCGTTTTCAAGGTCATTTGAAGGTCAACTTTGTTTTTTCTTTGAAATACTGAACACGACGTTAGAAAAACAATGGTATTGCAAGCTTTTATGAATATTCGATATTAAATATTTACTTGTAACTCGTTCGATAACATTTCGTAGCCGACCGACCTATTTGCGGCGTTGTATCGAAACTGTAATCATCCGGGTTTCTTTCGCAGAACAGTTGAACGGAATCCTTGGTTTCCCCTCGAGGTAACCGCATCGTCTCAAATTGCAAATTGTACGAATCGAGCGACAATTTCGAATGAAAATAGACGTGGTGTTTTTTTGCAGTAGGGCCACCTCCGGTTGCAGTCTCGTAACAGGAGAAGCTATTGGCGAACCGATTATCCAGCACTCTCGGAGCGCGCTCGTGCCCGCAAAGAAATAATGCAACACCGTGGAACCGTGGATTCCGCTGTTGATTGGTACCGGCAAACAATAGCTTGTCCATAAGCAACGGACGACTGTGCTTAGACATTAATGGCATCGGGTGGATCATCGACGAGCGAGATGCGACGTACACCGCGGATCGGACGCGAATTGATTAATTATGCGAGAGCGACCGCCTCGTCCCGCGGAACATTGCCATTTTACAGGAAACAAGTCGAATCGCAAGTACCACGGACGGAAACGGCGTCGTTCGACGTGGAATAAATTAGTGGTCGAAGACGCAGCCTGGCTGCGACCGTGATTTTACCGTCTCGCAAATTATACGGTACTCGTTCCGTCCTAATTAATATAGGTTATTAATCGCGGTCGCGATCCGCTACGGAAAGTTCTCGCGCAGCTGCGGTTCCGGTAATTGCCACAGTTTGCATTCGGTTGATTCACCCTTCGCCACCCGGTTGTTCACGCGTATGCTCCCTTTGCCGATCGAGCCCTACTACCCTCTGGGAGCAGTTTCCACGTAAAAGGTGGCAATTACTCTTTGTCTACGGTACTCGAACTGTTGTTAGTAGCCGAAACTACTGTCAATCCTGTTTTACGCACCATGGGCGTTGCCCCCTTCTTTATTTGCTACCATATCTATGGAACTATCAGTATTTTTTATCTCTATTTCGCAAATATTCAATCTGCAACGCATATATACCATTTCATCTACCATGGCTTTTCAGATCACTTTTGTGTATAACCACGGGGCCTAGGTGACCTCAAGGTCAATTTAATTTCTTTAAACGGAGCCCTATATTTTTTCCCTATAGTCTGCTAGTGTCCTGCGTGACGAATTCGCCAACCGTAGCACAAGCTCATCCAAGGTCATGCTAGGTGACAGGGACCAAAAGCTTCAACTACCATGCTTAAGGAAGATAACGTGTTTATTAATGTGTTATCACATCAAATGCTCGAAATTATTGCTCCTAGCTTTCTTGCAAAGATCAATTCCCAATACAGTGAATTCTCGATATCTGTCAACAACACGGGTGGTCTTGCCAGCGTCATGTATCGTCCAGGGGACATACCCGACCCGTGTTATGTTTACACTCTAGGCTTTGGCGACATATACAGGGTGCGGCACAAATTAGTCCCCACGATTTTTCTGCCCCTTCGGATGGTCGGACAGAAAAATGTTTCTTACCAAAGTTACTGAGTATTTAACCGACAAGAAATTGCAATATTTTAAATTAAAAAAAAATCGATTTCCAACAACAAATCAAGGTCGCTGTCATATCTTTTAATGGAACTGGGTATTTTTGACTTCATAATATTGGAGGCGACGTGGAAACGAATTCAACGACCTGCTATACAATGACTTTCAAATGACCTTGAAAGATAATATCGCCATGTATCAATTGCCAGAATATTTGAAATATTTCGCCGGCACAAACAAATGAACAAATGACAAAGCGTGCAGAAATGTAAAAAGAAGTTCTCTAATGGAAGCTGCCCGTAAGACTTTGTTACAAAGAACAGAACTTTGCGTTGCACAAGATGAGATGTAGTTCGAAAATTTAATTTAATTATTAATTAATTACATGTACACGTTTAACATTTGTGTTTTCAATGTGGCTCCGTATAAATTTGGTTTTTTGTGAGTTAAGTTTTGAAGCAATGTTTACGTTCATTTGTTTACTTCTATTTGCGAGGCGTTGCTACTACGTACCGTCGAAATATTTCAAATATTCTGACAATTGATTCATGGCGATATTATCATTCAAGGTCATTTGAAAGTCATTGTATAGCAGGTCGTTGAATTTGTTTCGACGTCGACTACAATATTATGAAGTCAAAAATACCCAGTTCCATTAAAAGATATGACAGCGACCTTGATTTTTTGTTGGAAATCGATTTTTTTTTAAATTTAAAATATTGCAATTTCTTGTCGGTTAAATACTCAGTAACTTTGGTAAGAAACATTTTTTTGTCCGACCATCCGATGGGGCAGAAAAATCGTGGGAACTAATTTGCGCCGCACCCTGTATAGAGAAATCACTGTATAACCATAGTCGTTAGCAACATTTACTCTGTTCGATGATTCCTAGAATCAGAACTATGTAGGTATTCTCAATGGCTTTTGTATCGTCACCGCTCCCAGACATGACGAATGAAAATTATTCCAGCTTCCATTCATTTACGCGAGATTCGTTTTTCTTTATCTAGGTAAAAATGTTCACCACTTCGCGTCGGTAAAAACCTGCTGGGCGAATGGGTTAGCCTTGATGAGGGTTGGAACGTTCAGAGGACCAAGTGAAAAGTGTCGTATTACAACGTCCGTTCGCGAAATTGCCCCGAACGTTCACAGCGTCCGCGAATTTCGGCCAAAATCCGATCGGGCGTTCCCCTTCTTTCTCCCTGTCCTTTTTTCTCTTTTATCGGACGGTTTTTCCTGTTCATTTCGAGGGCCTTTGATTTATTTCGGTGGGAATAGGACTGTGCGGTTTCGACGCGTCCGAATTATCCCGCGAACATCCTGATATCCGCGATGGGACAGAGATTCGATTCTCTCGGCCAGCTTAGGTTTTCGCATTGCGGTGGGGACCTTCGAAACAGTTTCGCGTAACTGGCCGCGTTATCGACACGCCAGCTGTTTATATTCTTGAAGCGACTCGTTGCGTGCACGGGGACCTTATGCAACCCCGGGCCAACCCTTCGAACATGCGAAAATAATGCCGTGACCGGCCTTCGACCGTGATTATCATAACGATAGCCTTTGCAACCTGTTTGATTCCGCCCTACCGGCAGACTTTCGCCAGCAAAACTATGTTGTACAAGTGTTGCTTGATTCCGTGTTAAAACAGAGGTACGTGGCCTAATTTCAACCTAGTTCGAAATAATTGTGATCGCGATCTAACTCTTTGAGACTTGGAAAAATTGTTGCAGTAATTTTTGGTCACGAAAATTTAGATTTACGAATGTTCCAATTGTCATACACTTATTACTAAAGTACTTAGTAAGAAAATAATATATTACCGTGTAACATCCCCTAATGTGCAATAACATTTTCCTAAACGTTTACTCAGAGTGACAAATCGACACATATATTAAACTACATAGTAATAGAATAACATATTACAGTATAACATCCCCTAATGAGCAATAACATTCTCCTAAACGTTCACTCAGAGTTACAAATCGAAACGTATATTAAACTATACAGGGTGGTCCACCTAAGTAAGGCCACCTAAATATCTCCTCTAATTGTGGGGGTACAAAAAATATTTTGTATGCTATTTGAATGGTTTGAAAAAACCATTCTATTGCAAAAAATGTCTTTTTTAGGATAATTTTTTTCGGAGTTTACAATGTTATCGATGTTTTTTGTGTATAATTGTATAATTATTTTTATTGCATCGTGTAGCTGATGTCAAAATACGTTCAGTTTTGTACACTACATGACCTTGAAATGACCTTTGCGTTCAAAAATTAAATGGGAACGAAAAATTGTCTATCGAGACTTTAGAAACGAAGAAATCGTTCGGGAATCTGTAAGTGTAAATACACATGTTTACTGACAGACAGAATAACACACAGAATAATAACAGCTTGTGCTGCAATTAATCTCACAACATTTGAAAGGGCCAGAGAGTCTCTTATTCTAAGTTTCAAAAAATGTATCGATGCGGAGGGGTACCATTTTGAGCATCTATTACAATGATAATTTGAAAAATAGGTTCGTGAAAAAATATTACAAATTTCATAATGGGGTTTCGTAATAGTGAACACGTTTATTTACTCTTACAGATTCCCGAACGACGTCTTCGTCTCTAAAGTCTCGATAGACAATTTTTCGTTTCCATTTAATTTTTGAACGCAGTCATTTCAAGGTCATGTAGTGTACAAAACTGAACGTATTTTAACATCAGCTACACGATGCAATAAAAATAATTATACAATTATACACAAAAAACATCGATAACATTGTAAACTCCAAAAAAAATTATCCTAAAAAAAACATTTTTTGCAATAGAATGGTTTTTTCAAGCCATTCAAATAGCATACAAAATATTTTTTGTACCCCCACAAATAGAGGAGATATTTAGGTAGCCTTACTTAGGTGGACCACGTTGTATAGTAAAAAAATAACGTATTGCAGTATAACATTCCCTAATGTGCAATAACATTTTCCTAAACGTTTATTACTAAATAGTAATAAAATAACATATTACAGTATAACATCCCCTAATGAGCAATAACATTTTCTTAAACGTTTGCTCAGAGTTACAAATCGAAACATGTTTTTCCAGTCCCATCGCCACATGTTCGGTTTTCTGTTTCCATTATCTCGTGATCAGGAACGTAAGCAATGTTATTCCACAAAATTTTGTAAACGACACGGAGAGCGTAGCTCAGATAACCGATCGCGAAAGTTCCACTAACAAAAATACAAAACGGTATCTACATCCGGCGCGGTTCTCCTCGGTTTTCCAATTATTCCACAGCATCGATCTTTGCAAGCGAAACATTTTGTTTATAAATACCGCTGTTTCACTTTCCACGGGAAAGATTTGGTGATCTAATTTCGAAAATCACGGATGAACGAACGGGCAATAGGAAACAACTGAACTAATAAAATCGCAAGCCTTGTCTTTTAGTAGGTAATCAAAATATATCGATTCAGCGTTTCGAATCGAAATCATCGATTAACAGTTTCATGGCGGCTCTCGCGAGCTCGACGTAATAACACGCGTCGTTGTTAAATCATCTGGAAAACGAAACGATCCATAAAAATAAATCCCGATATATCGAGATATAACAGGTCGCGTATACGAGCGCTATATCATCATTGACAACCGTCTTGTAAAAATAAACTGGTCCCGTGGTTTGCCGCTTGCAATTCAACCAGCGATCCATTCACACGGTCGTCTCGTCCATTTGAAATTTAAATTTTATATCGTTATTGTCAGTTTGCCCCGTTTAAATCTGTAATCTTGTTTCAATTTCATCGTTCACATATCACGCGTGGCGAATTATAAGTTTATTTATTGAGCCGAGAATTTTTGCTGTTATTATGCACGAGATTTGCATCCGAATATTATCCGATTATAAAATATCAATGTTTCGTTTATCAACCGCAATCGATGATTCTCGGACGATTTTCAAATATCCTATTATTGTGCGATCGAAAATTCTTATACGAAATCATTCGACTGCAGAGTTTTAATGTTTATGAAGAAATTGGCTAGACAAAATGTAAAACAGTAAAAGATCGATAAAATCTGAGTATATTATTTGAATCAGCCGAATTATTTTTCTATAATACCGGAAATGAGAACCTCTTTCACAAACATTTTAACGATTGAACACGATTTTATTATTTTGTTTCATAATAACGTGCTGCTGTCGCGGATTCTCCATTCCAATTCACAGTTTAGCATTTTAATTATTCCGGACTACAAGTTAATGCTTCGAAGCTATTTGTCGAGTTTCTGTAAAATTATGTCGCATGACAATATTTTTTTTATTTCTAGTAATAGTTTTGAACATTTATTTCAGCTGCAAGTTTTAACCTTCTATAAGCGGAAGCTACTGTTCGTAATCGCTCAAGTTTTTTCGCCTCAGGAAGCTTGTATTTTATTTACATTAATGCGGGAAGAAGTTGTAAACTTCCGACCGGTAAAGTAGTCTTTACATATTTACTCTTACTTCAAGTTCGATATGGTATGTACTTAAAATATATGGCATAATACCTTATTTTTTATATGGACGCACCGATGCAACCGCCAGGTGCAATTGCACTTTATTCTTTAACGCAAGCCAACCTTTTTTTCGTTAAACCAATCGATCCCTTTTATTGTTCTGCGTATAAAAGTACTAACCCAAAGTCAATACTTTACGAGACATTTGACGTTTCATGTCCGAAGCGTATTTTATGACAAAAAGTATCCAAACTCTCAACGTGAATTGTAGGAACTGATTCCGTGTTCGATATAATGGACATAAAATGAAATTCTAATTTCTCGACGGCATTTAAATTTCCGTATATTTTAAATTTTCATCACGGGCTCAAATCAAAAAGTTTTAAAAACTGCCTGTTCTCCAATTACAATTTGTTCGAAAGCTTTTCTGCACGTCAATTAGTAAATCAACGCATTTAATTGCTAAAAAAAAATCAAGTCGTTTAGTTCAATTTTAAAAAAGTTATTCTGATGTATACTTTAAATTTTCATCAGGGGCTCAAATAAAAAAGTTATACCAAGTGCCTGTTTTCTTTTTCCATGTAGTTCTCTTCAATTACAATGTGTTTAAAATCTATTCTGCTCGTTAATTAGTAAATCAACGCATTTAATTCCTAAAAAAAAAAAATCAAGTCGTTTAGTTCAATTTAAAAAAAGTTATTCTGATTTAAAGGGCGTTCGAATAATTTCGTGGGCCATTGTACGTAAATATAATTAAACGTATAATTTTGTAACAGGTCCCGAAGTAAAAGAGAAACATCAGGCCGCAAAGGGTTAAGCGTAGATCCGCAGGCAACTGTTTATTAATGCTGTGACCAAATATGAGACAAGACCGCAAGAAAAGTCGTAGAAAATTCAAGGTCGCCGCGTGCCCGGCTGACCCGTAATCGAGCGGTGAACGTATTCGACTTGCCTAACTTCGGTTAACGAGCAAATCACGTTACACGTGATATCGCGTTCTCAGAACGCCATCTACGGCGTTAGCCGTGCTACATTAGCCCGCGCCCGCAATTAATTAAGTTACAAGCGGTTTAATGGGGATCTAGTTATCTCTTTGATTGGCCCGCTCCTCGGTGCTACACCAAATTTCTCCGGCGCACTTATTTCCGAGTTTCTCTGCCGGGGCTCGAAGCCCTCGTCCCGCCTAACTACGGTATCCAGAGACTCCTTGAAACAAAGAAACCGCACCAGCAAACTAGGTCGTCTGAGAGATAGAGAACCGCCTAAATGATCTCAATTACATTCTCAGTTAACCGGGGAACCGGGAGCTTTCTACCTGTCCGACTATATTTCCGGCATCGTTTGAATGTTTCCTGCGCTGAACACCGCAGGAAGATCCTTTTGCCAGGGGTGCATATTAACCGTCGATCAGCGGTGCTTCCCTTCTACTTCTTCTTCTTCTTCTTCTTCGTTTTCTGCCGCGTCTTCGTCTTGCTCCCCGTTGATCTTCGTTCCGTTTCTCGAGGGAATCGCCGAAACAGCCACTGTTCCCGTCCTTTGAAATCTTCACGAGCTCTTTGCTCGAAATTTTCGCGGGCTTGAAGCCACGGGCTCGCAGCCGTGGCTTAAAAGAGTGTAGCTACCGGGCCGCTCGATTAAGAAACGCTCCGTCTCCGAGCGCACAAAACACTAGAACCCTCCCGGAGAAACATTGCGCGTCGTTAGTCACTTTCTTTCCCGTTTTTTTTTTGTTCCCGAACATCGCCCGCGGAAAGATGACGGCTGACTATAAATCACGACGAAGTGCATTTTGATGATTAAAGTTCCTCCTTCTTGTATTCATGACTTACCAGTTTTGACACGTTGTCCCGGGGACTTTGATAATACAACTCTTTCCAGACGTGATCCTTTGTGCGCCGGGGTGACGGATGCTTTGAGCAGGACGAACCGACGGACGAGGTTGTTGTAATTAAAAGTTTACAACAGTTCGTCGACTGGCAAATACAGGCGCAAGGCGAGTCTATTTGCAAAAATAGAGTTGACGCATCCTTTTCGAGAAAATCAAGTTTCATAGTTGTCCGGGTTTGCGTGCCCTAGAATTAGCTCTTACCCAACATCGCGAACAGTCAGCATATTCTGAAACTCGATTTTCTCAACAATGAATGGTTAACCGAGAAAATTTAATTGGTTTGTCTTTATCTATTTTTGCACTTCATATTATAGAAATACCTACCCAAAGTTCAGATCTCAATTCTAGTGATCATTTACGGACAGAAATTAGAAAACGGCTAAACATTACTTAAGGAATCCAGAAATGGTTTCTCTTCTTTCATGGAATCCTGTAGATTTTGGCGAGAAAATGCTGAAAATCCCAATTTTAATCCTAGGAGATCAGTAGTTTTAAAGATGTGCTGTTTTCAGTGTTTTTGACGGGTAAGGGCGCCGGCATATTGGTATGTACTCAAATATCGTCCAATGAACAGAGCCGTGCGAAGGGGAGAGGGGCAGAAAGAGCCCAACTAGGCTTGGAGATCTACGTTACCGACATCGTCGTGTGCTTGTGCTGCCATCTAGCGGCTCCGCTCGTTAGACAACATGCGACGCTGAGTACATACCAACATGGCGGCGCCTTTACCTGTCAGAAACGCTCAAAATCGCTCAACTTTACACACGCATAACTTCTGAACTACTAATCTCCTAGGATTAAAACTTGTATTTACGGCATTGTCTCGCCAGAATCTGCAAGATTCTATTAAAAATTTCTGGTTTCCTAAAATAAAGTTTAACCTGGAAAACGTTTATCCAAATGAACGAGTCAAAATAATCTTCTCCGTCGGTCATACTAGTGTGAATGATACCCAGCGTATTAAGTGTCACGACAGATTGGAATCCACGGTGACAGAACGCACATAAACAAATGACGGGCTGCAACCGGGTCCACGAAAATCCGTTCGATGGTCTGAACGCGTGTTAAGATTAAACTAGGACAGTGCTCGGAACCGATGTTTTGACACCGCGTCGATCTATAACCCGATTTCCGTCGCGTCCAAAAGTGTCCTGTTCGGCTTTCACGCGCGATTCGCTGAAACGCTTTCGACGTAACGGCCTGGCCTCGATTAATAACGCTTTATTAAATCAGCCGCGGGATAATCGAACGGCGGGAACAGAGGCCGTGTTTTCGCCAGACGCGTCCGTTTTTATTTTTTTTCTCGGGACATTTTACGGCGGCCAGCTGCACGCGCCGGCCATCGCGCCGTGCGCCGCGTCGAATAATTATTTTTGCGTAACCAGGGGGTGGCCGTTCAGAAACGTGACATCTCATTAATTACATAGCACGTGTTGTATGAAAACTGGGGACCGGTTCGCGGAACGGAGTTCAAGCGTCAACGGTCCGAAACTGCGCTTGGCTTTTTCCTCCCCACGTGTAACGAGGACCGACAAAGCGAGAGGGAAAGAACAAGGGAATCATCCTCCCCCACTATGCGGTTTTTCGACCACGGTCAGCCGTTGTTCCGTGCCTCTTCGCTAATTAAATACGTTTCACCTTAATACCCTGGTAACAAGTGACGTTTTTCGGCGGCCGTTTGCCAAAGCACCGCGTGTCGCTCCCCACGACATGCAGAACGTTGCTTACACCAGAGACACCGTAAGCCAAATCGATTACTTCTTGCGGTCGAGAGAGATGTCACAAATTTTCTACAAATATGCACCGGGTAGTCAACCATGGCTGGTCACTTGACTGGTTGCGAATTGCTTCGTAAGACACAGACCCTTCAAAACCTTACAATTTTCGCACGGCTTAATAGAGACAGGTTGTAACTGGCCAATTATAATGTTTTTGAACTGTTAACAATTAGTCAAAAATTTTGTAAATTTTACCTATGGATGTCTACAAAAATACGATCACGGAATGGAGTGGCCAACTCTATTTAATTTGTATACTGATACTCTTTCGTTTCCAATGATTTCTCTTATGAAACTTTCATCAGCGTGACACTTTTCTGGTTGAAATGACGTCAAACAATTCAGATCATTTTTATATGTTCATTGCACGATACGATAGAACCTCGATTATCCGAACTAATCAGTGGTACATGCGTAGTCGAATATTAGAACAGTAAAATAGACAATGCAGAATTCAGGTAATCGCGGTTTTACTTGTCAATTTAGAAAATCAATGTAATCCAAATCGTGTAATTTTAATCGGGTTCGTGTCACAAATATGTCGATAGAACTTTCATAGAATATGAAACACGAATATAATTGATTTCCACAAGTATAGCACTGTACACGTGCACCGGAGTGTATCCATGCATATAAAATGAAACATAGCAGCGTACCTCGCGTACAGGTACGCGAAACACGCGGCTGTTTTTAATGCACGTTCGAAACCATGATCTGCAGCATGTCTACCACCTCGCAAGCATCATCCGCGTAGCCGCGAGGCTAGGGTCCCGTCGAGATCTCCGTACGAGTTCGATCCGGCTAGTCGCACCGATGCCAGTCAGGGAATCGTGGATCTTGTCGGACGTGCGTGGCGAACATGTATACATAGATACGTCCGGTCGTTCGCCGTTCTGTTTATGCCTCGCTCCGAATAGTAAATTGCTCGGCATTATCTGGCCGGTGTGCTCGCGTATCGTCCGTCGTCCGCCACAAACGAATCGGCCAAATGTCAATGATAATCCTGCGGGCACGTTCTAATTTTGAGTGATGAACGCCGCCGCGTTTGTAGCTTGTCTCTCCCCGGCAGAACCGATTCTGCACTCTCGGTGCCTCGCAATTGCCTCCGAACAATTTCCTCTCCTGTTGTTTCCGAATGACATTTGCACTCCTCCTTCGCCTCCGGTTTTCCATTGAATAACAAACGGAAGCCTCGCGCCTGGGTTGAACGACTTCGTCGCGATGGAGAGAGAGAGAGAGAGAGAGAGAGAGAGAGAGAGAGAGAGAGAGAGAGAGAGATGAAACGGCGATGGTCGGTCTCGGAAAGAGGTTACAGGGTTTATCGAAAGTGATTTGTTCAGCGGGGACCAACGGCGCGGAAACATCGAAGAGTCGCGGATTTATGTCACGTTTTTTCGCCCCTCGGGCGGCCATCATCATAAATTTCGCGGGCAGATCCGGTGCGCCGCCACGAATCATGCGGAGACCGACAACCCTGCCTCCCCCACCGAACGGTTTGAATTAAAAATAATGTAACTTCGCGTTCCCGACCTCTGTTTCCCTCTCTTCGCTTCTGTTCTCTTTCTCCCCTTCCCTCGCCCCCCGATAGATCCGTATAAATCAACGCGTCAGATACGTCCCCGATAAACTGTCGGTGAGCTTATCGATCCCCCGGACGGTGAAATCGGCCGGCGCACCGCGAACGAACGCGATTTGCAAATTATAATCGGTCACCGAGTCCTCGCCCCGTGATCTATAAACCCGCGTACACAGAACCCTCCTATCGTTCCCGGTCGAATTGCGTACGGTATAATTTTTCAATCTCGTTTTATAGTTCTCAGCGGTGCACGCGGATCGCGTTCGCAGATTTAATTTCACCGCTGCTGGAACTTTTCGAGCGGCTGAGAACTTTTCGAAGTGGCACCGAAGAAAAAACGATGGTCGCTCGAGTATCCCAAATCCCTCTCAAAATTTTCCAAATTTTAATGCCCTTCATCAGTTCGGCCATTAATTTCTTCAATTTTCTATGCTGAGTGCAGTTATGGGAAAAATTTACCAACGATTCTGCAGACGTTCTCGTATGTAGTTTCCTACCCATATTACCATGAAAACATATCTGAGACAAAAATGCACGACCGGTACGTTGACACGTCGATATTAGTCTTCCACGAGTTCATATACCAGAGGTTTTACAGTAATAAGTAGACTGCGGATCTTTATGCAAAATAAAAAATATTTACATTGATTGCAAGATACTGGAGGGAAATACAAATTTCTTTCTTTTTTTAATTATTTTATTAAGCTAAATCCAATACGCTGCTGCCCTCGAATCTTTTTAATATGTCCACTGCTTTAAATTGTGCTTACCCATTTTTGTCACAAATGCATAAAATCCGCAGTCTAGTCATAAGAGTCACCATAAGTAGCATTTCCTAGAACAGTATAACCACCAAGCCTGTTACCGAGGGGAATGCAGTTACCGGACACGTTGATGAACCTGTCGCTGCATTGATCTCGCGACAGGTGTTGTCTGTGGGCTCGATTGAAAAATTACAGGGATAAACAGAAGTGAAACGAACAGAGCCGGGAAAAATGGTCGGAAAACGGCAATCTCGCTGCGGGGGTTGAAAATATTTTTACGGGTCGGGAACACTTGACGAAACAACGTCCGCGACTCGACGGGGCGCGTATCCCCCGTTGGGATGGCTGACGACCGAAACGAAGGCATCGGTTATCCGCAACGATCCCTGTTAACGAATTCCATGGCGACCGACAGCGCAACGCGCAGTTTACTTAACGCGAAACACCGCAGCCGGTGTTCCACGCGCACAGACACAACCGAGCGCGCACACGATCCCGTATATATGTATATATATATATATGTCCATATACATATACATATATAAGCCGGTTTCGATTGGTTTTTTCCAGCGATTTTTCGTCGGATTTTTCCCCCGACCACCGGGCCAGCTTCGTTGCATTACAGGAAAGTTCCGTTCTACGGGCCTGAATGGTTTCGAAACGTGGCGCGGCGGCACGCGGCAGCCAGAAACAAAACATTTGGTTCAACAACTCAACGCAGCCATGGACACGGACAATTATCGTGATCGCAACGGCCGGGGGGCAGGGCCGGCTCGTGAAAAGAATCAATCGGTGCCGCGTACCGAACGGCGAGACAAAACTCTGGAATAACCGGATTGCGAGAGGAATAGGGGAAAAATAAAACTACAGGATCTACAAGGACACTGTGCATCGGCGGCTTCCCTTTTTTTTTTTTGTGTCGGCCGAATGGGCGCGGGAAATTCGAATTTGTCGGGGGGTACAAGGCGTTCCGACGCAGAGCGTACCCAAACAACGGACCCCACAAAACAACAAGTTGTTGCTCCCCGGTTCTCTCATCTCCGACAAATACAGGAAAAAAGCACGCCACTGTCCGTTCAAAGGTGGCTATCGTGGGTCGATGGTTTTCGAACAGAGGTAACGGGAAACGTTTAAAGGTGCGCCTACACAGGTGCTGAACACGGTTGGGGCCCCTCGAACGCTTGCTGTCTTGATGATCGATTTAAATTAAAAACAACAGGCGGACAAAACAGCAAAATTGGCCACTTCCAGTAAATCCGAACCCATCACAAAACTTACATTCCATCAAGACCTCCAAAAATATTTAAACAAAGCGACTATATGGAAGCATGGGACGAAGAATGGATAAACTCAAAGTTTACCACGAAGTTACATAACGTTCGAAACAGTATTAAGGACACCAACCGAATTAGAATAGGCCACACTAACTGGACTCACTCCCACCTCATCACCAAAACCGAAGCAAGCTCTTGTGATACATGTAATGTTAAAAACTCCATCGAACACATCTTAGTTACTTGTCCAAAATACAAAGCTAAGAGAGTACAACACAACGTGCGAGGATCGCTGAACATTTTACAAGCTGAGGATTCCTGTAAAAGAATCCTTAACTACCTAAAGAATATCGGGTTATACCATTTAATATAAACATATAACAAATCTTCGACATATCCACAGGGGTCACTAATAACCGTAGTTAGGTTCATGTGACAAATTCATCGTACATATTCCGTTATTTTACAAGCGCTCGTTCGTTTAGTCTAAACGCACCTTAACGTTATTTTCCATCGGGAAATCTACATTGTTCTGCTCCACGACGAGAAATAAAACCGCATCGCTGGAAGAATAACTGCGTAGATCATCGATGAATTTATTCTACGCTCTTTACTCCATTCTGTGACCCTTTGTATCGGTAATCTCTCAACGAAGAATTTTTGTTGCGCAGCCGATTAAAGAAATAAATGATCTTCACGGATCCAGATTAAATCGCGAAATGGACGAGCTTTTAATACATATTCAACAGTTATTGTTTGCCGATATTAACGACTTTTGCTTATAAAGATTTAGGATGATCGATCCTCTATAATAGCATCACAAAAGGGGGCCACATAAGATCTGCAAAAACGTATAGTGGCTATTATCATGAATTTCCAATGAAGTATCGTGAATTGAGTGCGGGCTTTTATATATTTGCGATACGCTGCAATGCAGAGAGTGATGAAATTATTATAGCCATGAAAACCATATTTCGTATTTCCATTTTCGTATGAAAATGGGTACAATTTAAAATGTGAATCTTCTCTCGACTTTTTATTAAACATCCAGTCGTTTTCATATATGTATAATTATTACGAATATGAATATGAATATTTCTTCGTTTCTGCGTTATGCAAATCACTGAAATACTAGTGAATAAATTTCACCCTACAAACGCGAATGTGTACACGCTTAGTATGATTACAGACAGTATTGTATATTGGGTAATACGTTGTTCACATAACAGGCACTTATGTGATAAAACGTGCGCATAATGGACGGTCATACATGTTCGTATAGCTGATTACTTATGGAAAAACAAGAAAACAATATACAATAGAATTGTTTCATCCATAGCTTCGTTTTCGACAGATTAGATAGCAA
Source organism: Seladonia tumulorum (assembly GCA_913789895.3). Classification (NCBI taxonomy): domain Eukaryota; kingdom Metazoa; phylum Arthropoda; class Insecta; order Hymenoptera; family Halictidae; genus Seladonia; species Seladonia tumulorum. The sequence goes on along the minus strand of OU565269.1, from coordinate 12,007,329 downwards.
TCGTCTGATACGTCTGACCATGACCAACCAATTCTACTTCCTGCACATACTATAGCTCGCGAACCCGACGGATTTTTAAACTCGATTTTTCCGAAAACAAGGCGTCAAACGAAAAAATTGCTTATTCCTTTTTTCGAAAAAAATAAACATTTCACATATAATAATCTAATAGTATCAAGTGGTGTTACAGTTTCATTTCTAGAACAAAGTTCCACGTTTAAAACCGTAGCAGTACCTATATGTGTACATATAGATCGCTAGTGACTCTTATATAGTGTGTGATACGCGTTAAACTTTAACGCCGCCATCAAAACGGTCATCGAGATTTTATAAAATGCAGACAACATAAAACGGCACCTTTTCTTCTAGCATCCGCTGTACGAAATCCTAGCTTGCGGATTCGCGTGGGAAATCCAAGCTGCCACCTGACAGAGTAGCCGACCGTACGCAGGATCGTATTACCGTAATCTCTAAAATGTGATTACTTGCACCAGGTAACTTTCAAATATACGCTCTTTCGTACCTACAATACTTTGAGAGATAATGGTCCATTTGCTGTTAAGTGCGGGCACATTATCCGGTATGAATCTTCCAACGCGAACACTTTAAATTATTTCGCTGTTTCCGCTTGTGTCTGGGTTACTCGATATCTTGTCAAACAACATAATTAAGTCAAATTTCCAATTTTCAGATCAGTTGGAAGTTATAATAAAAAATAGACGTAAGGAACCTGTAGATTCGCCAATCCTGGAAACATTTGTATAAAGATTAATGAACAGGAGAGATGTATAGTTGCATTGCAATCAGCACTATGTTATTTAAAAAAATATTAATGGATTCGTTAAAAGAACTCTTGTAAATCGAAATATGTACTTCGATTCGAATCATTTATCAGTAGATTGATTGGTACTCATTACAATTTAACTCATTAAAATTAAAAATAGGAAAATAGATTTCTATGCAACTCCTCTATCTAGCAATTAATGCAGACTATTTTGATTTTGCATAAAAATCCACAGCCCGTTTATCATATGTTTAACCCAGATAGCACTGGACGGCTTAAAGACGTCTGTTTTACGTCCATTTTTGGTCTGAACGTCTTACGTCCTGAAAAGACGTCTCGTAAAAGACGTCGTTTTTACGTCTCATTTCAGACGTCTTTAAGACGTCTTTTACGAGTCGTCTTTAAGACGTTTCATTTCTTGACGTTTCAGTCATTCTAAACTGCTAGAGAAAAGCTTTACAAACTGTACACACGCAACACAATATAACGCAGTTTTCCATCCTTCGAATAGACGTTTATTTATTTAGGAAAGTTAAATAACTAAATTGTTAATTTAGTACTATTATAATATATTACATATATATTCGCAATAGAATTTAGCAATAAATATTGTTTAATAATAAAACTATACATTATATATCACAAATCCAAAATCCAAAATAATATATCAAAATAAATAGATAAATAAATAAATAAATAAATAAATAAAGCATAAAATGTTAATGTTCGCGGATATGCTGAAAAACATTCTTTTAATTTATTTTTTTTATTTATAAATAAATAAATTAAATAAATAAATAAAGCATAAAATATTAATGTTCGCGGATATGCTGAAAAACATTCTTTTAATTTATTTTTTTTATTTATAAATAAATAAATAAAGCATAAAATGTTAATGTGCGCGGATATGCTGAAAAACATTCTTTTAATTTATTTTTTTTATTTATTTAATTTTTTTGTTATATCAAACATTCAATTTATATTTCTTGTACATGTATACAGTATTCAAATTCAATATTTTTCTCACAAGAAAAAATGTGGCTTAAAAAATATTTTTCCAATATTTGACAAACATATCTATCTAATATTTTTATACTAGGGGTACTAGGGGTCTGTTTCGGGACGTCTTTAAGACGTCTCTGTGCTATCTGGGAAGTATATTACTTCAGCTTCGTAGGTTGCAAAAATAATCGTTCTACTGAAGGAAACTTCATCGAGTGAAATTAGAAAAGAAGGAATGCAGATAGCAAGAGAAATGTAAAGTTCCCATTGTTTACAACAATTTAAACAGAAATGAACCTTCCGCGGAATGTTTCAAATGTATACCATTAATTGCGTTAAAATCATAAAGCTCGCGATGGAACTGCGGCAGCTTGGTGTATTATTAATAGGCGAGCATACAGAATGGATAATCGTTACGTTTAACGAAAGGTATACGCGGCAAACTGTTATTCAGTTTCGTCCAGGAAAATTTTGGTAGAATTTATTTCGGGAATATACGGAGTACCGGTCCCTCGCATAATTTGAATAATTTGTATGCATATTGTATTATTGTAGAATACGGTTTCCTGCGGCTAGCTTTGTTCTAGCCGGCGCTGGCTTTTACAGTGTTTACGGTCGAATAATGAATTACTTTTCTGGGAAGGGGGCACGAACGTGTGAAACGCCCGATTAAAACGAACACCGAAAGCTTTCCCCAACGTGGCATGAACGTTGTTAAAATTTCACGGGTATTTGTCTCTACGCTGTGTCAATAAATGCCACCGGCGCGAAAAAGATAATGGAAAGCTATGGATTCGTACGGTATATACTCTCGCACGCTAGATCAGTCATAGCGCCGTGCTCGTTTCTCGGCAGTGAATTCGAACAATCCAATGGGCACCTGCCTACAGGCACCGTCTGCGGTACCCACGATAAAAACAATACACAATTTGGAAGCAACTATTGATCCCAGTCGTAACTTTATAAATGGTAGAACGATCAAAAACTTTACTTCTCGTTCCATCTAAATATTATCGCAGCATAAGAATTGAAAAGAAACCACGATGGGTAGACCTCATAGTACCATTTTATTATGGCTGGTAACGATGAAATAATCTTAAAATATTTTTACATTTTATTTTATTTCAATAACGAGTCAGTGCTTACAGAAACTTCTCTAAGGAAGTTCAATTTCGATAAGTACTTCAAAGGGTAAAACTTAGTTTTCATTCTTCTTGCTTATTTTTGCCTTATTCTGTAACATTTCAGCTGTAATTTAAAAAAAGTTTCGTCACTCTATCTTAATTTTAGCAAAAGTTCTATGGTTTCGTCACAAAAATTACCATTTTTCTCAAGTGTGCAATTATCTGTACTCGAAGGGCTAAATTGAAGTTTATTATATTAGGTTGAATCATACGTAATATCCGTTTTCATTTTCGTAATTTATAAACTTAATACTACACAAGTTATTATTACACATAGTAGTTATTATTCTATGCTACAGCTCTTATCATTATTCAGTAATAAAGAAAGTATGTGAAATAAATTACTGAATTTCTTTTCAGGTGTCGCAGTGTTCTGTATTTTCAGTACACATAGCTTGCATACATGGTCAAAATTGATTGGCAAACACAACATTATACCAGATGGAAATAACAATAATTCAGCACTGACTAATATGTATGTTTGGTTGGTAAATTATGTTCTCAAAAGCAAATGATTCTCCGATAGTTAATTAATAGCTGTAGGATTTCCATATTGGAATTTGTTAAATTGTTTATTGCATCGCATATGCAAACGTTTTGAACCAGTACTAACCAATCGAATATGCTACTCGTTTATTTCAGAAGAAAATTGTGCCTTTTCGAATATTGAATTTTTCATACATATTCATTATTTACTTCGTCCAATAATATAATTGGTACCATTTTACCTACCGGGAGCCTACTAGAATGGGATTGTCAATAATAATGCTATCAAGAAAGGAAGCTTAAAAATCGTCTTTCGCATAATAATTCTGAACAAAATTGCTGTATGACAATATCGGCCATGGTTCACAATCGAAATTGCTGTTGCTATTGAAGAATCCATTAAAAAGCCTACAGCCATGGACAATAGGCTTTCAAAAATGACGACATAATCGCTGATAGGTAATGTGTAGACTTGCGTATCTTTTTTCGAGACACAGAAGCGAGACGAAAAATTTTCTTCTTCATTTAATCAATTTATTAAGCTGAAACGAATACGCCGATGTCCTTGAATTTTTTTAGTATGTCCTTTGCGTTAAATTGTGGTTACCAATTTTTGTCGTGAATGCATAAAATCCGCAGTCTAGTAATGCGTTAAGATAAAGGCTAAACTGAAATTGAATAATCCAGAAAGATGATGTTTTCGGGGTTGGTATAGTGGAATGACAAATTGCAGGAAGCAAACAACTGGCGGGAAAAGTGACCGAAACGATTTTGTGTGTCCAGCGGATTCTATTCCGGCCACGTGCAACGATTACGCACGCCTCGTTACCTCGTGCACGCGTTCTGACGGGTTGAACGTTGTTCTTGGTCGACCTAGAGCACAACGCCATATCAAATCCGGACCAGACGCGTACCATAACTAGTTCAAACACAGAGGTCTCGGGATGGCGGTATCAGAACCTCCGTTTCCCATCTGCTCTAATAACGTACAACCAAGCGATAGACCCGGCCCGCGTGCGTGTATACGTAAGTCTATTCTTGTTCTCGCCTATTTACTCGCCCGTACGCGTGTCCGGATGGGTTACGATATGATTTACGCCTAGCCCGCAGCAATATGTCACCGAACGACACCGATGACACCACGGGAGCACACGTTCGTCACAACGAATTTTCTGAAACCCGCTTCTCATCCGTTTTCCTTTGAACGCCGCGCGTCCATCGAATCTCCTCGCGATTTTTATCGCAACCGACGCGGGTTTACATGAACTTTAATAAGCTTTCACGAAACTGTCGTCGCAGTTCCAATGATTACAGAATAAAATATCGGACGTCGATTGTCCCTTCCCTTTTGGCAACTGTAGTGCTCAATCCTTTAAACATACATTAGACATATAATTATGGACGCTTGAAAAACACACACAAAAACAATAAATTTATATTTTTATTTAATGAACTGTACATATGTAAGTCTAAATGGGCTAATATAATTATGGAATTTATGTATATTCATAATTCAGTTTATATTTTTATTTAATGAACGGTACATATTTAAGTCTAAATGGGCTAAACAGCTTGCCAATTGAGACGATATTTTCTCGAATATATATAAGAATTGTATATATAGATTAAATGATTGTATGCATATAAAAAGACTAGATACGATAACAACCGTGAGAAACGTATAAAACATACAATTTAAAATGCCATTTTAAGATTCGTACTTAACCTCTTGCCTTACGATTATTTTTAAATACTCTGATGGCTATGTATCGACAACAAGAAAATTGTATTTCATTTGAATAACGTTTCAGTAGATTCAGTTGAAAATCTGCGTCGCAAGTCTAGTTCAAGGTTATTAGTGAAGTGCAATTTTGTGTGCATCCGCATCAATAAAAGAATTTTAAATAAGAAAGCTTATTTTATATTTGAACGTTGACTTTCTTTTACGATTGAAAACAGAATGATCCATCTTCGCGATGAAACAAGAAAAGAATATTGAACAAACGGCAGGATACATAACCTTTTGTTGCTGGGTCGATTTAAAGGATGAAAGAACATCGTAATAGTACTGTTCAATCAAGCTTTGCGAATTATTAAGCGAACATGAAAACAGAATCCTTTTGTTCTGTAGAACCGGTTACGGTGCCTTTGAAGAATTCGTCTTACGCTGAAAGGAAACGTTGAAATGCGATTGGAACGTAACGCGTATGTATGTTTAATGTCGGTAGTAAACATGTCTTTTGTGGCGTTGGAAAACGGTGTACCGGAGGTGAAACTGACTATTTAATATAATGCGTGGTCCCTGGGAGTAAACATGTCCGCGTTTATTATACCTCCATGGACAAAATCTAACGGACTGGAATTGGGGTAATAACCGTATTTACCTTACAAGCTACTGCCATTGATTTCTATACCGTTGTTTAACGTTCAAACGTTGTGCCGACGCCATAGAATACGACGGCCATTGTCTTTCTTCTCATTCAAAGAACTCGGAATATGGCCGTCGATTTAGTAATTTCGTGAAACTGAAGTTTTCAGTGAACCTTTCTTCAAAGGCATAGTAAATACAGCCTATACTGATAATAAAAATTGAAAGATCAAAATAATTACTCTAATTGTCGTTTTATTCCTGTCTTACACTCTAATTTTGTAAAATTGTTATAAAAAATTCTATTACCATGGTTATAATAAAAGTTGGATAATTTATTATACAGTTTCAGACGATGCTATTGAACGAATATAATTTTTCCGTTCAAATAAAAGGTCTTTTACCATCGTCGTGGTGAAAAACTTTCAATTTTCTATCACGTCGAAAAATGTATAGAATAAATGCATAACATGTTTAAATGGATAACGTATTTAAATAATTTTAACTGATGCCGTTTTATGAAGCATGAAAAGCTCTTAAATATTTATTATAATCCTTTTTTATATCTACCAGAGTTTCAAAGATACACAAGGAAATCGAATAATACTCGTTCAAGATACATTTTCATTCTTAAAAATCGGAAAAAAGGCTGAAAAATAAAATTGTAGTTTATTTTCTAATTTTAAAAATAATATGTACGTTCAGCTAACGGAATAATGATTTTGTTCGCAGGTTATCATTTGTTTTTCGGGCGCGCTCGTGTCGGTTGGGGGAAAAAAATGGCCCGTTTCAATTCTCCCGTGAAATCGTTCGGCGAAGGTGTCAGGTGTGTCTCGGCGGACAATTTGGTCACGAGCCTATTATTCGGCTCTTATTCAATCCCATGGCCCGTGTCTGAATAAATCGGCGTCATTTCCTCGCGAATCGCCGACTCTATATCTTTCTTTCTTCCCATTTCACGGCTCCGCCGTTTTCCCGTCGTCCCGGGCCGCCCGCGTCCCAACTGCAGAATGCAGCCGATTCAATTCGGAGTGGCTTCCGGGAGTGGAAGTACCTCTTCCCGAGATATATTAAGGACCCCCCGAGGAAGTTGATCGAACTCCCTCCACCGGCCATCCAAAATAATCCGCGGGAAAGTCAAAGCCGACCGTGCAAATTGACTATGAGAACGTTCAAAGCGAAATTGACCCCGCCCCACCAACGATTTTCGTTCGCGATGTAGAAATTCCATTCGTCGCGAGCTCGCGTATCAATGGTATCGCACAAACACGAGCAAAGAGCAATTATCGCGTCATATTTACGAAAGGGGTCGCTTACACAGGTTTATTGTTCAGGTTAATGCTGTACCGGAGTCATACGTGACCCGTAGCGGTGGGGATAATTTTATTCCGATATAAGACGACGCTGTTTATTCCGAAATATGGTAATAGCTATCCCACTATTTCTTCTTCATCCGGTCCCGAGCCATCGCCTTATATCGGAACAAAACTGTATTAGAGAGGTATAGGCCTGGAACTCGCGGGTTAATATTTTTTTTAACCCTTTGCATTCGAAGCCTTCGATTCTACAGGGTGTTTGGTAACTGGTGGTACAAGCGAAAAGGGGGTGATTCTACATGAAAGAATAAGTCGAAAATATACTAGGTGTGCAACTAAGTTTCCGGGTTTTTTCTGTATTACAAAAACTTAAATTTCTAAAAATTTACTTAAAATTATTTATTCGAAATATCGGCCATCGCTGGCTACACATTTCTGCCATCTATCGGGCAACGAATAAATTCCACGACGATAAAATGACGCGTCTTCGGACCGAAACCATTCATTTAGCCAATTTTCGACTTCTTCAAAGGTTTTTAAGTGTTGCCCGGATAAACCATGTGCCATCGACCGGAACAGGTGGTAATCTGAAGGAGCCAGATCTGGAGAATAGGGCGGTTGCGGTAGCAGATCCCATTTTTGCGTTCCAATGATGTCCTTGACGATCAAAGTGCAAACTTGCACAACGCTTGCAGACTTAAGTCCTCAACTGTCTTTGGTCTTCCGCAACGCTCCTTATCTTTAATGTTGAAATCGCCAGTTTTAAAGCGTTTAAACCAATCTTCACAAGTGGTTTTCGATGGTGCATGGTCTCCGTAGGCCTTTTCGAGGTTACGACGTGCTTCAGCAGCACTGCATTTTAAGTTAAAATAAAAAAGCAATACTTCCCGCGAAGGTTGCTTATTTGGCACAAAATTCGACATCTGTTTTATTAATTATTAACATTTGTGAAGCAATATTTTTAAAAACAATGACTAAAAAGTGATCACAAATGTTTATATTATCCAAAAAACACAATTTCATGTATGTATTTCAACCACAAATGGAGCTAGTGATAGTTTTTGTGAAACCCGGGAATTTAGTTGCACACCTAATAGAATAAACATTTTTCGTTTGAGGTTTTGTTTTTGAGAAAATCGACTTTGAAGATCTGTCAGGTTTGTGTGCCTTAGTATATGCAGGAAGTAGATTTGGTTGGTCATGATCAGACGCGTCAGACAATTCCTATCTAATAGCATGCTGCATTTCAAACTCGATTTTCTCGATAACGAAACTTCGAATGAACAAATTTTATTCTATATTTTCGACTTATTCTTTCATGTAGAATCACCCCCTTTTCGCTTGTACCACCAGTTACCAAACACCCTGTATACTCATAATGTCCCCTTACAGGGGAAGTCCGAGTGTAAATTGAATTTTATTTTTGGGACCATAAGTAACGTATAAGAAAGTCTTAAACTGAAATTCGTAACTTACGTAAATTGTCTGGCATAATTTCTAGTAATACCGCGGCTCATACGAGACACGTTCAGCAAACGTTGTCGAGATACGACAATTATGGTGATAGGAAAAGAGCGAAGAGGAAAAGGATTAGAGACAGCAAGTTATTTTGAGTCCTGATGGGAAGCTCGATTCGTTCGAGGCAGCTTGACAATTTCCAATTGATACGGCGTGAACGAGATTAGCTTCGATAAAACACAATCGACATTGTTGCTCGTGTGAACGGTTTTCACCGATCGTCTACGATAATTGAATTTTCCGTTTCTCGGGAACGACCGACACCGTGTATGTACATAGATCTCTCGTTTTCTTCGTCCGGGTGAAATGAATCTAGTGCCAGGCTAAAAGAAGCCGATTCTCAATTTGCCGGTATCAGATATGATATTCCGCTGAATGAAAATTGGGATTCGAGAGATTGACCGCGAAAAATGAAGAGAGACGTTATACCGGCGGCCGTGGAGTGTTGCAATTTGGCGAGAGGGAGGGTGGGGGGATGGAGAGGTGGGAGAATAGTCGACAGAGAGACGACCATCGAGGCGTTAGAGGCCGCGGCTTGGAAAACGAATAAAAGTTTTCCGATCCCGAAATCTTTTTACGACTTTATTTTTACCGCGCTTTCAGCCGCTACCAATAAACGAATTCCCGACTCTTAATAACATCGGGAAGGTTCCGTAATATCTTCGCAATTCTAAACGCATTTCGAAAAGTCAAATTGCTGTATCGGTATTTCGTACGATCGTCATATTTGCCGTACAAACGAGTTCGTGGCTCTCACAATTAGTCGAGCATAACTTTATAGAGAATTCAAATATTTTGCTCGTCACATCTAGCTTTGGGTCTTCCAGCATTCAACACGACGAATTAACACGTCATTCTCTGTCAAATGATTAAGCTAGTCCATCCAGATCCTTATACACCCTACTCCGTTCCCTTTGACCTCTTCTGATTGATATTTTAAAACACCTGAGGTGGTGAAATGTGGTATTAACGCCTCATTTCGATGAATTAAAATGCCCGCTTTGTTTTCGAGGGAGAACTTGTCAATTGAGATCGAAATTATTTTTAAAATTACAGGTATGTAGGGAACGAATTAATTTGTGCACCCAATAATTCCAAGGAAATCATTTTTCGTCCACAAACCAATGATGAACTTTCTTGTTGTTAACGCCAAGGCCTAAACACAGAGATCACTATCTTTAGTTCTTCTCAAAATTACGATAATTCTAAATAAAAAAAATAATTTGTGCACCTAATAATTCCAAGGAGATCATTTGTCGTCCAAAAAGCAATGATGAACTTTTTTGTTGTTAACTCCAAGGCCTAAACACAGAGATCACTGTATTTAGTTCTTTTCAAAATTACGATAATTCTAAATAAAAAAAAATAATTTGTGCACTCAATAATTCCAAGGAAACCATTTGTCGTCCACAAAGCAATGATGAACTTTTTTGTTGTTAACGCCAAGGCCTAAACACAGAGATCACTGTCTTTAGTTCTTCTCAAAATTACGATAATTCTAAATAAAAAAAATAATTTGTGCACCCAATAATTCCAAGGAAATCATTTGTCGTCCAAAAAGCAATGATGAACTTTTTTGTTGTTAACGCCAAGGCCTAAACACACAGATCACTGTATTTAGTTCTTTTCAAAATTACGATAATTCTAAATAAAAAAAATAATTTGTGCACCCAATAATTCCAAGGAAATCATTTGTCGTCCAAGAAGCAATGATGAACTTTTTTGTTGTTAACGTCAAGTCCTAAACACAGAGATCACTGTATTTAGTTCTTTTCAAAATTACAATAATTCTAAAGAAAAAAAAAAACAATTTGTGCACCCAATAATTCCAAGGAAATCATTTTTCGTCCACAAAGCAATGATGAACTTTTTTGTTGTTAACGCCAAGGCCTAAACACAGAGATCTCTGTATTTAGTTGTTTTCAAAATTACGATGATTCTAAAATAAAAAAAAAATCTGCTGGAGAACTATTTGCTAAGCTCTCTCTCTCTCTCTCTCTAGCCGAATCTCTGTGCAATAATGCCATAAAACTGTTAATACCGACTAAACGGAATCCTCGAACTGTGTCATTGCAATCGATTCATCGGCGCCGGTAAAACCGATTCGTGAAACTTTGTGCTTCTTCCGGCGATATTCCTTTTTTCCAAATTCCTCGTATCGTCGCGTTGTTCGGTTTTGTCCCGGCTGTGCAATACAAACCGTAGAACGCGAGAACGTAACCCGAAACGTTGTCGGAGTGTGCAAACAGTAATCGAATTACAAAAGGTAACACCCAGCTTTGAGAGGCGAGCTCGAACGTTGCGCTGCAATTTCACGTATGGACGTGTCGTAAAAGTTAATTGATAAAATTGCCGCCGCGCGCGGGCTGCGATTTTGATGCTTTATAATCGCCAGGATGAGAAACATTATTGACGTTTTCGATGGATCGGCCTGTTCGGCGCGTTCACCGTCGATTCGGAGATTATTCGATTGTTATCGCTGAACAGTAGCCGTCATCGTTCGTCGGTATCTCATTGCTTAATTGTTACACGTTGGTTTGTTACTTGCCGGTGAGCTATTACGCACTTCATCCGACCGTTGTGCTTTTTCTGAAAGACGAGCGATCCATTATAGTTCGGCAGAACGCATCGATTTGAATACCGTCGGTAATTGTGTGCAATTCGCGTGGATCGCCGGCAGCTCCGTTAATGGGATAGGTACGTTAATGTTTGAACGATGTACTATCAATTTATTTGTAATCTGGATTAAAATTGCTACACGGCTTGTTCATGCTACAGAAGATCGAGATACCCGGTTAATGTTATGATAACGGTGGCGATAAGTGAACAAATAATGAACGAAACCACTACCAGAAAGAAAAAGAAGGGTGTCACACTGGCACCCCTCGCACCCCTTGCACTACTATTTACTTGGTGATTATTAGACAGCGGATCTTTATGCATTTATGGCTTCTCGAAATGTTCAAAAAATGCTATAATATAAAATTCGAGAGAATTTAACACGATTTTTATTTGCTTTGGATCTACAAAGGCTGTCCCCATTAAAAATAGGATTTTATTTCATTCCACTTTCTTAAAGTGTTTCTATAAAAATTGGAAATTGCATAAACATCCGATGTCTAGTGATTATAATGATTAGAAATTCTTCGTTGTTCAGGATTTCATAGGACACAAAAAGATTATAGCTTATATTTATTGTGTGCCTATGTTTACGGCGAAGGATATATATATCAACTACAACAAAATACAATTTTATTTCGGTTTAGAGGAAATTAGTAACATACATATTTGTTAGGCTCTGTTCAGAATTTTCATCACGAGTCTGACTCGATATTGTAGGGCAAGGGGTTAACACTAGAACTACCGAGCACTAAATGCAACTGGCATACATTGCCTTATAGTAACAACAAAATTGCATTTCTTTAGATTTCGTGTCGTTTTTGTTTGAATATCTACTACGACAGAGAAGTGTAGGATTCTTGAGGAGACGGGGAATTAAATAACGCCTTCTGACTAATAATAAGAGGTATATTTCAAAATGATCCTACGCTAACACGCTCGCTGCTCATTCGCTCGCCAACTCCCACTATCTCATTCACTCTTCCGAACTTCCACGCATCTTATACTCTTTCGACCCCTTGCATTCGTCTCGCTTGCACTCTGTTTCTCGCTTACACTCTGTTTCTCGCATCCATGGCTTACATTCATAAAAACATATATACTTTCCTATCGCTCTGGTCTAAACACTTTTCGTTCGCACCTCAGTCACTCGAGTGTCCCAAACATCCTGGCGCCGGACCGTCGCAACATGATCCGGTCGCCCGCACGCACGCACAACGAACCATTCATCCTACACTCGGCCGTCCTGACAAAAGATACCTGACCTCAGGTATCGGACCCTGTAACATTGTCAAGTTCATCCGCATCCGCTTCGCTCAAATCTTCATTATCGCACGCCCACCACTTCAAATGATCCGCCGCAGTTGAAGTCGTTAATGGACCCTCGTGGTCACCAATCTTCTCCACGACATAACGGTCGTTCCGCAATTCCTTAACTATTTTATAAGGCCCTAAAAATTTATTAGCAAGCTTCAAACCTGGGCCTTGCTGAGTCCGCTTTATTGCTACAATGTCGTTAACGGTATATTTTCTCGCTTTCTTCCTCCTCCTATTGTAGGTTCTACGATTTTCTGCTTGAATTTTTTGAATACTCGCTTTTGCCTGGGCGCGGATCTCATCTCGTCTATTTTGAAATTCAGCAAGCCACTCAGTCTCTAGTAATTGTCTGATTTCATGATTTTCACGCAACCGAGGGTGGGTGCCAAACAATATGCGAAAAGGAGACGCGCCCACGCTTCGACATAGAGTGGTGTTTAAACATTGTTGCGCTGAGTCTAAATATCGAAACCATTCTTCACGCTTTGGGTGTGACATTTTCGTAAGAACTGGTATCAAAATCCTATTTACGCGTTCTACTTGACCATTCGCTCGCGGGATGCCTGTTGTTATTAATTGGTGTTCAATCCCTTCGCTTGTGCAATAATGCCTGAATTCTGTAGACGTAAATGCCGATCCTCTATCTGAAACAATGCGACGCGGATTACCAAAAATTGCTGACTGTTTCGTTAATCGAGATATGACCTCACTTGCGCTCGCCGCTTTGGTTGCATATAGCCAAGTAAACTTTGAAAATCCGTCAATCACTACTAAAATGTGTTTATAATTCTTCTTTGTAGACGGAAGAGGCCCTAAATAATCTATGTGATAGGTATCTAACGGCAGTTCTCCTTTATCCACAGAATTCAAAAGTCCCTCCTGTTTCCCATGCTTTCTTTCCGCTAAAATACATGCTACACAATTATTAACTACCTTCTCGATTTTCGGCGCTGCATTAGGTATGTAGTAATCTCGCTGTAGTAATGCTAATGTCTTTGTTACTGAAAAATGTCCTCTCTCATGCGCTTGACGAATAATTTGCGTTACCATACTTTTCGGCACTACCAATAACAACTCGCTGTCCTTCTCTTTGAACAATAACCCTGAATTTACGCTGTAACCGTTGGCTTTTCCCCGTTCTACAAGTTCTACAATTCGCTTTATATCTAAATCTTCACATTGCGCTTTCCGTAATTTGGCTGTGAGAGTATTCTCAGAAACGGTAAATAAACATGACGACACTGGAGTACGACTCAATGCGTCAACGTGACGCATGCTGCTGCCTTTCCGATGCTCAATAGTATAATTAAATTCTTCTAGCAATAGTGCCCACCTAGCAACGCGGACGCAGAGATCTTTTTTGTTCATAGTCAATGTGAACGCTCTACAATCAGTTATTATTCTGAATGGTATCCCGAGCAAGTACACGCGAAATTTTTTGAGTGCTTTTACTACTGCTAATATCTCTAATTCATAGCTGCTATACTTTGATTCAGCCTCTGTCGTCTTGCCGCTAACATAGTATACGGGGTGCAATTTCCCATCACTACTATCACGCTGCATTAAAACTGCCCCAAAACCGAACATTGACGCGTCTGTATGTAATTCTGTCTCCACATTAGTCTTGTATAATTGTAACACCGGTTTATCGCTCATAATCGATTTCAATTGGTTAAACGCAATTAGCTCTTGATCACCCAAATTAAATTTAACGTTAGCCTTAAGTAAATTTGTAAGTGGTCTCGCGATTATAGAATAGTGAGGAATGAACTTCCTAAAGTATCCCGACAATCCCAAAAAGCTCTGCAATTGTTTCACGGATTTCGGCTCTGGAAAACGCATAACAGCGGCTGTTTTCTCTTCGGATGGACGCACAGTACCGCTTTCTAAAATATGTCCCAAAAATTCAACACGCGACTGTAAAAACCGACATTTTTTCCAGTTAATAATTAATCCTGCACCCGCGGCGGTGTCCAAAACTGTTTTTAATCTGACTAACCCTGACTTTGAATCTACGGACGGCACGATTAGATCATCCATATATGCAAGCATTATATTTTGCGATATTAGTTGCCTAAACACATTGTTAATAAATTTTTGGAAAACCGCTGGTGAATTCGCTAATCCAAACGGCACGCGACAGAACTCGTACTGGCCGTCAGGTGTTATAAACGCTGTATATTTGCGACTGGATTCATCGACTTCTACATGAAAGAAACCGTTTTTGAGATCTAATGTACTAAACAATTTTGAACCTTGTAGCATATCTAGTTGATCCTCTATAAGAGGTAGAGGGTAGCGGTCCCTGATCGTTTTCTTATTTAATTGTCTATAATCGACACACAGCCGCTTTGAACCATCCTTCTTTTTAACTAATACTATGGGACTCGCAAAATCTGACAGGGACGGTCGTATAATATTTTCATCTAACCACGAGTGAACTTGTCTGTTAACTTCTTCTCTGTCAACCGGCGGTAATCGTCTTGCACGCTGATAAATCGGTTCCTCATCCTGAAGAATAATTTTCATGGACGATCGAGTTTCTGGATTTCTACGCGGTTGATAGTTGCTTATCATTTTTTCTACTTCGCGGCGATCTTCGCGATCTACAATGTACGAGGTATCTACTTCCGAGGAATCACACGCGACAATATTGAAAACCTCCGGGACGCTTTCTGCTGTCGGAACATCTTTATCCATCTTAGATATAGAAACGTGATTATTCCGAATTGAAACATTTACATTCCGCAAGAAGTCAGCGCCTATAATTAATGCAGGTTGCATAAGCCGGTCGGCAACTACGTGGACTGTTATCGGATACAATTCCTTATCAACAATAATTTCAGCGCTAAAAACACCCCATGTCTCGTTGTTGTTCGAACCTACTCCACGAAATCGTAAACCCGTTCGCTGTAGTCGCGGCGCGCCTAATTCTGCATGTACCGACGCACGCATTAAACATATATCACTTCCCGTATCAATTATAGCTGTTACTCTGTGACCATTTATTACCGTTTCTTTCTCGTACTTCGCCGACTGGTTCACGTTGTAACTGCTGCGGGTTGGCGGTAGTTTTGTCGGACAATGGGCTGAAATATGACCGTACCCTCGGCACTCGAAACACTTGACGCCTTTTTCCCTGGTCGGACAATCCAGAAGCTGGTGCCCCATTAGCCCGCAACTTGGGCATCTTCGTCCCGATGCACCTGGCTGCAGATGTCCCTGTGGCTGGTACCTCCTGCTGCTTTCTTCCTTGACCTGGGGTCCTCTGCCGCTTCCCTCCTTTACCGGATCTTTTACAGCACTTTTGTTTACAGCACCTCTGCTGCTGTAGCTCGCTCCTCTCAACGTCACTTTCTCGAACGCTTCCATCAACGCTGCTGGCGACGAAAATCTTTGAATATACGCCTGATTCCGTAGCGTTGCATCAGGAATTCCTTCGATGATGAGGTCGACTATCTCATCTTCGTCGACGGGCACATTATTTCCCAATATCACCTTATGGTGGAGGTACTCGCTGAAAGATTCGTTTGTTTGCCACACGCGCTCTTCACATTTTCTTCGCCTGATGGTTTTGTTGACCCGTCGATAGAACATCTCACGCATCTTGTCCATCAAATCGGCTGAACTCATTTCTATAAATTCGGGCTTAGAATAAAACCATTCCAAGGCTTTTCCGCGCAATCTGCTACCTATCAGCACCTTGCACATCTCGTCGGACAAGCCGTATGTAAGTGTCAGCAGATTCACCTGTTTTTCCCATCGCTCAAACTTCTCACCGTCGCCGTCGAAAAATGGAAGGAGGTCCGCAATCCTGGTAATGCTTATATTACCTACGGGGTTTCGGCTAACCGCTGGGGTAGATGGAGAAATCAGGGGATATTGCGTAGCGTTTAATGTTTGTTGCTGTAGTTGTCGTCGCATCTCTTCCAGTTCCGCCATCAACTGGGATTCTCTCGCTGTCATCGCTGGTTCGACCTGGTTGTTACTGGTTCCGTTTTCGGAAGTACCTAAATTATTTGCCGCGGCCATTATCCTGGCTATCAGTTCCACTTTCGATCCGTTGGTGCGCAGATTTAACTTTCGAAGTTGTTCTTTCAACTGAGTCACTTTCAATTTGCTGAGATTCACTTCACTCATCAGCGCGCACGATCTTTGCAATGTCTCACTTATTGTCAGTGTTCTAACTGTCACTTATGCAGTCGCTGTGTATTAACGCTGATTTCACTAGCTCCTTCAATCCCGGCTGAGCCCCCAAATTGTAGGATTCTTGAGGAGACGGGGAATTAAATAACGCCTTCTGACTAATAATAAGAGGTATATTTCAAAATGATCCTACGCTAACACGCTCGCTGCTCATTCGCTCGCCAACTCCCACTATCTCATTCACTCTTCCGAACTTCCACGCATCTTATACTCTTTCGACCCCTTGCATTCGTCTCGCTTGCACTCTGTTTCTCGCTTACACTCTGTTTCTCGCATCCATGGCTTACATTCATAAAAACATATATACTTTCCTATCGCTCTGGTCTAAACACTTTTCGTTCGCACCTCAGTCACTCGAGTGTCCCAAACATCCTGGCGCCGGACCGTCGCAACATGATCCGGTCGCCCGCACGCACGCACAACGAACCATTCATCCTACAGAAGTTTATTAAAAACTTTTCTCACGGAAACATATTTATAATTTCAATATTTCTAAAACAAAAAATTTGAGCAAGTCATTTTGACTTGTCCGGTGGTTCTAGTGTTAAACAACGAGCAAAAAAACCTTCAACTATAATATAGGAAACAGATGAACATTCCCCACTTGTATTTTTGAAAATGTATTTTTACCAGTTTTCACTGCAAAACTTTCGAAAATGCAAACGGTGCTACGATTTTGTCGCACGGTGTATAACAATGTGAACGCGTCGACGTTGGTCCGGTGTCGTTCACGTGCAGCGATGTTAAGTGGGCGACAGCCTTAAATGTAAATTAACTGCACAGCGATGCTATACGTTTTGATCGATCGACGCTATATAAATTAGATTGCCCGAACTAATTCGAACAACCTGAAAAGTAGAACGCTCCTCGAGGCGGACAAGCCGGGCCTGCCAACCGACGGCTGGTTAACACACGCTGACAGCGCTGCGTACGCTTGTCAGCTCGAAAGATCCCGCTCGGATCGAGTAATTCCTCGACATCTGCGGGACAGAAAATTTCATCGACGGATTAATCCCTGAGCACCTTTCGCGGAAAGCGAAAAAGTACGCGGCCAGTCAGAGTCACCCGGCCCGACAATATCGATCGTTCGCGAGATCGATTTGATAACGATTGGCGAGCGGTGTGATGGATCGCCAATCAGCCCGGACCAAAGTTATTTTGGTGACCGTCGTAAAGTCCTTTAACACTTCGGTCGCCACTTCTCCCTGAAACGAGGGTCGGAACTATTTGCTCGGATTTAAAGGCGCTGCAATGTTCGCGGTGAAAGTGACAATTTTGTTTGCGGGCTATTCAAAAAGTGCCGGAACAATTGACAAATAATTTGTAAACGAATTGTTGAGAGTCGTTCTTTGAATCGAAGTATCGCGGGGAATAGTAATAGTAATTGTGACAGCGAACTCGAATGACGAATTAACTCGTTCTTAAAAAGCACCGGTAATTATTTACTTTAGGGGCTTCCTCACCGATTTTGATGACCTTGAAATATGTTGTCAAGGTCATGATTTGAACAACTTTTTCCTATACATGTTACCGCTGCTAGCCTTTAGTTTACGAGATATTTGCCAAAATGTTTCAACATCTCGAAAAGTGATCGGAGTAGGTGTGGGTTAGGGTTAGGGTTAGAATTAACATATTTCTTAACAGATTTCTATTTGAAGTGGTGTATATTTTATAACACCATTTTTTTTTTACTAATTTTGAAATTACATTGTGTTTTTATACGTCTTTTGTTTCGATTTCTAATGTAACTAGCATTATGGCATCGAAAAATTAAGTTTTCGCGATCAAGTAGTATATTTTCGTTGCACTTGATACAATTCATCGTGCCATGGATCACTTTACTGTTAACTAAAAAATCTATCAACTTTTCTTGATGGTTCAGATATCCAAGAATTCGTATAGTTTCATGCTTAATACTCAGAACAAACAAGACAGTGGGTCTCAACTAATTGAAGTCGTTTTAAGTTGTGGCCATAATTTAAAATCTAACCCACACCTACTCCGATCACTTTTCGAGATGTCGACACTTTTTTGCGATTATCTCGAAAACTAAAGCTGAGCGGAGGTAACACGTATAGGAAAAAGTTGTTCAAAATGATGGCCTTGACAACATATTTCAAGGTCATCACAATAGATCTAACCCACACCTACTCCGATCACTTTTTGAAATGTTGAAACATTTTTGCAAATATCTCGTAAACTAAAGGCTAGCGGCGGTAACATTTATAGGAAAATGTTGTTCAGAATCATGACCTTGACAACATATTTCAAGGTCATCAAAATCGGTGAGGAAGCCGCTAAAGTAAATAATTACCAAAGTACCATGTAAGAGGGAACTATTTCTTGTGGTTAGCTTATAAAAAAATTGTATCAAATATTATAGCGATATCGGTTGCTGTAAGTGTGTTCCGTCCCAAGACAAAACAATTGTTTCAGTATAACCAAACATCTGGGTGGCAGACTTCGGCCTACCTCCAGTCTGCCACGTTTCTAATGCACTAGCATTTATGGTAGCGGCCCGGAACAAAATTTACAACATCTTACCGGGTTATAACGCCTTTCCGGAGCCATCGAGTGAGGGTACCACGCGGCCACCTCGGCACAAGGTTACCCTCCCTTTGGCAACGGTAGGCGTTAACGAACATCAATGACAATGATTGACCAATGACAAACAAATTAGAAGACAGAGATTCTTAGACCCCACCCACAGCGAGACTAGCTGTAAGGAGAGAAGAGACGACAAGACCAGTCCACCAACTAGCCTCAAACAAACAAATATACCTCCGAGTAACCGTAGAGTCGTAGCCCACCACCAAATTCGCGTATTTCTTTTTATTTCTTCGGTTCTGTTAATGTCAGAGTCGAAAGTGCAAACCGAAACGGACAAGAGTGTCTTTTGCACCAGCTGCACAATTCAAAAAGTGCACGACTAAACAAAATGTCTTAGATAGAAAAATCAAAAGACATATCAGATTAGAATAAATATAAAATACTAACGAGTGCTTTCTAAGCAAAATTTTTTTATAAAAGAAATTATTGGAAACGTCCAAATAGAATGTTACGAATTCCTCGTTCTAGCGCGGACAAGAGCCGGCAAAAATTGATTTCCAAAGAATCATGACAGCCAATTTCGACATTTTTCGAAAGCGCGCGTTGCATAGTCCGTGGAGCAATTAATTCGATGGAAATACAAGACGATACGAGATTTCGATTAGCGAGCGTCGGAGGCTAATTACTTTCCAGCCGGAATGAACAAACGGCTCGGCTTTGACGCGGCGTTGCGTGCGCTGCGCTCGTGATCGTTCAATTCGAGGTCGCAAGTCTCCGGGACCAGGACGGTGGAGGGGACTAATCGCATTTGACGCGGTTCAGGAGAATGGAAAAATTTCTGAGCGGCGGATTTCCGAGGGCCTTGCTAGTAGATGCGATTGTTCGCGTTTGAAAGGAATCCGACTGCACTGTCGGCGCACAGGCCACCGCTAAAAGACCTACTACGCGTTGTTGCACGATGACGCGGAATTTGAAAATGAGGTCGAGCCACAAAAGGGTAGCCCGAGAAGAGAGAGAGAGAGAAAGAGAGAGAGGGAGAAAGGGCGGAGGAAAATGGAAGAGGGGACGCGCCGCGAAAAAGAACGACGCTAACAGAGGGACAGTGTTTTAAAGAGGAACCTCTGATGCGCGTTCCCCGACGAAATTCCTGGCCTGCCGGTGTAAAATGCGCCGGTCAACAATTATGAAATTGCTAATTTCTTTGATAGCGAATCCCTCCGTCTCGCGGCAGTCTCAAACTGGATGATCTGGTGCTTGATCAATTTCAAACTCATTTCATTAAGGAGATCAGGTAGGAAAACGCGTTCAGCTTCTCTCGGATGGGTCCTCCAACTTTTAGATCGTTAACACCGGAAAAAGCTCGCGAGGGAAGAGGTTAATTAAACTAATGCAAATGTATACAGGGGATAGGAGCGGAAGGGAAATATTGGGAGTTCGTGTTCCTCGGGGTTCCGACCTACAGCCGAGTTTTCAGTTGAGCTTCCTTTTTCGGGGAACGCATCGGCCACGACCCTCCAAGATTTCTTCCGCTTCTTTCGCAGGGCTTTCTTCGACAAACTTCGCGAGTGTTTTGAGTGTGTTTTCACTGCTTAAATATGGAAAAACAATTCATTCTTAGGGGGGAAGAATCCGCTGGATTTATAACGTTTAATCGTTAGAGATCCGGCACACTTTTCTATTGAAATTGAAATTTTACCCGTTTAACCACATAACCTATGTACGAAGCTTCCCAGTTTGTTCCTGACCACTATAGTGGTTCGCCTGAAGCCTTACCGACAAGGCAGATATTGAAGGTTTCCAAAATTAAATATAGCTAGTTAAAAAACACTATAAACAAAACAGAACATAACATAAGTTCACCCTTATACGTTCCTTGGGTGAAAATTCGCCCCTTTTCTGCTTGAGACACTATACCATTTTTTATTTCTGTACGAATGTGTTGTAACATGATTTATTTCTTTAATCCTTTGCACTCCGAACCAGTCTGGCAGAAATTTACAAATCCTCGTATTATTTAGTATAATTTTGGAACCAAGTAACGTATTATAATGATATTGGACTTATATGAATTGCTTGACATCGAGGAATATATATTTGCAAAAAAATCAATATTTTATTTAAAGTTGCGCTGGAATAAATTAATTCCCCGTAATCGCTAATAAACTTTAATGTCCCCTGAGAAGGGACAGCGGAGTGCAAAGGGTTAAAATACGAGGGTATGATTGAAACACAATTTATCAAATATTCGTGAGATCACAATTAATCAAATATTCGCATCTTTTAGTACCGTATATTCTTCCGCTTCCCATTCCTTTCCTTCTTGTATGCACTTTATATATGAATCTTGATCTCTATGACTCTATGTCGTTATCTTTGATAATGACACTAAACACGATATAATTTGAACTGTATTTAATGGCTTAATTGACGGTATGTAGTGATTGTTGACATGGTCACAAGAAAATAGTAGCCCTACACGATCTATGTTACGTAACAACACGCATATTCGCTGCATTTTCATAATCGATTTTCTCGAAAACGGGATGAAAAAATTTTATTCTAGTTTTTTCCAATTTTTTCATAAGGAATTACCTTGTGCCCGCTTATACATGTTATTCTCTAAGTTAATACTCGGTGGTTCTAGTGTTAAACTAAGGATTATACACAGTACACAAATTTAGAAATAATGCAAAACTTGCAAGTGCATATTTCGAAGCTTCTTAACACAATCTAACCGTCTCGAATGATAGTGTAGGTCAAAAGTATCGTTGCCACAGGAAACAATAAAGTTTCCATCTGCAGTAAAACCGAGGCGGACGCCGCGCTTGCATTCGACGCACGGAACGTGGGCCATAATTGCATTAACGGATATTAACTGGTGGATGATGTCCAAACCGTATTGGAAAAATTGCATGAAACAGCGTGGAAGAACAAACACGCGCCGGCCCGAGATTTGCATGTGATTACGTATTCGATTAAAAACTGAACTCCCGTCGCTTCATCGAGATACGGGCATTGTATGCAATTTTCGTTAAAAGAAATACACTGATTGATTCATTGTATGCATTGATTCTTTATTTTTTTACGCTCCTATCCAGAGTGATTGGTCACCGAAACCAACTTACACTCGAACATGTTACAAAGCGCACATCGATCGTACCATTTCGTTATTCTGCGGTTGACATAGATACTTATAGTCTTTTAATAACCTATATCCAAAATTTGAACGTTAATCATAAATTTTAATTCTGGTCTGCGATTATTGAATTTCTATATTTACCGTTCATCCGTTCCTCGTTCTCCCAATTTAATTTGTTCCTCGGTCTTAAATAGAGACAGTCGTAAAATGTCGATGATTAAATAAATTCGTTTTTCAAAAATGAAAACCAGGAGTTAAATAAGGTAAATTTGCATAAAATTTCGAAGGACAATTAAATGAATGTCAGGAAGAAAGACGTATGTTACGAAATTTTTTTAATGGATTTTTCCATGCGATAAGTGCCATTGCGATAAACCATGTGCCATTGTGATTACTTTGGAAAAATTTTTAATGCTCGACAATGGCACTTCAGGTTCTGCGTTATAGAACGATACACTAGCTTTCATTGTTACATGGAGCAACGAATTGTTTTACGCCTCCTTGTTTTACGAAATGTAATATACGCCCTTTTACTAGACATCCATCCAATTAGAAAAAGCGCGTCTGAACGTTAGCATCAGATTAGACCTACTAATTAGCGAGATAGCAGATTAAAACAGACTGCAGCTTCGTGAAAGATAAGAGTTGACGCATGGAACGTCGCAAACATGTTCCAGCGTGTGTAGGCAGCTTAATGGCAAGGCACAGAAGTATTATCTTAAATCTAATCGTGCAGGAAGTTTCGAAAGGAAGAGAAGGATTAGTAGAATCTTGTCCGTCAATTAATATTTAATTAAACAAGCATGCCTGATGAAAGATTTTGTAGAGTCTTATCGAGATTTAACGTGAATGAGAGCTTGCAATAGATGGAACCAGGAGTCGGTAGAACGTAATTTATATTTAATCCATATTTAACCAAATTCCGGGCCATTCGGGTCTTTCAGGAGTCACTGAAGGGCTCTGATGGGATTCCGAAGGTCTTGAATGACCTCATGGCTATTTGGAGAGCCTTGTCGGACTCGGAAGCTGTAAGTAATCCTTGCTGGACTCCCGTGGTCAATTGAGGCTATTTAAGTGTCCTCATTGTCCTTCGTAACTGCTGGAAGTATCTTTCATAATTCACAGAGACCGTAAAAACGTCACGAGAGCTTTCGAATCTTTTTCAAATTTACATGACGTTCATTGAAAACTTTTTACTGGCCATTTACTTTATGCATGCCTATTAGTTTCAGGTGAAGATTGAGATTTCACAATCGGGTGTTTCGTGTGTGTTTTTTGCGCCTGTTTTGTGTACACGCAAAACACGCACAAAACATATTATATTAGTTCCGCAATATTAGTTCTGGTCGATAAAGTAGGATGTGACACGGAATGGTAAGGCCCCCGTGAGACAGAAAAATACAATTGGTCTACTATACATCAAGTGGCAAGATTCATTTGCCATTCGTCAATGTGAAAACGCTCTAATTTTTTTCTAATTTTTTTTTATCTGACAGATAAAGAGTAGAGAGTTTCTGTAGCGTTTTCGGTAAGAAACTCGTAAGAAAGAGACGATCCAACCCACTCTTGCGGAATTAGCGTTATCGCGGAGAAGAAAGCCGCCGGACATTAGCGTTAATTCAGCGCGATGATGTATTCGCATTAATTGGCTCCAGCTAATTTCAACGTAATTAAGGGAACCTCGCCACGCGGAGTCTCGTGGCTCGGGTAACTTGGTGGAAGCAGATCTGGCCAACAGCCAGCCAGAAGAAACGTGAAAGAGTCCCGACAGTAAGTCGAAAATTACGAGGCGCGGTCATAAGCTAATGCCTATTAGCTGGTAAAAACAAGAACGGTGGTCGGGGCTTTAAAATACGACGCAATTGAATTATTTCGCGAACAGGACGTTGCAAAGTTTTTCTTATTAACTGTAAATCGTTTCGCAAATATCACATTGTCACGATGTATTTTAATTTAATCAACTTGCCAGGCTCTACGTCGCATTAATTGGCTTGAATTGCCGACATCGTACCGTTCGCTTCAATAGACATTGATCTATTCTACTGGCACCGACCGGCACCAACTGATTCTACTCGTTTAACCGATCCAAGCACGTACCGTCGCGTCGTCGCGTCGTATTTTACTTGTCTGACCAGCCTGAGGTCTATTCTACTTGTCCGGCTGAATGCGGCGCAACTGTTTCATCTGAAATCGATACCCCGTTGTTGTAAACATTTCATAATTATTCATTTAAGCTCTTTTGTGGAAGATTAAAGAAGTTGCCAAAATATTTTGAGCTCTTTTACGAGAAATAAAAGAAGGTAAAATACAGTTAACTATTACAATATATCGTGTATACAGAGTGTTCATTTGAAAACTGTCCAGCCGAATATCTCGAAAAGTATGAAAGATATGAACAAAGTATACAACAGTGAGCAGATAAAAACAAGTATCCTACGAAAATAAGATTCCATAATAAAAAATATAGGTTTCCATTTGAAAAATCAAAGTTGACCTTAACAACGCCATCCAAATAAAAAACTGATACTGGCCCCCCTCTTTCCCCCTCGAAATCCTTAGACTCGTGTTTTACACTTTTTTTAACACTAGAACTACCGGATGGGTAAAAATGACTTCCTTCTAATTTTTTCTTTTAGAGATATTGAAATTATATACACGGTGGGGCACCACATTTTGCCATCTAGATTTACGTCATTATTATTACGCATAGCAAACAATTTTTTAGGTGAAGTTGAATGGTTTTGAGAGGGGCACATTCTGATGGTACATTTTTTTTTGTAGGTGGGCGTGTAAAGGACATATGAAGGTCATTCATGTTTTTTTAAATGGAATCATATATTTTTTATTGCATCAGCTAATGCTCCTTCATATTCTTTACAAAAAAGTATTAATCTATTTGTGTAAAAAAATCATTAGTTTAGGAGATATTTTAATTCTAATTTGTTAGGAAACCTCGACTTTCTGGTCAATATTTTGCATTCAATATGATAATGTAGTAGGAGAGCAAGAATTACCAATGTAAATATTTACATTTTCTGTGTTGACAATTCTTGCTCTCCTACTTGTTGTGAAATTTAGTCTCTTTTACGTCTCTGATACGGTGAATACGGCGATACAGTGAATCACTTCATAATGAAGTATTCTAAAGAAGAAAAGATAGACATGTTATGAATTTATTTTGAAGCTGGGAAAAGTGCTACACATGCAGAATGATTATACGCCAATAGATTTCCACAACGAAATCATCCATCACGCCGAGCCTTTGATTATGTTTTTAAAAAATTTCACCAGACGGGGCAATTATTAAGTAAAAAGGCAATTCGTAATAAAACAATAACAAATGAAGCAAACGAAATTGTAGTGTTAGTCGCAATTACGTTAAATCGAAAGACAAGCTGGAATTAGCCGCAAAAGCATTTTAACCAGACTCAAAAGGCACAAATATCTCCTATTGTTGAGCTAAATATCTCGTAAACTAATGATTTTTTTACACAAATAGATTAATACTTTTTTGTAAAGAATATGAAGGAGCATCGGCTGATGCAATAAAAAATATATGATTCCATTTAAAAAAACATGAATGACCTTCATATGTCCTTTACACGTCCACCTACAAAAAAAAATGTACCATCAGTCAAATCATTCAACTTCACCTAAAAAATTGTTTGCTATGCGTAATAATAATGACGTAAATCTAGATGGCAAAATGTGGTGCCCCACCCTGTATGTGTTTCCATGAGAACATTTTTTAATAAAATTCTCTATCGAAGTAGATATTTAAACAAAACTGATGTGAAATCTAAACAAATCTTATTTTGTTGTTATTATAAGGCAATGTACGCCAGTTGCATTTAGTGCTTGGTAGTTCTAGTGTTAATATCTTTCATATTTTTCGAGACAAATTCAATTATATTTTTACACGTTGACTGCCATATCACCCATATGTGGGTGACGGAATTAGTTGTCGAGGTATTAAAATAAATTTTTACGTTAATATATTCATTGTACCAAATTTGATTAGGATCTGTGAATTGCAAGAAAGTTGGAGGACTACTCGATATCATGCATTTTCAATTTTTATTTCATTAAATAGCTTACTTTGATTTTATGGAATGTCTGAGGTTTCCAATCTGGCAGTTAAAGCGTTAATGAAGTTTTAGCCGAGAAACCGGAAAGAATATATTTCGAACAACCAATAGATGTTTGCAGAGCGCGATTGAGGCGCGCGACATTTGCGCGAACACTTTGCAGAAACCATTTCATCGGATCAGACGAAGTATTAGTTTGATCGCTGCAGTTCGTTACGACGTTTTGCTATCACGTTTGCCGGCGTCGGGACAGCGGGACGGATAAAAGTGCGTAATCCGGAAGGGTTAAGTGTGCTCGATAGACCGTTAAAAGCAACGACTGTGTGCTCGCGAGGCGTGCCGTGTCGGGGAAGTTGCGCTTGAACTTTCATAATGCGAAATCCAACGGGGGGGAAAGCAACGAGCGGTCCTCGAACGGGTTACGAGCGATCCAATCGCAGAGTACCGAGCGAGCTTCTCGTTCGTCTATGTACGCCGAGCATTTACTAATAAATGGCTGTTCACCAAACAATGCCAGGCAACGTGTCGGGCTATCGGCAAAGGAATGAGCCGTGACCGAAAGAATAGTCGTCTGACGACGAGTGCCGTCGCGTGCTCCGCCGAGAACTTTTCAAACCGTATTCTCCACGCTCGGAAAGCACGCCGACGATAAAATCAACTGGTTTCTTTGAGATTCGAACATCTATAAATTCCTTGTTTAACCTACGACAGCGATTGTTCAACGCCTCGCACGATCGCCGGCGAATATGGACTTGCATAAAGTCCCACAAAATCGAAACAGTATGTATACGGTGACCCAAACTAATATTCGGACGATCTTAAAAGTCGCATAACTTTCTCAATATTGGACTATACTACCTGAATTTTTTTTTTTGAGAAGTTAGAACACTTGGTTCGCTACATAATTTGTTAAAAAAATGTTTGATTAAAATTGAAATTGGTCGAAATTGCAGAGAAAGTACTAACAATATTAGTGGGAGAAAATTAATATCTATCACAGTGATTGTTTTCTCCTCGTAGTTGCAAATCTTTGTCCGACTTTCGACGATTATTAACGCTTGACGCGTTTGCTGCCGAAATCAGAGTAACTTCATTAATGGAACCGAAACCGTAAATCGAATAGTGGTTTGATTCGAACGACTTGTGATTATCGCAAAGTTCCGAGATAATCTGATTATACACAATCACAGGTAGGTAGCTTCTACCATGACGATTCTTTTTCGAAAAAATCAGAACACGTACGTCGAGCGTGGATCGATGCAAACAGTCGGGCTGCATGTTCGAGAAGCGTTGCAAAGTTGTCTCGCCGAGGTTTATTGGTAGATCGTAGCCGTTAATTATTCGAATGCTCGCTAATTGCTGATTCGGTGGATTATCTGGTTATCTACTCGTTCGACCAGCCTCTCTCTTTCTCCATTCCCATCTCCGAGCCTGTTCCTTCCTGTTTCTCTCCCTTCCTCGCCCTTGCCGATTAATGGTTTATACGACCCGATGGGATGGCGTGCGGTTCCACGGGGATTTTGGATCGAATTTCTCCCGATAGTTTAGTCAATATTCGCCTACGCTGGGCTTTGCCGAAAGAATTACTCCCCCGAATTAGAGGCTGATCGTAAAAGCTCGTTCCCGATTTTTAGAGTTGCTATGTTAACTCTTCAGGTACGAGGATTTTTGGTTTCACAGACGTTAGCACAATCTGTCGATTAATTTGCCTTTTTCGCAAGTTTCATAGATATTTTCAGATTGTATGTAGAAAGTGAGCAATAATAGGTATGTTAAAAGTCTGGTTTGACGTGATGACTTTGGGAACATTCGTCGACCATTAAAGGTTAAATATTCATCGAGGTCCGAGTTAAAGGTCATCGATTCAAAAATTACATTCTCGTCAGTTTATACAGCGTATTCGACTGCAGGTGGAAGAAAATTCAAGGGGTGGTTCTCCAAGACAATATAAGACGAAAATGAAGAATAAAAAATTGCGATTACGGCTTCATGTTTTAGTAATTATCAATTAAAAATTCGCCTAAAATGCGGCAACTCGATCAACAGAGGTGTATGCGTTGCTTATGGCATCGAGGCGCGTGATAGTCGTGTGTCCTAGGCTCGCACCCAATGGTTAGGCTTTGACGTCACACGCTTTAGCCAATAGTTCGGCTAGAACCGAGAATGCTTGTGGAATGGCCCTATCGGGCGGTTCCGCAACGTACACCTCTGTGGGTCGGGTTGCCGCGTTTTAGGCGGATTTTCACACCTGTAGTCGAACACTCTGTATATCAGGTGTAGAATCTGAAGATCACCTGTAATCGAACACCCTGTATTATACGAGTTTCGGAAAGGAGTGAGTGTTAAAATTGTAATGAAAAAAAAAACATTCAACACGTTTATTAGTGCTCCCTTAACCGTTAAAGATTGGTTTGGAAAATTTCAGAAGGATGATTTTCACCAGGACACCACGCAGTTTCAACGAGAAAGAAATGCATCAGATTGTAAAACAAAATTATAGAAATATGTAGTGACCCTTATTAGGAGTCATTGATGATAACTGTTTGGTAGAAATTATAACCGCTTGCGTTTAATTTTCGAATCGAGCACACACTTTTGCAACGCGGACGAAACAATAAAAACGTCCGCGGCCCGTATTAATGATACCCTAAGTTTTTCGCAAAAGTATATTTTTGTTCCGTAAATATCACGGGCAACATTTACGCGGAATAAACGAGCAGATTACAAGGCGCGAAAAGTAGCTCGGTTAATAGCGGTTGAAATTACCAGCGGCCTGCGCCGGCCTGCTTAAGGGCGTTAATAATAATTAATAAGAATGCGGCCGGTTTAACGGGGCGAAAGGTGATACCGGTGTTATGGTAAATCCTATTACCGTGTTCCCCCGTTGTCGGACGGGGCGGAGAACTGATTAAAAAATTAACCAAGTTCGATAATGCCCGGCGGCCTTCTTGCATTGTTCGATCGTTGATTCCTTCTACCCGGCGGCTATCGTTATGTGAGAACGATATTTACGCGGGATTAATAGCTAATTAATTTCTAGCCGGGTTACGTGCCTTAGATACACGCCGGCCGAGTAATTTCCAGGGGGCTGCGTTTTAATTAACTTACGTCGGTTCCCTTGAGCGCGCTATTCGCTATCACGGTCTGCGCGTGAGATACAAGGAAAAAAGTGCAGAGAGAGAGAGAGAGAGAGAATGAGAGAGGGGGGCGTATCGTCGATGGAAAAACGAAAAATAAACGTTCGCCGGCCGCACGGAAAATAAAATCTAAATCGACGGGGTTCCTACCCGGCCGCCATTATACTCAGCGGTTTAAAAGGTTTTAAGTATCCAAAGGCTTATAATACCGGTCGACACCGGCGGGGACCGGGAAGATTCGCTATGGACTAATCTTCTAGAATTTATGGACCCGCTCGATAATGTTCCCGCCTTTCTTTTACCTTAATTCTAACCCGGACTGCTCATTTCGCTCCCACGAATTCCGCCGGCATTTTTCCATTTCCACCCGCGCCCCCGGCTTTTTCTGTCTCACCCTCCGTCTCCCTATTCTTTAGTTGCCCTCGGCCCCCCCTTCCCCCTCCCCGCCTCGCCAACCCTTCACTCTGGCCGCTGCACACGTTTTTCATTTCCGTTTCGCATTAAATCCCTACCCGGCTAACAATAGAATTTAACGTGACCGCCGGGCGCTATCGATCTCGCGCAATAATTCAAACAGAGTTGCATTACGCAGCTGTGTACGGCGTGCCGATTTCTTCTAGTACACGTAAACCTCGTGGTATGTTTCGTCGTGTGCGCACACGGTTATTGTCGCCGACAACCCACCCCCTCCCTTCTTCCCCCAACTCCCGAGATACGCGTCACTTTTTGTCTTCCTCTTTTATCTGCCCGGGCGACGCAACCTTTTCGCCGATGCCTTTTATTCGCGGAATAAAATGGACGAAAACGAAGCGCGGCGCGGGTACCGGACCGCGACGATTGCATGCGAACGATTTCGCTCGAGCGGGAAACGAAATCCGAGGGAATTTTTCTCCGATCGATCAAAAATCACGCATACATTGTCACTGTCCGCGGACATCCTGGCCCGAACCCCCTTGGCACCACCCCTCAAAAATCGTCTCTCTGGCCGATCGCGGCAATTTTCCTGGCCGATTTACCATTCGATTTCCGGCCTCCTTTTTATTTCAGTTTTTTTTTTTTTTTTTTTGGTTCGTTCGGCTCGGTTCGGTTCAGTCCACGTTACGTCGGAGGATCGTTTTCGAGGATCTTCCGCTCTAATCCGTGACCGCGATCGATAAATCCTCGGTGGCCAGCGACGGTCATTTATATTTATGGGGGACACGCGGGCCCGCGAGCTGTAACATTATTCAGCCGGGTAGAAAGCGCGCGACGGACAACGCGGCTCGTTAAAAATTGAATCTATTTGCGTAGCGAAGCTTGAAATTCAAATTCTACGAGAAATACCGGCGCGGCCGGCCAGCTGGACCCTTCAGCCTATAATCGACATATACGTGTATATATTATATAGGTACCCGCGAGGACTAGATGGCTGCCAGTGAACCGGGCAATCGGTTCTGTTCAGTCGGAGATTGAAAAAGGAATCTCGTGGAAAAAGAGTCCTGCAGCCAGCGAGCTGCATCTAGCGCGATTAAAAATTTCGATCGATGCCCGCCGAGAAGACTCTGCTACGTTTTCCTCGTCAAATCTTCGGTTGGTTGCGCGAGGGAAAATAATAATAATAACCTGGTCTCTCGTTCGTATCCGTCATTAAAATATTGAGGGCTGGTCAAGACCTTAATACTTCTATTATGGCAAACAGTGTCAAAAGATCCATCTTTCTTTTCTTGCAAAATTCACGAGAGTGTACTTGCTAAGATTCGACATTAGTTCAACTATAGGTGGGAGAAAATTTAAAGGGTGGTTCTCCAAGACGATATAAGACGAAAATGAAGAATAAAAAAATTGCGATTACGGCTGCATTTGTTAGTTATTGTCAATTAAAAGTCCGCCTGAAATGCGGCAACCCGACCAACAGAGGTGTACGCTGCTTATACGTCCTAAAGGTGCGCGGCAGGCAGGTATCAAAGGGAGTCCTCGTTCGCACCTAAAGGCTAGGCTTTCATGTCGCACACTTTAGCCAATAAAGTTATCGTTTATAAGAATAATATTTTATAAGAATAAATTTATATTACTTTATAAGAATGAAATTATTCTTCTAGAACCGAAAGTGCGTGTGGATGACCCAATCGGACATTTTACAAATTCGTGCCAGGTGACTTCTTACACCTCTGTTGGTCGGGTTGTTGCATTTTAGGCGGATTTTTAATTGTCAACTCTTAGCACTCGAGTGGCGACTGTAAGGCGCCACTAAAAATTGCTGTATCATTATTCAAACTATTTTTTACATTATTAAATTTAAGTAAATTGCATCATTTTCATATGTATAACACAAAATAATATACATATATATATATATATATATATACATATATATATATATATATATATATATATATATATATACATATATATATATATACATATATATATATATATATATATATATATATATATATATATACATATATATATATATATATATAATGTATATAGAAGGGAAATATTCTAGGTCGCAAGAAATGTTTCGTTTTGTAGTTAAAATAGCTTTGAGTGCAACGGGTTAAGAACCAAAAATTGATTTTATGTATATGTGTATGTATATATATGTATATGTATATTGTAGATAGTACACAAATGTTGTTTTCCCCCTCTTCTCAAATATTCAAAGACAACACCGGAGCCAGAAACGAACAAGATAACGCAGCAGGTAGCAAGTGTTTCTTCCCGTTGTTTGCCGTTGTTGAACTGTCCCCAGGAACCCAGCGGCTCTCTTTTCTCCCGAGCATGACACACACAGTGTCGCGAAAAACTTTCGCGACGCTTATTGTTCCAGCTCCGTTTTCAAAGGAAGGATGAAGGTACATAACAATACATTTAGCCGGCTAAGCATCTCCAAAAATAGAAACAGCATTTCTATCTCGCTCCTCCTTCTCGCCGCGCAAAACTTTCATTTCGTATCGTTTAAAGTTTCCTTTGATTTTTAATTCTGCGGCGAAAAGAAGACGGCGAAGCGACGAAACTTCTCCGCATCGTACAACGTGCACTCCTGTTTTATTCTTGGCTGTTCCGTCTCTGTGTACCAACTCTGAGAGGAAGCCACAATGCTGCACGAAAATAATAAGACACCCTGTGCATTGCGCACCACGACAAAATTCTACTTTGTTGTTGTCGATATAATAACGAGCATTGGAATTCTCCAACAAAAGATTAATAAAATAAGTTAAATGATATGTTAATAAAATATTAATATTTAGATGTCGACATATAATAAATATAAATTTTTTACTCGCTGTAACCGCAAAGTAAATCCTAGACGAAGTGAAGACTCCGTAGATTCTCGATAAGGTAGAGTGAACACGTTACCGACAAAAATAGGCGAAAAATGATTTTACGTGCCTCAACTTTTCGTCCTTATATAAGAATATTTTTCACTGGGAAAAGGCTTATTCGAAGGAGGAAGGTTCAATCTGGCGCGCACTGGTCATCAGCTGACGAGATTATGCAGATGGCAATATAAGCGTTAGAAGTGGGCCAAAAATTGACGATATGCATACCGTGGAATCCAAGCATTTATGCCATTGGATGAGTTTTCTGGATGAAATCGAGAGTAGCGCGCGTTAGAAAATATCTCCAGCTACAAATTGAGCTATAATTTGTTTTGATTCTCTGCGATATAAAGCCAGAAACTTGAAGCACGTTCCTGGCGTCAGAATGCATAATATCGATAATACAGAGCAAAAAATGTGACAAGTTTAGTTAGTGGCTGAAGGCTTGAATGGAAATTATACAGCAGTTACCGACCTGCTGGCTTTGCAAATGTCACGTGACTACCCTCGTCTATTAAATAGCACCGCGTATTTCTGACCGTAAAATTTTGCAGGCGATTTTAGGACAAATTTAATATTTTGTTCAGCGCGAGCATTTCTAAGAGGAAGCTAAGAGAGCCAGGAATATTTTCTAGCTCGTCTTAATTTTCGTAGAATTTCTTGGAAAAGCATCTCCCGACGAGAGGAAGGTTCGTACTAGCAGACGAGAATTTTCGGCGTCGAATAACGTTGTCGCGCGAGCGTGACGATTTCCACGGCGGAAAGCTTTAGCGTCCGGTTGACATATTCGCCGGGCGTCTTTCATTACTTTTAATTCCATCTTGTGCTGATTACGCTGGGAATACTTAAGCAGCGCACGGTATTTTTTAATTACGGTTGATGCACCACCGTAGACCAGCCAGCCCGGCATTTCATCGATCCTAGAGATGCTGCGAGGCCAACGGGCTACTTCCCGGAATATTGCAAAATCCCGAAGAAACCGCGAAAATCTTCGCCGTGACCGCTCCTCCGCCACCCGCTCCGCCGAGAGCGAGATTAATTTCACCAGGATTTCACCGACGTCTGATATCCTCTCGCATTCTGATCGTCGCTTGCCTAAATCCCAGACCTCCGGCCGGATTATCTTCGCCTGCGGAGCAAAATTCGGCGACGGTGGTAGTTAGTCAACAATGAAAGTGAATACAGTAGAGATTCTACTGAAGTCAGTCTTTTGGTTCTTTTTTACTGTCTTGTGTAGGGAACGTCGGAGGTACTCGCCGGCGTCGCGTTTGAAATACAATGTTGTACGGAGGTGGTGACAGCGAAACTCGAGAACCGTCGCGGCCACAACATTGTCGGCTATATCGGTGTGAGACTAGAACACCACTACTAATCCAATTACAAAACTTCTTTATTTTTCGTTATATTTTTATGAAACTTTTACCAACATATTCGTGGCATTTTTCTGATTAAAATGATACCAAATATGATATAATTCCGATGTTATTTACTTGTGTAACAAGCGATAAAAGTTTCGAACGCAGAGGAGGACAGCGTATGGGAAAGAAAGAGACGCGGCGAGTCGAAGCGTTCGGAAAAGATCAAAGACTGGCGTGAGCGCAGGCTTTTAAATGAAAAATTTAACTTCTTTATTATTAATTATTTTTTTATGAGAATTTCACCAATATATGTGTGGCATTATTCTGGTTAAAATGATACCAAACGCGATATAATTTGGATCACATTTACACTAATTTTCCGTCAATGTAATTGTTATGGGAAGTAACTTTCATCGTTCATTATACAGGTAAATAACATCGGAATTATATAATATTTGGTATCATTTTAATCAGAAAAATGCCACGAATATGTTGGTAAAAGTTTCATAAAAAAATAATGAAAAATAAAGAAGTTTTGTAATTGGATTGGTAGTGGTCTTCTGGTCTCACACCGATATAGCCGACAATGTTGTGGCCGCGACACGACGGTTCTCGAGTGGTGTGAAGTGTTCCACTGTCATAAGTAGGGAACGTCGGGTACTGACTTCAGTAGAATCTTTACTGTAGTTTGACCAGTAGACTCGTCACCGCCGATATTCCATTCTCTACGCTCGGACGTCTCGAAATTACCACTGAGGTTATGCTCACACGTCCGAGTGCAAAAGTAACTCTTTAGAGATCCGCAACGAGTGATCGAATTATCGAAACCGTCTCTGTAGATTTGGGACACGTATCGAAATATGTATATGAGGTCATTTAAACTATATTCAATACTTATTCCTGTGTAGCACACGATGACGTTTAAATAAATACTATCTAATATTATAATAAATAATATGTAGATTTTGTTTTCAAACGCCAAACGGTAAGCATCAATCTTCTCCACCGTTTCATTAGATATCCTGTTTATGCAATTTTTTGCATAACTTTTGACGTATTCTGGAAGTGTCTACTGAAAAATCGACTCTTCAACTAAATCACGATTACGTATGGATTTCTCTAAAAAATGAATAATATCTTGTGTAGCAGTTTGTAGCAGAAAAGGATAAATAAATAAGCGATATTTGCGTGCATGTACGTACACGTGGAGGTTTTTATCGTATTCGATTTTATAAGCTTGGTAGCGACGTTCAAAAATCGTGTTTTAATAACTTCTTTTTTATTGCAATACAGTGTAAAAGCTGAAGTCGGTACAAGTTCGACAATTAAGTTACCGAAGTTGTTGACTTCCAAGATTGTTGCCGAGCAAATTTGCTTTTAATAGAAACTTTGAAACGAAAGAACCTTAATGTATTACGTTCGTAACTCTATAGCGCTGCTTTGTTACCGTCGTCTCTCCAAGTCACGATGTTATTATATTCTCGATATTCTTTATTCAATTACTCCTACATGTACATATTTCTCTTATAACTTCATTAGAATTTTATATTACGAGGACTTGAATATATTTTAATAATCACTGGAAGGTACAAAGGATAAACTAATATATTCTCTTTATCTTATGAGGCACGAACGCTTTCGACCCTCGCCCTATCAGACACTTTGTTATCGCCGCCAGCTTCCTACGTTATTAAACCCCGTTTGTGATAACAACAAACAATAAATATACCCAGACACAATTAATCAAACGGCAAACAGATGGCGATATTTTGAAACAAATAACTATATACAGACACAATTAATTAAACAGTAAACAGTAGGGAATATTTAAAACCAATAAATTAAGTCTTCATATTTACAAGCAGTCAAAAAATATGTAAAATAAAGGGTTAAATACTCGAAATGTTTCTCTTTCGTGTTTCAGTTTAGTACAGAAGATACTAAAGAAGATTATTTGAAGATGATTTGAAGTTGAAGATTATTTTTGATTTTTATTTTTCGGATGAATACAACATAAATTACGGAAGCCATACAAAGTGATACAATTAGGGAACAACATTCAACCTATTTTTCAAAAATATACGCATGCATACATTACAACCAATTACAATACAATTATGACCAAATTACAATATATCAAAGATATGCATAATTATAAGTATTTCATCTATAGAAATCTGATGAAATGCTTCCAGAAAAGAATTCTTTCCTAAACAAAAATCATGAAAGTTTACAATTCATTGTGAATTCGGCAGACTTCTAATCACTTTGAATATTACACTAAGGGTTATTATCACATAGATATACAGTAATGATTCAATTATTAGAGCCCTGTGAAAAATGTATTTATTTTTAACATAACAGATGCCTGCAATTGTAAATTGATTGTTCTAATGTCCGCACGTCACAAAGTGCAACAGGCAATAGTAATTCGATCACCTGTGTTATTATAAATAATATGAAGACATTATTGCAAGTTTAAAATTTGTCGACATCTGCAACCGTACCCACAGAAATTCGCACAGTTCGCTCGCTGAAACCTATTGCTGCGAGATATTCTATTTGTACAACAGCCTATTTCGACGGCGGAATGTTCGGATATTAGAGTGCTCGTATATCGGGTGGCGTGACGTGCTTATTTTATTTCCCGTACGATCTCGTACCCCGTTCAATCTACCAAACGGGAAGCGGCAGACGCTAAATACAGTAAATCCATTAAAGAAACATTCGTCTCCTCGGTGATCAGTTCGAAACCGACTCGAGCGCGGTAGAAAGGGATTAATTTCGCCGGGATCTGTCCAGCACAGCCAGATATACCCGCGCATTCTGATCGTTCGGTGAATGGAGACCTCGCGCGGTTTATCTTCGCCTTCGGAGGACACCGCGACGTTGACAATTAATCGCGCAGTCGAACAATGGAAAGTAACCCGACGGTTTAATCTGCGTCTCGAATGAATTAATCGCGGAGGACGACCGGAGGACCGTTTCCGGTTGCTAGGCAACAAGCTGGACCAACGCGAAATCCCTGGCTCGTCGTCTTCTGGGGTCCGGCGGTGTCTAAGAGGTCGCTCTAATTCAGAACCGTCTAATCTGACCGGCTAACTCGCCCCTTCTCCCCACCCGGCCCCTTCCTCTCCACCAGATGATTAAACGGTTCACACGTTTCCGGTCGCCGTGTTTTTGCCACTTCAACCCCACGATCGATGACCTGGCCGCGGGAAGAAGCTGAAGAATGAATATCCAGCGAACGCCGCGACACCTGACGTATCGGTCGCCGTTCGCCGGTAACCCCAGCCCACAAAACTTTCCATCCCCCTCCTCTAGAGTCACCCTAAACTTGTGGCTGCGATTTTGTTCGAGTGATTGAAACCAATCCGCGTTTCGGAGATTTCGCCGCTATACACACAATCCGACCGTGCCGCACGAAAGCTGTTTACGGAACAGATGGGCGGATCGAACGAGTTCGAGGACTTTTTAATAGGCTCTATTTGAGACCCAAGAGTCTGTAGATTCGCGATAAGGTAGAGTGACCACGTTACCGACAAAAATTGGCGAAAAATGGTTTTACGTTGGTTTTACGTTGTAGAGATAACAAAATTGTAGTTATTCAGATTTTCAGCCATTTTTATTATAATAAGTGCTCAAAGAAACGAGCCTATTAAACAATTCTTCGCAAGTGCGTCCTTGCACACTTAATAATTGTAAATTTAAAACGTCGAATCCGTCATTTAGACGGGTTCCGTGAATCTAGTAAAGACTCAGTAGATTCGCGATAAGATAGAGTGACCACGGTAATTATTTACATTAGGGGCTTCCTCACCGATTTTGATGACTGAAATATGTTGTCAAGGTCATCATTCTGAACAACTTTTTCCTATACATGTTACCGCGGCTCAACTTTAGTTTTCGAGATATTCGCAAAAAAGTGTTAACATCTTAAAAAGTGATCGGAGTAGGTGTGGGTTAGATCAAAATCGGTGAGGAAGCCCCTAATGTTAGTATTTACCAAACTTTTTTGCGAATATCTCGGAAATTAAAGCTGAGCGGCGGTAACATGTATAGGAAAAAGTTGTTCAGAATGATAACCTTGAGAACATATTTCAAGGTCATCAAAATCGGTGAGGAAGCTCCTAATGTAAATAATTACCAAATAATGTTAAGTAGTCAGTTTTAGTGCTCTGTAAATCTAGTGTTAAAGGGACATTGAAGTTGCAAAATATGAAAGCAAACCTTGCATCCAAT
Organism: Seladonia tumulorum; assembly: GCA_913789895.3. NCBI lineage: Eukaryota > Metazoa > Arthropoda > Insecta > Hymenoptera > Halictidae > Seladonia > Seladonia tumulorum. The sequence goes on along the minus strand of OU565269.1, from coordinate 11,968,710 downwards.
ATTCTACATACAAATAATAATCCTCCATTACAAATTACTAATGTAGAGTGTACAGTGTGTGAGATGGAACATAATCGTGTGCGTGCCTCGAGACAAACGAAATTTGACACTAGGATTGGACTGCGTAAAAAAAATCCGGTTAATACAGAATGAAGAATTAGAGATTAGTCAGAAAATGAAGCCACAAAATGATGTTGCCTCAAAAGATGAAATAAAAATGCCTGATTGTAAAGGTAAGAGGCCTCAAGACAATAATGAAATCGAAAATAAAAAAATGGAAAAGATCCTAAGGGATCATAGCACAAACAAAAAAATTGAAATAAATTTCAACGAGCATATAAGACCACAAGATTTTAATATCATGGTAACTAACCTAAATTTAGAACAAAAAACCGAAATTAATGAACTAATAGAAGAATACAAACATATTTTCGCGAAAGATAAGTATGACGTGGGAACTTTAAAAGACTACGAAGCTCGCATCGACTTAATAATTGATAAATATTGCTGCAAAAGGCCATACAGATGCACGATTGAAGACAAAAAGGAGATAGAATCGCAAGTATCAAAATTATTAGAAAAAAAATTAATAGCAGAATCCTATAGTCCATTTGCTGCTCCAGTGACACTAGCTTTCAAAAAAGAAGAAGGAAAAAAAGCAAGGCTATAGATTTTCGCGACCTGAATAAAATAGTAGTTCCACAGTCACAGCCTTTCCCTATGATTGAGGACCTGATGGTGAAAACAAGACGATGTAGATATTTCACTACATTAGACATAAATTCGGCATTTTGGTCAATACCACTCCGGATTGAAGACAGAAGGAAAACAGCGTTCGTGACACAGGAAGGACATTATCAATGGACTTGCCTACCATTTGGTTTAAAGACAGCACCTGCGATTTTCCAAAGAATCTTGAGTAGTATCATTAGGAAATATAAACTGAATGGATTCGCGGTAAATTATATTGATGATATATTAATATTCTCAAAATCATTTGAAGAACACATTACTGATCTAAAACGATTATTAGATGCAATAGCACGTGAAAGATTCAGGTTAAAACTATCGAAATGCACCTTTGCACAAAATTCAGTTAAATATTTGGGTCATATTATCTAGCATGACTCAGTCACTCCTTTGAAAGACAACTTAATTGCAATAAAACATTTCCCAACGCCAACAACACAGAAACAAGTCAGACAATTTATTGGAAAAAAAATTTTTTATAATAAATACATTCCTAATTTTTCAATAACACTAGATCCCCTCTATAATCTACTCAGGAAAGATCAAAAATTCATTTGGGATGAAAAATGTAAAAACACTTTCGAAAAAATGAAGAAACTATTGTGTTCAAAACCTATACTGGCGATTTTTGATCCATATTTACCAATACACATATACACTGATGCAAGCTTACAAGGTATTGGAGCCGTTCTCAAACAACCACAGGAAAACGGAGAAGAAAAACCAGTGGCGTATTTTTCCAGGAAATTGAACGACAGCCAAAAGAAAAAAAAGCCATTTACCTGGAATGCCTAGCAATTAGAGAGACGATAAGATATTGGCATCATTGGTTAGTGGACAAATCATTCACGGTCTTTTCAGATCACAAACCGTTAGAAAGACTAAATATAAAATCCAGGATAGATGAAGAATTAGGAGATCTGACGTACGATTTATCACAATATGAATTTAAAATTATATATGCACCCGGGAAGCAAAATGTAGAAGCAGATGCACTAAGCAGAAATCCGGTGTTAGAACAAAGTAAATATGAGGAAAATTATATTAAAACAGTAAATCTAATAAAATTAGAAGAAATTAAAATTGATCAATCTAGTAACAAAAATATACAAAATAATAAGGAAAAATTATTGTTGGAAAACGACATATACTATAAAAAAATTAGGAAAAAAGATAAGATTTTACTGTCTGAACACCTTAGTATAAAACTCATCAAAAAAGTACATAACCAATACTGCCACTTGGGAATAAAACAGATGGAAAATAAAATAAAACCATATTACACATCAAAAAACTTAACATACAACATAAAAAGAATATGTAACAGTTGTGAAGTTTGCATAAGAAACAAATCAAGAAAAAAATTTTAAATCGGATTAATGTCACATCTGGGTACAGCTACTCGTCCTTTTGAAATTGTATCAATAGACACAATTGGAGGTTTTGGAGGAGTACGTTCTACAAAAAAATACCTGCACCTACTCGTAGACCACTTCACAAGATACGCATATATTCTAACGTCAAAAACCCAATCAGCAAACGATTTTATTAAACTGATTAAACAAATACCCCAAAATGAAAAAATAGGAATGATCTTATCTGACCAATACCCTGGAATAAACTCAAAAGACTTCAAACAATTTCTAAACCAAGAAGATATACCAATAGTATTCACAGCAGTTAATGCAGCTTTGTCAAACGGCCTAAACGAAAGACTTAATCAAACTCTAGTAAATAAAATTCGGTGCAGAATAAATGAAGAAAAAAATAAAAGAGCGTGGACTAGCATAGCACACGAATGCACGAGTATCTACAACGAAACTGAACACATAGTAACAACATTCTCACCAAAATATTTGCTGGAAGGGAAGGATACCAACATTTTACCGGAAGAACTACGACGAGAAAAATCAAAAGAAGATTTACAGAGAGATAGACAAATAGCTTTTCAAAATTCATTAAAATCTCACAACTATAACAAAAAGATATTTGATAAAAATAGAGAAGAATACGATCTAAAGTTTAATGATCTAGTATACGTAGAAAATGGCAATAAATTGAATAGGAGAAAAACAGATGAATTAAAAATAGGTCCATTCAAAATTCTAGATAAAATATCAAACGTCATTTTTAAAATAGTTACAGGTCATAAGAAAACAGAATCGAAATTTTTCCATAAGACAAAATTAATCCCATATGCCAATTAAAATATTTGAATTTGGTGATCGTCCACTCCGAGGGGGGGAGATGTAAAAGAAATACGATAGAACGTATGTGGATCTATCGTATTCCTTTTAAAGCTAGGTTTGAATGGGATACATATTGCGCATGCCTGTAGAACAAGACGGCGGACTGACACAGCTGATAACAGTACAGGAAAGAGAGAAAAGCCACGTGTAATACGGATTATCACTCGGTTCATTCTGTGTCATTCTTTTATAGAAATCAGTGGGAGATAATAGCTTTAATGTCGTTTCATGTGTTTACAGGTAGGGGTGTAAATAATGTACATTATGTAAATAACTGTTGTAAATAACGAATAAAATTTTAATCATGTGTTTACAGTGAAACTCAGTCTGGCTATTATTTCGTAAGATAAACCGAAAAACCCGAGGGATAAACTTATTATATATATTATTTAAAAAACTGATACAAATGTGGACAGACACGTTCTTGTTATTGTTGTAAAATATTGTAAATGCAGGCCTGTTACGTATCGGTCTCGCGAAATAGCGACCACCGCCGAACGATTCCGACGGACCCCGAGCGTCGCAGGATCCCCGGATCCCGCGCCCCCGCGTCTAACAACCGACTTTGGCGGGAAACGGAAACCGCCATCGCGAACCAACACTCAAACCAGACGCGAAACAACCCCGGAAATGCCGGCACATTCCACCCCGCGCCCCGTCTCTCGCCATAGGTCGACAAGGGCATAAAGGGAACCAACGCACACGACCGGCTCTCTTTCGACTTCCGAATCTCACACGCGCATCATCTACGAGTACCGTTGTTTTCCACGTTTCGCGATCCTAGCCGAGAATTTACCACCGTAAGTATCCAGGTATCTTGACGCACCCCGTCCGCCCCGGCGACCGCCGTTGCCGTTTTCCCTGTCTTTGAAAATCACCCTGAGTACGAAGTGGCGACTGCCGTTGCCACCGAGACTCACGCGAAAGTCGGAACACGCGGGCACGACGTGGCGACTGCCGTTGCCACCGAATCTCGTTATTCGGAGACCGCACGCGGCGACTATGGTTGCCGCCGAGACCCGTCCGAATATCCGACGATCTGTGCCGAACAGCGGTGACGGCCGTTGCCGCTGAGGCTAGGACGAGCCGGTCCCCGAAAATCCGTCGGCACTGAGTTCCCGTCCGTCCCGAACACCGAAAACACGAACCGAACGGCCGACCGACGCCGTTGATAACACGCGTGTCGCGAGATACCGTGGTCCGATAAGCCGCAGCCGCGAGAACCCGCGGACCGATAAGCCGCACATCGCGAGAAACCGTCGCGATAACTCACCGCCGCGAGAAACCGCGGTTCGATACGCCCGGCGCGAACGAGTCGCGAACCGTAACCAAGAAAACCCGAAACTGAGTCTAATTTCACCACGTCGACCATTTCCACTCGCGTATCTCCACGAACCCTGACACGGCGAGACAATTCGGCCGCGAGTACCGTCCCGTTGCAACGAGCCCGCGGAAAACCGGACTCGTTACATGGCGTTCGAACAGGGACCGGTTAATTCGCGTTAATCGGACCGTACAATCAACCGGTAAAACTCTCCGCCACGTGGCGTCGAGAGAGGTTATCCCGCCGCGATCGAGCGTCACCGCGCATGCGCCGCTAAGCCGAAGCGCGCCGATACACGCGCGCTGCCACGCGTCGACACACCGAAGGAGTGCCGGTACACGCGCGCCGCCACGCGCCAACAAATCGAAGGAGTGCAGGTACACACGCGCCGAGAAACCGAAGGAGTGCCGGTACACGCGCGCCGCCTAGCCGCCGCCGATCGTACTAATCGTCGGTTCGCTCTCCGCGAAAGAGCGTTCTCGCGGACCGAAAGAGCGTTCTCCGGGAATGAAAGAGCGTTCTTCCGGACCAAAAGAGCGTTCTCCGGGAACGAAAGAGCTTTCTCCCGGAGAAAGAGAGCGTACACCAGGAACCAGAGAGCGATCGATCGCGACGAAGGAGCGACCCTCGGGCACGAGGTTCGGCGGGCTATATACCGTGGGGCACATCGTGTCCCCGGTCATCGTGGACCTACGGGACCGGAACGGGACCCGGGTCCGCCACATACACATCCAAGGCCTGAAGCCGAGCGAGACGAGTACTATGGACGGCACGGGGCCCGCTGCAGAGGAATCAAGTCGGCGTACGCGCCAGGATTCCGCTGTGAAGGACACCCGGCCGTCCCCCCCACCCCTCCCCAAACCCAGGCCAACACCTAGACGATGAGGACGACCCCGTAAACTAATCCTTCCTGTCCACTGTTTTTGCAGGACACCAGCAACCATGAGCGCATGGTCCTGGGACGTTCCGGACGACGCCGGACAGGAGAGCCCGCGGCCACCGACCCAGGAGGGGAGCCCATTCCCGACCAGGTACCAACCCGCGGCAGCGGACGTCTCAGCAGACCAACCCGCAACCCCCGCACCGGAAGGCGAGCTCGAAGAGGACCCGGCGCCGGAGGACCACCGACCGGGGCGATACCCGGTTCACACCATGAAGCCGTCAGAATCATCCTCCGGCTCCACCAGCGAGAACCGTCGCCGGAAAAGAGACTGGACGCCGGAGACGAAGCGGGGAGCCCCCCGCCCGCGACTGACAGAGTCCATCACCAACCTGGTGATCTGTATCCCGTGGGCGGCCTGGGGATGGCCCATCTATGGAGGGGCCCGGGCACCCGTCGACCCGGGGTGGTGGACGCCGAACACGTCGTCGGAACCCGAGACCAGGCAACCGACAAGGACGCAAAGGCGCCAGGAGGCACGCCGACGGCAGCGAGAGAGGATGTTGGAGCGGCGCCCGGAGCACCGGCCGACGAAGCCGCCTGTGGCAAGACACGCTACTCCAAATAAAACCGTCCGCCCAGGCCGGATGGGAGACCAAGGGGAACGGTCACATTGTGACGAGCCGCTCCCGGCCGTGGCCCTCTCCCAGCCCGTATCAGCCGAGACGACGCCGGGTTTCTACACCGAGAGGCGGGAGCTGCCACGGTACGCACCGCCACCGAGCCAGCCATGGAGTGGCCCGAACACCGCCGGAACGACGACCGTCCGTCTCGACCGGCCGGCGACACAGGAACCAGCGAGCACCCCTAAGACTCGCCCCGCACCAACCAGCTACAACGTACCCGAGGAGGAGCGGCCCGGGAACGACGGCCATCCCCTTACAGCGGAGGAGACACTGCCGCATATACTGGCCCCGGTATACTACACGGGCAGGTGGCCCATGGGCCCAAGCCAATGGTACCGGCTGCCGAACGGGCGCTGCGCCGAGGTGCCCGTCCGCCACGTTAAAAAAAGGAGCTCCTACGTCACCGTCCCCGGGGGCATGGAGAGATGGAAGCTGTTGTTCGCAGACGGACGCCTCCTGCGGTGCATCCGCCGCGCACCTTCGGTCCAAACTCCCGCCGAACCCGACTGGCCGTGAACACAGTGTGCGTGAGCGAACGCTTAGAGTGAGTCGCGTCGCGAACCACGAAAACGAACGCTGAGCAAATCGCGTCGTAAAGTGAAAGGCGAACGCTTGAGCAGATCGCGTCGTCGTATAAATAGTGGTAGAAATAAGTGTGCGCTAGCTTGTAAGTTCCACCCTGCGTTAGTTGATAAGTTCCGTTCCGCGTTAGTTTGTAAGTCGTTGCGTTAGTGTATAAGTCACCGCGTTAGTTTGTAAGTCATCGCGTTAGTGTGTAACGTATATTAACGATCATTAATAATTTGGTATATAGTATAATTTAATGTGGTTCAAATAAGATACTACTTTAAATCAAATATTTTTATTTTTATAACCAAATAGATAAAATGAAATATTTTTATTTTGTATTTCAAATATTTCCTTAGAATGAAAGTAAGTTGAGCAAGTAGTTAATATTATAAATTATAATTTTTAACATGAAAAGCTATAATAGTTAGCAAAGTATTATTTGTAGTTTAATTACGAATATGTAACATGTTGATAAACAGACTACAATATCGTAATAACATTACAGGCAACAAAATATCATAAAAATATAAGTTACTGTCAACTATTTGAAATACTATTTTACACAGTCCTACACACACCTACTCCGATCACTTTTTGAGATGTTGAAATTTTTTTTGCGAATATCTTGGAAACTAAAGGCGAGCGGCGGTAACATGTATAGGAAAAAGTTGTTCAGAATGATGACCTTGACAACATATTTCAAGGTCATCAAAATCGGTGAGGAAGCCCTTAATGTAAATAATTACCGTGACCACGTTACCGACAACAATATGCGAATAATGGTTTTACGTGCCTCAACTTTTCGTCCTTATATCAGAATATTTTTCGCTGGAAAAGGGCTCATTCCAAAGGAGAAGGTTCAGTCTAGCGCGCACTGGTCATATTTGCACGCTTACATTATATTTTTTAAAATATACTCTCGTTAATACCGGAATCCGTTCGCTGATGCTCTCTCGATTTCCTAAAATAAAAGATGATCTTTAAGCTTCCTTTTCGTAGAACACAATTATTGAAAATCCCGCTAGGCCACCGGTAGATAAAACGTTGAATAAAAAGAAAATCTATTAGAGAAGCGAAGGTGCCTTCGGCGAAGCGCAATCATTATCGCCGGAATAATCATCAGTAACGACACCGGTTTCAATCGCTGATAACATTCTCCGCGCCTGAAATTCGAGCCCCGTTGACCAGTCTTCGAACCCGGGGGCTGCTTTTAATCTATTCACGGGGCCGCGGACTATCGATCCGCTAGATCAAAGAGCGGAGATCATGGTCGTCGGTACCTCGTTAAAAACGCATAAGTCTGCGAGAGGGAAGGCAGGTAGCGTGAATTCAGTAGGCACATCGGCAAGAGAGATTGGGAGGGCTCGGCGCAAAGGAAACGACGAGGGAGACAAAAAAGAGAGCAGAGATGGGAGAGAGAGGAGAAAGTCGATGTCGGTTGAAAACTAGAAAATGGAAGGTGTAACGGGGGAAAGAGAGATCGTGGACGAGGGGTGGGGGTTGGGCGGGGTGGGGGATAGAGGCTAGTCGGTCGGCCACAATTCCACGGGTTACTTCCAGCACATATTTTCAAGTTAATGACAATTATTATCAGGGCCGGACATGCGCCGCTGTCTGACCGCCGCGGTTCCCCCAGATAATTACATTATTTATACACCGGTGGTTGGTGGAACCAGTGTGGCTCTTCCATTCGCGAAAGGCCGGCTTTTTCATTGTTCCACGGCCTCGAGAGGACTTCGGTACTCGACACACTATCGTCGTTCGCCTAAGCGGAATCGTTCGCGAATATACAGCACCGTTCAATGAATTCCGGCCGAACGTTTTACGGTCGGTACGCGCCGACCGAAATTCCCGTGCACTGCCTCGAGATTTATTGTACTTTCTGTGGTTCGAGCGAGATGAAATAATATTACCCGATTCCCCGCTGTTGTTTGCTTAATTCACGCACTGTCGCGCGCTCGCGAAATCGCCCTGTTGTTTGAAGGTGCGTTTTTCCTCACGCTCGATAATTCCCGCGAACGGTGGAACCCGGTCCAACGACCGGATATCCGAATTCTTGTTAAATACGGATGGATTTTGTAAACGTTTACAAATTTACAGGTTTAGAGACGCGCCGATGCCGCACCGCTACCACGGTATTTATGGTTGTCGATACAATGGTTCATTAGAGAGCCTCTGCAGTCCGACGATTTTAATACTCTGATTTTATAGTCCCGGAGAATTTACTAGTAAAATTCGAAACTCAGGCCTCTCGGAATCGCTGAACACGCATAACTTTTGAACCAGTCGATTCCTCGCCTTAAAACTTCGATTTCTGGCATTCTCTCGTCAAGATCTACAGGATTATATAAAAAAAGTTAAACATTTCTGGGTTGTCAAGGTGAAGTTTGGTCTTTCTCTGTTCTCCATAAGTTCCTAGCAGGAAAAGAAATTTTATGTCAATTTTCGCTATGTCTACATTTACTTTAATGCTCAAATGTAGATAACACGAGTATAACATTTTCAAAAGAAATGAAAAATGTATTATAGTTGGAAGATTCTGTTTGAAATCTTTATTACGAGTTTGACTGGTTACATGAGAATGAAATAACGTCTACTAGAATCTTAAACGTCCTCATACCAGCTGTATCGATAATTATAATGGATTTTCTCGAAAACGAGGCTTTGTTTCTATAATTTAACAGTTGACTTATAGTCTTGCACGAAACGTCACCCCATTTCGAACTGTATCATGATTTTCAGCATACACGCTAGAGTAGCGTAAGGGATACCCATTAATTCTACGTTACGCTATGAATGTTTCATGACAAGTGTAGGAAATTAATACAAACTTTGGCGATGTCTACCAGTTAAGACCAGCTAGTAAAATTCCCGTACAAATTGATATAACAAATTTCCATGTCACGTACTCGTTAAAGTCAGTCTGTATTCTGAAATGATACCCGTGTTACATAACGAGTTACAATGAAAACATTAAACTTCAGTTTTGAATTTCGCGCGTACTACTCCCGAGAACTTTATGGAAGTTTCGATGCTTCGTGTGCATGCGCTGCGCAATGCTAATTACGCGTTAAATGTGAAAAATATGAAATTCAGTTATCTCAGTTCACAAGTAAAATTATCGGTTTTGTATTTATGATATAATTATTGTTCATATTATAATTACAACAGAAAAAAAATCGATAAAAAAAATCTTTCGGCCACGTCTGAAATGAAAAATCGAATGTATCGAATTCTGTACTATATTAATTAACATGTAAACATTAAATTTAACTAGAGAACGAATTCTTCGAGCATGTTATATCGAATAACCTGTGCAGTTAGTCGAAATTTAAATGAAATATTTCTGAATACGAACAGAGTTGTGAAAATCACAACAGTGAAAATCATTTAAAATTTAAAGTTTTCCACTCACGTTTTCGCACTATCAATTTCAAAAATGTTTTATATCTTTCCGATTGATTAAAAAACTTTGAAAATATTGTTAATAAACAGGTACGATAGAAGGTGGCAGGAAGGATAAATTCAATTTGATGAAGCAAAATACTTGTTTAAACTTTTTTCAAGAATTCGAAAGAATATTTTCAAATTAATATACATATGCAATTTCTAAAGAGTCTTGTAAAATAAATGAAATAATTCCCAACACAATTAATAACGAAAAAATTGTCTACACGAAACAGACGGTAAGTATAAATGTCTGTCCAATAATAGTGATTTCTGCAAGTTCGAAATGATGATTGATATCGTCGAACGCTTCCGAGTGATTCTCGCCGCAAACGCATAAAATCGGCGGCACTACTAATCCAGAAATTAGCGAATTAGATTTCGCTGACCGGATTGCAGCGGTTCGGCGAGCGTCGGATAAATATTTCACGAGCTTGTATAAACCGGTTGGCCATTACGGCAAACAATTAAGCGGGCCGATCGCGTAGACCCATTTCATTAAACACTTGCCAGACAATGGGCAAAAGCGTCGACGATGTCCACCGGTGTAATGTAACCTAATTAAGCCGACAATAGATAACCGATGGTGCATGGGACCGTTCGCGATTCCAATGGATCTCCCGAAGGAGAAGATAAGACCTTCGAAATATCGACAGCGGCTGAAGGGTGTATAGAGGTCGAGACAGAGAGATAATCCCCTGGAGAGGCTCCTGCCACCAAGCTTAGGCAGTCAGGGATAATCACCTTGAGGCACCTCTATATCCACGTAAAACGGTATCGACGCCGACGATCGTCTCGAATTTCAACGAGGCCGCAATAAAGATTCGTCAGACGCTTACCGGGGGAGTCCTAGATGAGCAGAGTTCACCGGCTTTTTCCGTTTCCCCCCTTTACCGTCCCATCCCTAACCGCACCGCACCACCGCGCCGAGAGATTAGAATCCGCGAGCCAGGGGCGAATTTCTGCGATTTTCTGGCCCCAAAAATTCAAGCCACCGCACCGACGCGATCTAACGATCCACCTCCCAGCAAATACACCAGCGGCTACAGAGATTGATCTACTTCAAAAACACACTGTTACCCAAACCTCGCGAATGAGTTCGAATTAATTTGTTTTTACCAGATCTTACACAGGAGACCTCGGACATTTATTGTGGAAAAAGCGACGAATAGCGATCACATATTGTGAAATTTTATAGAATCGCTGCGAAACCTTTTTTAACCCTTGGACTTCTGCGAGTTCTATGCCGGACTCATTTCTGATATTTCACTAATACAGCTTTAATCCGATATAAGACGATGGCTCGGGACCGGCTTCCGTCCTATTTCGGATGAAGAGACTAAAATTGACGGTCGTACGAGTTTATCGTAATTTAATATAATTTATTTATATTTCACTACAGTTTTCATCCGATATAAGAGGATGGCTCGGGACCGGCTTCCGTCCTATTTCGGATGAAGAGGAAGAAGAGACCAAAATTGTACATATTGACGGTCGTACAAGTTTATCGTAATTTAATATAATTTATTTATATTTCACTACGGTTTTCTTTCGATATAAGAGGATGGCTCGGGACCGGCTTCCGACCTATTTCGAACGAAGAGGAAGAAGAGACTAAAATTGTACATATTGACGGTCGTATAAGTTTATCGTAATTTAATATAATTTATTTATATTTCACTACGGTTTTCTTTCGATACAAGAGGGTGGCTCGGGACCGGCTTCCGACCTATTTCGAACGAAGAGGAAGAAGAGACTAAAATTGTACATATTGACGGTCGTACGAGTTTATCGTAATTTAATATAATTTATTTATATTTCACTACGGTTTTCTTTCGATATAAGAGGGTGGCTCGGGACCGGCTTCCGACCTATTTCGAACGAAGAGGAAGAAGAGACTAAAATTGTACATATTGACGGTCGTATAAGTTTATCGTAATTTAATATAATTTATTTATATTTCACTACGGTTTTCTTTCGATACAAGAGGGTGGCTCGGGACCGGCTTCCGACCTATTTCGAACGAAGAGGAAGAAGAGACCAAAATTGTACATATTGACGGTCGTATAAGTTTATCGTAATTTAATATAATTTATTTATATATCGCTACAGTTTTCTTGCGATATAAGAGGGTGGCTCGGGACCGGCTTTCGTCGTATTTCGGATGAAGAATAAGAAGAGAAGGAAATTGTACATATTGACGGTCGTACGAGTTTATCGTAATTTAATATAATTTATTTATATTTCACTACGGTTTTCTTTCGATATAAGAGGGTGGCTCGGGACCGGCTTCCGACCTATTTCGAACGAAGAGGAAGAAGAGACTAAAATTGTACATATTGACGGTCGTATAAGTTTATCGTAATTTAATATAATTTATTTATATTTCACTACGGTTTTCTTTCGATACAAGAGGGTGGCTCGGGACCGGCTTCCGACCTATTTCGAACGAAGAGGAAGAAGAGACCAAAATTGTACATATTGACGGTCGTATAAGTTTATCGTAATTTAATATAATTTATTTATATATCGCTACAGTTTTCTTGCGATATAAGAGGGTGGCTCGGGACCGGCTTTCGTCGTATTTCGGATGAAGAATAAGAAGAGAAGGAAATTGTACATATTGACGGTCGTACGAGTTTATCGTAATTTAATATAACTTATTTATATTTCACTACAGTTTTCTTTCGATATAAGAGGGTGGCTCGGGACCGGCTTCCGTCCTATTTCGGATGAAGAGGAAGAAGGGACCAAAATTGTACATATTGACGGTCGTATAAGTTTATCGTAATTTAATATAATTTATTTATATATCGCTACAGTTTTCTTGCGATATAAGAGGGTGGCTCGGGACCGGCTTTCGTCGTATTTCGGATGAAGAATAAGAAGAGAAGGAAATTGTACATATTGACGGTCGTACGAGTTTATCGTAATTTAATATAACTTATTTATATTTCACTACAGTTTTCTTTCGATATAAGAGGGTGGCTCGGGACCGGCTTTCGTCGTATTTCGGATGAAGAATAAGAAGAGAAGGAAATTGTACATATTGACGGTCGTACGAGTTTATCGTAATTTAATATAACTTATTTATATTTCACTACAGTTTTCTTTCGATATAAGAGGGTGGCTCGGGACCGGCTTCCGTCCTATTTCGGATGAAGAGGAAGAAGGGACCAAAATTGTACATATTGACGGTCGTACGAGTTTATCGTAATTTAATATAACTTATTTATATTTCACTACACTTTTCTTTCGATATAAGAGGGTGGCTCGGGACCGGCTTCCGTCCTATTTCGGATGAAGAGGAAGAAGGGACCAAAATTGTACATATTGACGGTCGTACGAGTTTATCGTAATTTAATATAATTTATTTATATTTCACTACGGTTTTCTTTCGATATAAGAGGATGGCTGGGGACCGGCTCTCGGGATGAAGAATAAGAAGAGAAGGAAATTGTACATCTTGAGGGTCATACGAGTTTATACCCGCCGCTACGGGTCAGGCGTGACTCTGGCATAGCATACGGAGGGTTAAAACATCGCGGGGCCAGGAACGTTGCTGGTAACGGTTGCGACCGGAGTGAGATGATCCTTCTAACCCGCGAAAATTTGACGCAATGATACGTGCCCCAAAATAGGAGGTAGAAGCTTCAGAGTGTCGGGCTATTGTAATTTACCGATTTGTAGCGGGAACGTATTTGAAATCCTGCTTTCCGCCGGCATTATCGCCCGGCTAGGGTAATTATGGGTTTTCGATGAATCGCTAATTCGTCGGCTTTCTACGCGAAATCCAGTTATTAGTGGCCCGCTCGGACGCCGGGTAACTAATTATCGGCGATCGAATTATATCTTTATGTCGCAGGGGCGCAGACGGGACCGAGCGCGTGCGCATATTGAAAAGTGTCGATAAGCCGTTGATTGGGGGGTCGTGTTCCTCTGTCCACCTCGCGGACACGTTAACCGGTCCGTCGTGCCTGCGGTTAGGCTCGAAACCACCAGATTCCGGAGACCGTCAACGGGTAGCCCGGATGCGAAAGTTATTGCGAGAAAAAAGGTCCGGTTGGAAACGAGGAATGAAACGGACACTTATCTTTTCTAAAATAAGTTTATTCGAACGAATTCTATTAAGAAACATATTTTTTCCGGTGAGATTTTTACAGAACTAAATGTTATATTTAGAAAATACTTTGACATGTTGACTATTATGTTACTCGTATGTATGACATATAAATATATAGGGACAACCTAATATTTGTGCCCTTTAATGCAAAAATGGTGTAAGCCTATATTCGACTGTTTGGTTCAACACAGCGTCATTGAATAAAATGATTGTAATATTATTTTAGTGTAGCTTGCACAAGACAAACGTAACTTCGATATTATTATGTTTCATAGAACTTTTACCGAGTTCCTTTCTATCCAATGATTAACTGTTTTCAATTGCACTATTTTTGCATTAAACGGCTCATTTATTAGAAAAGGTTGTATGAAAGAAATACAAACAAGATTCGTACTGCGAATTATACCTACGTATGTATCACAAATAAATTACATGTGCAGCGTATTAGTTTAACTGTGAAAATAAGTAAATATTATTGTACTACTATCCGTAATGCTTTTCAAGAAGATTGAAAACTTTATAATATTTTTGAACAAATTATCTACCTCTGTTACCCACCCATTTTTATTTCTACGGTACACCACCGTACAACGCGATTGAAACTCAGTTTGAAAATAATATATATAGTCTTTTTCAAATTTTTGCTCGAAACTTAATATGTCAGGAATAAAAGAAGGCAAAGTATGCGATCACAAATTAATTTTCGGGGAATTCATTGTTTTATTAGTGGTAACGAACTTATCCAATTACGTTTTCGGTTAATTGCACGTCATAGCAGATGTGAGAAGAAATTCCGATTAAATTCGTAAAAATTCTTCATAAGTTTTTCATTATTTTTTCCGTTACATATACGTCACGAGAAAATATTTTTAAAAATTTCGTACTGATCCACGAGGAAGTATGTTTTTGACAGTTTCATTAAAAGGTTTCCGCTTCGAAACTTTAATGTATTATATGCCGGCCATGTAAATGCATGCGTTTTTCGTAAACTACCTAACTTGTTCCTAAACGAACTTTTATTAATAGAGTATGCTCAGTCTACAGGTCATGAGTGATTTTCTCTCGCATTCTTAGTTCAAAATTTACACAATCGTTTCTTGTCTAGTAGTACCTTGTTTATACTTCGAGTCTAGAAAGCTTCAAGAAAAATAGCGCGACAATTAGGGTTGTCAGGCATTGGCGTTGGCAATCAGGTTGTCGAAAGATCGAAAACCAAGCGGCCTGGATCGGCAACTCGGAACTTGCCAGTTTCAAGTACGTTAAAAGTTTCTGGAAATCTTTCAAGGTATGATTCTTGTTTACCCAAGGTCGTACTCAAGGTGGAAACTTCGCAAACCACTGTGTTGTGATCTGATTTTTGATAGAAGGCTACATCGACAGTAGATAGTAATAATCTGTGTCGTCTGGAAAAATCAGGCCACAATTTTCGAAAGATGCGTTAAAGCTTTAATCAGACTGTGGACTTTATATGTATATTTACTAAACACTTTCAGTATAATGGCGCTACTTCTAATCCGTCATCATAAAGTGGATGCGCCTTCACGCATGAAATCGAAACTCAAAACAAGGCCCTTCGAGTTCAACCAACTTGAAAAGAAAACCCGTCATCCTGAAAACCAACAAAATTAGTAACAAACAAAATGCACCATTTCTAAAAAAAATACAGCTCTATTAAAACTAAACTTTTTCGAAAACACAGATTTTGTAATCAAAAACATGACCACACGTCCTTTTAAGGTCCTCTCTTTCTTCTTAATAGGAGATATCGACATTTTAGTATTTTCTATAACAAACAAATGAAATTGAAGTCTCCAAAACGTTGCGTATGTATTTATTATACTTTTATCCTGTTACTGAATTTTTTTCAAACCGATTTGCTTAAAAATACAATTTTTGTCGTCCGCGGACTAGGACACTCTGCGGAATTGCTTCACTGACGGTTGACATGATATGTGTCCTCCAGTTTGTTTATCTGACCTCAAAAAATTCCAGTTAGATTTTATTTTATACATGTACAGCTATCATTCCACCTACAATCAACAAAAACATATTTTTACTGGAACGGAACCAAATCATAACCATCCATGTGATAAATTTCCGGGAACGAACTATTTTTTCAAATTAGAAGTTCAAGTTGATTCGTGCGATACGTTTTTCTTAATTTTGTCAACCACCTGTGACACAGTCGTTTCGAGAAACAACATTGTCATACAATATGTAAGATTTTTCACAGAAGTAAAAAATATATTTGTGTAATAAATAATGAAATATTTTGTTGCACAAACTTTTCTATTCCTTCAGTTCCTTACAACAAGAAAATTTTGAACTTTTATATCTGCAGGACATTCTCCGATGTGCAATCAAGTCGAGGAACGTGGCCAAGTTAAAGTAAAAAAAAAAAAATCAATTGTCCGACGTCGGAAAATGGGGTTCCCCCTTAATAATTGTACCTAATCTGATGCGCCATTATCGTAATGGGAAAAGTTCGATTCGATTAACGAGTTAACCCAGGAATACTGATACAGGATGGGTCAAAAGTCGCGAAGGTATTTAAGCATCTAATGATTACTTTACTTCTTATTTCGCAGTATCATAGAAACCTCCCTTCAACCCTCCGCATCCTATGCCGGAGTCATTCGTGACCCGTAGCGGTGGGAATTATTATACAGGGTGTTTGGTAACTGGTGGTACAAGCGAAAAGGGGGTGATTACATGAAAGAATAAGTCGAAAATATAGAATAAACATTTTTCGTTTGAGGCTTTGTTTTCGAGAAAATCGACTTTGAAGATCTGTCAGGTTTGTGTGCTTTAGTATATGCAGCAAGTAGATTTGGTTGGTCATGATCAGACGCGTCAGACAATTCCTATCGAATAGCATGCTGCATTTCAAACTCGATTTTCTCGATAACGAAACTTCGGATGAAAAAATTTTATTCTATATTTCCGACTTATTGTTTCATGTAGAATCACCCCCTTCTCGCATGTACCACCAGTTACCAATCACCCTGTATATTCCGATATAAGACAACGCTTTTTATCTCGAAATAAGAAAATCGATATCCCCCCTTTTTCTTCTTCATCCGAAATAGGACGAGAGCCGGTCCCGAGTCTTATATCGAAAGAGAACTGTAGTGAAATATCGGCGAGAAATAACATCGTTATTCTTCGAAACTCAAACCAATGCTTTTGCAGACCTACTTTTAGAAAAATGATCTTTAAAAAAATGCAACAAAGCAGAATCGATTTTTTTCAAGGTTGTAGACCAGAGGACCCCCCTTAAAGCGGAAAGCTCCCATGGTACCGTCGCCGCCGGCAGGGGCGATGGCGACGATAAGGGGGTGGAGGGTTCACTGCGAGAGAGAAAGGGTCGTGAAGGAAACGGCCGGTCGGATTTAAAACCTCGAATCTGGGAAAGTGTCGTTAAGCCGAGGATTAATCTATCCATAAAGGCTCGCCGCGAGCGGACGCGTTACCGTACTGTAATGCAGTATGCAAACGAGCTCGCGGCCCGCTTATCACAGGCTTATCGATTTTCGGCACGTGTTTAGTGCCGGTTGTTGGTAGTAAAGTCGAAAGATCGACGCCGGGAAAACCGACTTTCGTTTCCGCCGATTCATGCGAATACGTACCGATTTTCGTATGGGCGCGGCGTCCTGGCTGCGGTCTAATGGAGACACTATAGGTGACACTATACACTGTTTATAGAGACTCCATTCATGGAGTAATTGTACCAGGAGTCAGGCATTTAAGGCCAGCCGTCGGGCATCTTAAGTGTTGTTCATTCATTTTTGTATGAGGACATGAAGTTTATACCTTGGATGTGAGAAACAGGTTGACTATTGTGCACGTCACATTCTGACAATTTAATTTATACAGGGTGTCCCGGTATTGATTTTCTACATGAGAAAATATAAAATGAATTTTTTACATTTCATTTTTTTTCTTGTATTCAAGAAAATCAATAGGAATGATCTGACGTAACCGATCATGACCTACTGATTCTACTTCTTGCAAATGCTACGCACACAAAACTTGACGGATCTTAAAAGTCGATTTTCACGAAAACGAAGCCTTGAAGCAAAAAAAATGTATTCCCTACATTCTCTTAGGTAGCTCCAGTTTTGTTCAACAAACGTAGAAAATTTTTATTAACCATAAATATCCGCAGTCTAATAATTAGAGTTCGTCACTTCCTTATCGAGATAAAGCTCTACTCGTTTAAAGTGAACGCTAATAGAGTACTAGGCAGAATGAAATTCCCAGCGCTACAATTAATGTACTATCTGTTTATTGTGATTACTGACGCAGCGTATAAATATTTATTTATCTCTGTCTGAGTAACGCTACATTAATTTGCTGTTTCATCTCTTTCCGTGGAACGATGCTATGTTTGCATTTACGCTCTATAATCCGATGATCACGAAGAGCGTGCTGTTTTAATACCGTCGTTGTTTATTAAGTATCTACTAGTTACCGGAACCAATCGCGTTCGAAGCATTTCGCTAATTTAATTTCGATGAAACGAACCGATCGGAGAATCGCGAGGAGAATTATTGCCTAGTTCTACCGCGACTGTATATTATTTATAAACATTAGCCAATGGAACAGTATGTTCGTGAACAATGGAGCTAGATTGTTCTCGCAAACATAACATCGAGAGTGCTCGTGGGATGCCCTTTGACTAAAATTGCGTTGGGTTTGCATGGTTTTAACCCTTCTGCGCTGCTGGGGAATTGTGACATTCAAATTTTGCGAATTAAATCGAATCTGAAGACTAATTATTAAAAATAACGAGTTCCAAATTTTTTAATCCACTATTATTGATACAAAGATAAATTTATGAATTATTCAATAAATGTGTTTCTTTGAGCAGATATTATGATCAAATTCGCTATAAATCGAAATAATAAACTCTGTTACTTTTATAAAGTAATGTAAAATAGTTATTTCTAGTGCTTTGTAGATCTAGTGTTAAACTAATTCATATATTTCAACGAGAAGCATTAAAAGCAGAGGAAATCTATGTAAACCTTACAGGATTTAAAGCAATAAATAAATAACAATAATAATTTCTTGCAAAATCACCCGAACAAAGAACGTCAGAATTTTTTTCTTTGACCAGCACGATTCTTTTTGTAAAAGGAAGTTCTTCGGCTAACAATTTTCTAAATATTAATCCATTATGGTGTGAAACTGACGTCGGTGTAGAAAGTTCGTGATGACGATTACTAAGTAAACACGAATATTATTTGCACTCTCGGTGGAGCTACTTAATGGACGGTATTTTGGACAGGACCATTTACAAAGTGCGATCGTGAATAATACACAGCTCCGAAACTTTATCGAACACAAAGGTTCCGAGACGTAATGACGGTATCAAAGCGAGCGATCGTGGTTCGCAGATTTCCACTTTCAAGTTTGCATACACAGTTCGCACAAAAGTTCTGCAACAGCTGAATCTGACACTACTAACGGATATTATTGAGACGGGATCATGTTCAATATGAACTTTCGAATTCGAGGTATATTCAATACTCGAGTTTCATTTCGTGAGAGTCGAATATTACTCAATACCGACAGTTTCAATAACTATACTTGAGTGTTCATGTTGTGGTCAAGCTGATTTGAATCTTTATAATGATCTACAATTGTAAGAAGATCGCGATGTTAGAAGAAATTGAACTATGTTCAAGTATTATTCGAATTGTGGGAACTCGGACTCTACAAGGCATATAATTATTGTAATTTTACATCGACTATTTAACATTATTGTACATCGTGGGAACGTTTTGAATGAGGAGCCACGTGGATTAAAGTCACGAGTTGTCAACCATAACTTGTCAAACAAAAACATTGTTCATTAATATTCAAACATATGAATTGATAAATTAATTGCCTAATATTCCGAAACGTATCGAACACCGACAGTGACTGTTTCTAGTGTTCCATAGTATATTATATTATATTTTCGTATCTCATCGTATATTATAGTATATTCTACAGCTAAACTTTACTTGGGGAAACTAGACATTTTTAATTTTCTTTTTTGTAGTCCTGTGGATTTTAGCGAGGAAATGTCGAAAATCCAAGTTTTAATCCTAGGGGATCAGTAGTTCAAAAGTTACGCGCGCGTGTAAAGATGAGCGACTTTCAGCGTTTTCGACAGGTAAAAGAATATTTTAAAATATTAGCAACTGACCAGAATCGCGGAGAAGATACCGAATCGCTTAAAAAACCACAAAGTTGTTTCTTACAACTTTTCCATTTCCCTTGATTTCTTTTTGACGTCCGATTCTTCGCCCGTGTCGAAAGTTTCGAAAACACGTCGAGCAGAGTCGCGTCAGTTACATCCGTACCGAAAACTTAATGGAAACGAGCGTCGGATTAAGCAAGGAAAATTTGTTTGCGCATGGCCCATTTGCTGGAGGGTTTTCGTAATTACTTTCAACCCGATCGGCGATGCCACGGACGCCATTGCGGGGAGGTAGTGGATCGAAGGATCGGCGAAGCAAAAGCAATTCCGACGGACGACACCGTTTTCGAAGGACGAGGAAACACAGTGATTATCGAGAATACACGGTGCTTTCGAGAAAGGGATCCCCTCTCGAAGAAGAGAGACGTGTCGGACGGTGAAGGAGGGCGCGGATAAAGGCGGATGCAAAAACAAAAAAAAAAGAAGAAAGGAAAAAGGGAAAAAGATGAAAAAAGAGAAGAAGAACGAAGCGGAAGAGGAAAGGGAAACAGACGAACGTTCTCTGATGCTTGTCGGGAGAATTCCTAAAACTTTAATGTATTGCCGGCCATGTAAATGCATGCGTTTTTCCTAAACGACCTAACTTGTTCCTAAACGAACTTTTATTAATAGAGTATGCTCAGTCTATAGATCATGAGTGATATTCTCTCGCATTCTTAGTTCAAAATTTACGCAATCGTTTCTTGTCTAGTAGTACCTTGTTTATACTTCGAGTCTAGAAAGCTTCAAGAAAAATAGCGTGACAATTAGGGTTGTCAGGCATTGTCGTTGGCAATCAGGTCGTCGAAAGATCGAAAACCAAGCGGCCTGGATCGGCAACTCGAAACTTGCCAGTTTCAAGTACGTTAAAAGTTTCTGGAAATCTTTCAAGGTATGATTCTTGTTTACCCAAGGTCGTACTCAAGGTGGAAACTTCGCAAACCACTGTGTTGTGATCTGATTTTTGATAGAAGGCTACATCGACAGTAGATATATTAGGGGGACCGGAAAGTAATGTCGTTTTTGCGCAAGTCAATATTTGACTAATAACAACAGCTAACTTCGTACACCTACATTGTTTAGTACATGGCTGCAGGTTCGGGAGATTAGTTAGTACTGTTTTGTACAAAAATATCGTGTTTTTATAGACTATGTTCGAAATGACCGATTTAAATCCAGAAAAGTTGCACATTCGGAATTGGATACTAATTTCGAAAGGGCAGCAATGTCGCAATAGCTACGTAATGTATTGACTGTACGTAAGTGCCAACGATAGTGAATTTGAATCTGGCAATTTCGATCTTTTTGACGCACCTTATCAGGAAGGCCTGTGGCACTCGATAATAACATTTTACCTCGACAGACGATTGTAGAACTCTCGGGGAAGCTTCGTTCATCATGGTCAACCGTACGAGAGTATTTATATGTCACAAATTAAATATAAAATGCCAATAAAAAATTAATCTACTTTAATTTGACGAAAAATACGATATTACTTTCCGGTCCCCCTAATAGTAATAACCGTAGGATAAATAGCTATCACGATCATGTGTGTCGTGTGGAAAAATCATTCCACAATTTTCGAAAGATGCGTTAAACCTTTAATCAGACTGTGGACTTTATATTATATTATATCTTCTAATCCATCATCATAAAGTGGCTGCGCCTTCACGCATGAAATCGAAACTCAAAACAAGGCCCTTCGAGTTCAACCAACTTGAAAAGAAAACCCGTCATCCTCAAAACCTACAAAATTAGTAACCAACAAAATGACACCGTTTTCGAAGGACGAGGAAACACAGTGATTATCGAGAACACACGGTGCTTTCGAGAGAGGGATCCCCTCTCGAAGAAGAGAGACGTGTCGGACGGTGAAGGAGGGCACGGATAAAGGCGGATGCAAAAACAAAAAAAAAAAGAAGAAAGGAAAAAGGGAAAAAGATGAAAAAAGAGAAGAAGAACGAAGCGGAAGAGGAAAGGGAAACAGACGAACGTTCTCTGATGCTTGTCGGCAGAATCCCTGGGAGATTTGCCGGTTCCATCAGCGAGCCCTTGCCATCGGGGATACCTGGCCGGGTCAGCGCGCGGCTTAATTCCAGAAATTGTACTATTGCCATGTTTATGGGAGCCACGCGGCCGTTCAAGCGATGCCGGTTAATCGGCAATCGCGAAGATTAGACAGAAAACTTAATTATAAAGATCCTGATTGGCTGGATCCTCTGGAGGCCGACTGCCACCGGGAAGACAGACCTATTCCGCTTGGCCATCTTCGCGCTAACAAGTTCTGGAATTGCATACGGACGCCGCCATGTATCTTTCCAGCAGCTTCTCGCGAACTTGCGCATCCCAATGTGCGTCGAATGACCCTTCTCGGCTTCGCTCGTCCACTCAACCTCGCGCGCTACCGTTTCGCAAACTCCCGACACCGAATTCGCCTGGAATTTTCAAATTCTGAAAACAGTGCCGGGCTGCGCTGGAAACTTTCTTATTATCTCGCCGGAAACGAATGGAAAGAAGCAACCCTTCTTTACCCGAGTTAACCCGGTTAGGCCTGGAACTAATTCAATCAGAGTTTTATGGAATTGTTTTTAGAAATGTAACTCTACGCGGTTTCAAAATAATCAGAAAAATACATAGAAACGAACTATTTTTGTGGTATTGAAAATCAAAAATAAAAAAGGTAAAAGATACCGCGATACAAGTAAATTTGAAAATTGCTCTTTTAACCCTTTTCACTCGAAGCTATTTTAACTCCAAAACAAAACATTTCTTATGACCAAGAATATTTGCCTTGTACATATTTTTTTTATGTCGTACACACAAAAATGGAGCAATTCACTCGTACAATTCTCAGGTGTTTAGTAATTTACTACATACAAACAAATTTTTTAACGTAAAAAATATTTTGAATAAAGATACAGTAATTTTTAGTGGCGCCTTACAGTCGCCATTCGAGTGCTAAGGGTTAACACACTATCGGCGAGTAACATCATGAGCTTGACTCACACGTATAGCGGACGAAAATTAGTGAAGTATAAAAAAAGTGCACTTTTTAGAAAACATATAATATCTTCACATATAATAGTAGGATTTCAATTAAATTTGGAAAATAGGTATTACATAGTAGTTCGAAGATGTAGATGAAATTAAAAAAAAATTCAATTTTTAATTTAGTTTTCTATTACTTCGTTTAATGTATAACATGGACCAAACACAATAATTGTTAATTTTTGAAAGTTTTAAAAGTTCATGTAGTAAGAGAAAAGCGTAATAATGTTTAGGAATATTTTATTAATCAGTTTCTTATATAGTAATTTTATTGACTCTAATATTTTTTTAATGTATGGTATTTTTGAAAACACGCCCCTATGAAGGGGAATCTGACAAAACTTACACATATAAGAAGTTAAACTTCCAAACAAGCATTCGTAAGTGTTTTACTAACACTTGGCGTACGTTCTGCATAAAAGGTATTAATACCCGACCCGCCGATAAGCGCCAATCTGTGGAAAAGGCATTAATACCCTTCCCGCCGATAGTGTGTTAATACACGATTTTCACCCGATTTTACAAAATCAATGAAAGGGCACAAAGGTTACGTAAACACGTGTGTCGAGGAGAAATATTTAAGGCAGTTTTACAGAATCGATACCTATTGAAAACAAAAACAAGACAAGGAAGATGAATCTGGCCATCCTATCGCCTTATATTCGCAGTAGAATAAGAGTAGGATTAACTGGCCTACAGTTAACGATGTAATTGGAAAGCTCGCGAAAGACAGCTTCGGCGGGAAAGAAGAAGAGAATGGAGGCGCGAGAGATCTGCATAAGAAGCCTATTGTTCCGGGATCGTGAGGAATCGCGCAAATCATCGCGGTATTTCATAAATTTGTTAATACGAGATTCATATTCCGTCCCCGGTAGTCTGGCTTCCTTCGAACCCTCTAGCCGTAGCACTCCTCTCATCCCACTTTCTCTCTCCCTCCCTCTCTCTCTCTCTTTCTCTGTCTCGTTCCTGTTCCCGAGCTGTTGAGTAAACGAGAACTTTTAATTACGCACGCTGTCCCGGCTCTTGCACGCGTCCCGACGCCTTCGGAGATGATTTAAAAGAGCGACGGGGACGCGAAGAAAAGGGGGATGGAAGCCGTTGAGAGGGCGAGCGTGCTGGCGTGGGACAAGCAATTTCACGGTCGACGGGAATAAGAGAAAAAGGAGCGTACAGAGCCGAGGCGAAGACGAGAGGCCCCCGGAATATATTCGCGAATCCGGGGTAAAGGCAGCGGGGGCGGTTTTAGCAGTGATGCTCGGGGAGGAACGTGGGGGTGGGACTTGAAAGCCGACGCAGCTCGAGGATAGCCCGGAAACGTGCACCGATCGGCCCGCCTGACGTCGGAAGATTTATCGAGCCCGGCACGATTTATTTGACGCGTTTAAATGCCTACTTTATCGACACGGCCGGTTCGGCCCGGCCCGATCCAGCCCGGCCCACTCTGTTTAAAGCGCACACCCCCGCCGTCGGTTCCGGTCTTCTTCGTAGGCCACGGAATCAATTTACCGCACGGTGAAAACGTAATCTTACCGGCCAGCTGAAAAATTTCCACGTAGAAATTGACCGATTTCAGAATTTCCGGCCGACAGCGGTTTAAATCCGTGCGAAATCACTGGGTATCGTCAATAATTTACTAGTAGCCACATATGCCCGCTTTTCGTTAAAGCTTGGATAAAACGACGACAAAAAAATCCATACCACGATTTTTCAGAAATTATTTTGAAAGGGTGGCGCCGATCTTCAAATTCACAGCGTTCAAAGATTTACAGTTTTCCTGCCACAATTTGCTAATCTTTTTTAAGTTCAAGAAAACCACATCGAATAACAGCAATATAGAATTTGTTTGGATTCCGTCCCATTCAGGCATTGTTGGAAATTATGAGGTTGGCGCCTTAGCTAAGTCGGCAACACTAGAACAAACTGATAAACGTATTGTCATTCCTTTCACCGATTTACGTGAATCTTTTAAACACAAATGTAGAAAAAATACTAACGATTTCACAATGCAACAGGGTCAGTACAAGGGCAAGGAGTACTTTCAGTATTATGTTAGGGACGGGGTTGAACCATGGTTCTCGGACAAAGGTTTATCACGAAAATATATTGTAACATTAAATCGTTGTCAGATCAGATCATTACCATCTCGCAGCATCCCTTTCACGACTACATATTATAAATGATTCCTAATGTAACTGCGGCAATGAGGTTCAAGATCTTAACCATATTATTTGGCAGTGTACCTTATGGGAATCACAACGAGTTGATCTTATGAAAGGATTGAATAAGCTCAATTTGTTCCCACCCTTGAATGTTAGATCGTTGCTTTGTAAACCGAACGTTCAAGCGTGTCATTTTCTTTTAAATTTTTTCAAACAATGTAATCTACAAGTTTGAAATGTTGTATATGTCAAATACGCTGTTTTCCTATTAATCCTGATGTATATGTAAAATACACTGTATTCATATTAATCCTGATGTATATGTAAAATACGCTGTATTCATATTAATCCTGATGTATATGTAAAATACGCTGTATTCATATTAATCCCAATGTAAAGCTTCGTAACCCCCTATGGGGAGTTACATTTAAGCTCAATAATATAAACAAAATTTGGCCATCTTTTAATTTTGTGGAGTAGCGTGTATCAGCGGTACCCGGAAACAAGTGAACGCGTAAGTGTATTAACGTCGACCGAACGAGCAAAGGTAATTATCGTTCGAGGAGTAGCCTTTTGGTGAGATTCAACCAAGGCAGCCTGATAACACGATCCCATCGCCAGCCCGAACAATTCGATCGGGCTTAAATGCTCCGTGTACCGATTGAAAACAAACCCGCGGTGGTTCGGTCGCGGGCACAAAAGAGCACGACAGATGTCCCCGGTAATCGAATATCGCGAAGCGTAGTTTCGCCTCGAACGACCTTAACTTTAATCAAAGCCTTCCTATCGAACGGGTTGCTGCCGTCCGATTGGTAATCCAGTTCCACAATCTAGAATTCACACAAAGACTGACCTAGAAAAAAATCGGATTCCGAATTTTCCCGAAAAGAAAATGTAACGAATACTTTTATCCAAAAACCGGGAAAGTCGGTGAAATTCTGCTTGTTGAAGTTTCGTTTGCTTTTACACAGAAAAAAGAGGCGAATCTGCATGAAATAGTAAAACGACAAAAAGAATAATGTTTCTTTTTTAAGGTCTCGTTTTTGATCAAATCGAATGTGAAAATGTGAGTATGCGTCCTGTTGGATAGGAATCGATCTGCTGCGTCTGATCATGGTTGACCGGTTCTACTTCAAGCTACGCGAAACCAACGGACCTTCAAACTCATTTTTGACGCATAATTTTTATATTTCACGATTGATATTTAAAATTGGTTTTACCTCGTCCAAATGAACCTGTTTTTAAACTGATTAAATGCATTTAAATTTACTCGGAAATTCGAAGTCTGGTCGGTGCATGTGTCACGTCCGAAAAATGTTTAAAAAGATTACCCTGAATTACGCGTGACGAGTGTTCAACGATGCGTCCCTTGGCAATGTGCGCGTGTTATAAACAGTATAAATACATCGTTTTCGAGAGCGGATGGAAACATACAGGCTTAAACAGATTCCTTTCCGTTCCGATGACTTTCACAGCCGGTTTAATTGGCAATTTCATTTCGAAAAATTGAATTGTCGTCGCAGTTTTCGATTTCTTCGGCCGAAAAATAATTAAAATTTGTAATCGGTCAAACCGAAATGAATGTAGCGGCGCGTTCAAATCGGAGTTGATAGAGTAGGCTCATTAAGTAGGAGAAAGCCAATATGTAGTGATGCAACAAAGAAACTATTGCTTAAGATTCTTTATTTATTGCTTTACTGACAGAGAAACAATGACAGGAAATTTTGTGCGCGACGCCGACTGTTATACAATTGGTTTAGAAAGTCGTTTAACGTTTTGTGACCATTTTCCTATTTCAAACGATTGCAATCTTATTTAGTGCCATTTTTGAACGTCGGCAGGCAAATAACCGTAAATCAATTAAGCAGTTTCTGTTAATATATTTATGAACGTTATTATCATTAAATTAGACGTTAGAATTTGGAGCACAAAGAAAACATAAATGCTCACTTTTTCACAAATAAATGAAGGGACAGGGTGTCTCTCGCGTATACCTATTTTAGGAAAAGACCTAAGTAATAAACAAGAAGTGAACAAGAATATTTGGGGTGAATAATGACGCCAAATGTGTCTTTTCTCACTGTTACAATATTTGAACTTGTTTATTCGTACCTCCTGCGTCGAGTTTTGCAAACTCCTTTATTAAGTCGATAAATATAGTATTCTAGAAAATTGTTTCCTTAGTGTTCCATCTTTCCCCGGCTTCCCCTAAATATAACGGGGCCAGGTGGGTCACGCTGATGAGTCGGGGACGTTTTGTGTGACGAAAATTGATTGGACCCTTGCAGAAACAGGAAGATCGATAGGCTGTCTAGTCTGCTGCAGGTATGGTGGCTAGTGGGTACTTTTCTAGCTGCACTCTGCTGAATTCATCCAGGCTCTTCACAGAATTTAAATTACTTTCTTTCGTCGCATTTCTCACTTCATACCGGATCGCTCACAATAAGAGCAAGTAAAATAACCGATTCATCTCGAGTCGAACCTTTTTAACCATTGTTTCGAAAATTTTACCCCTAGATCTCCTGATTTGAAAATTCTCACCTTTTACACACCTTTCATGAAACATTTAACCCAAAATAAATTGGCTTTTCTCAAAATTGCATAATGTTATAATATATTATACGTCACGAGCTTTGCTTTGACTTTATATCTATTCGTACGTATTTGCGAGAATTGCATTGTATTATTTATATGTATTTGCATTGTACTTGCAGCATCTTATTCTGTATTCTGCTACTACAGGTGTCTTCCTTTTGCCATTCTTATGTTTAGTATTTTTCTGGTTAATATTTCTCAAACGTCCACGATGTTCCGACAAATATTTTGATTGTGAACAAATTTTGTGAAAATACTCTATTTAATTTGTTGTCATAATGTGTTGCGAATTACGTTCAATGTAGTGCCAATTTAATCCACGCAACAGGCGAAAAAATATCGTTATTAATTTGTTACGCCAATACTTGCGATTTACACGAAGAACACTATGTCATTAAAAAACATTGACGTTGAATTTTAAAATAATTGTCCATTCCCGTAGTTTCTCTTAATCGAGCAGTCAGCGCAGCTACGAAAAAATGGGAGAAGAAGCGAGAAAGTGGATCGCACGAGACTATTCTAAACTCAAAATTCAAAGTGAAATCAAAGTGATCCGTTGGTCTTTTTGTTCGGAAGTTTAATTAATTAAAATGAAACGGCGTATTTTCTTGGTAGGCAAAGACGGGCGAACTTAGCGGCGTTCCCGAGGCGGAGAGACTCGGCGAGCAAACTGTGACTTTACGCGTCCCCTGTCTCAAACACGGTTACCCCTACTTTCGGGAACAGACTTTCTTCTAGTTTCTCCGTTTGATGGCTCGCCCGTAATCTTCTAGGGCAAGGAGCCGCGGAATTTTTAATTAGAACCATCGGGACCGGAAGGGGAGACGGGGTCGTTTATCGTCCGGAGAAGTTTCGGCGTGGCGCGGTTCACGGATTCGCCGGGACGCGGCATTGTGAGAAACTCCTCGTCAAAACGATCACTCGATTCCCGCGATGATTAATAATCCTCGGACGAGAATGACTCGGAGGAGCGTGGGAACACGATTCCGAGTCCGCGAGAGAGGCTGCAGTGCGGAACGGGGAACGGAGAGAGAGAGAGAGAGAGAGAGAGAGAGGGAGTAGGAAGTTTGTCGGAACTTTATTATAAAACTAATATTTTCGAAGTTCTATGAGGTATTACGATAGTTTTCTGAAAGGGTCTGCCAGTAGACCGGTTAGGCGAAATGGTTGGCGGACGAAACTTCAATATTCGGCGACCATAACGACACCGGCTGATATATTATTTCCTATAACTTCTCTCCGCCTTACGGCTTTGTCTGGCCGGCGGAACGAGAATAAGAAGATCGAAAACGAAACTTGATTAAGAATTCCGGCTCCTCCGGCCGCTCCACTTCCCTTATTCTTCTTCTTCTTCTTCTTCTTTGCCGTCCTCCTGCTGCCATCGACGCGACGCCCATTTAAGTTCCATGGAAAATGAATCGTCGTCGTACGTGAGACGCGCGCGGGCCTCCTTGATTCGAACTCAATAATTAAAATCGCAATCGGTCCGGGGAGCATCGACCACATTTCCTATAACGGAACACGGGCTCCCCGAAATCGATTTCAATCGTTCCATTATGTATCTTGGCTTTCGCACTATTATGCGGACGGCGGAGTCGCGCATGATGCAGATGTATCGTCGTAAAAAGAAAATGATCCGCGGTATCTGCGACTGTATTTATAAGGCTGTATTTATATTTACCGGACTAAAGGTTAAGCCGGCTAAGGCTGTATTTATATTTACCGGACGACATCAGTGATCAACTTATAAGTCTTGAAAACCAAAGAGATGAAAACGGCAATTTTTTGTTAACACTAGAACGACCAAGCACTAAATGCACAACTGGCATACATTGCCTTATAATAACAACAAAATAAGATTTCTTTAGATTTCGTATTAGTTTTGTTTAAATATCTACTTCGATAGAGAAGTTTATTAACAAATTTTCTCATGGAAACATATTTATAATTTTAATATCTCTAAAAGAAAAAATTAGGAGGAAGTCATTTTGACCCATCCGGTAGTTCTAGTGTTAAATGAAGAATTTTTGTACTTCTAACATGATGGTGCTCCCACACACCACGCGTTACCAGTTCGCCAGTGGTTAAACAATTGATTCCCACTAAGATGGATCGGTAAAAGAGGTGTTATTGACCGTCTCGAGAATTGCACTGCGAGAATACTGATTTCGGACGAGACCAACAGCTTAAAAATTAAACAAGAAAATGTCGGCACGGTGTCGACGCGACGATTCAGAAACGAGTTTCATGGAAGATTAAAGTGACGACTTTATTATACCGTTTTAAGTTAAACACGGTGCCGTTCTATTAAAGAGCTTTCCTCGAACCTGCCACCCGCCGTATTTCGCGCGGAGGGTGGCCTCAGAAATAACGAAAAATTTTTCGAAATAACGAAAAATAATCTCTGTGGGACGCGAGGAGTCAATCGCACCCTTTACCGGTGTACTTATAGGTTTTTCGCGATTACCGGGATTCGTTGCGTCGCATTTCGCTGCTGTTGGCCCCCTTTCACCCCCGGTTATTAGGGAGGCCCTATTTCGAGCGGGGGTCGCGGGTTCAACCGCGTTTTATATTGTGCGCGCCGTGTGGCCAAATGAAGCCGGTGAATTGAAGCGAAAGAAACGGCGTTGGAGAGGGGTGAACAGGCCGGGACGAGACGAGAGACCGCCGCGCCGCGAAGGGGGATGACGCGCTTGTGGATGGCCGAAGGGGAAGAAAATTAGTTTGCGTCCTCGAGCAAGAAAGACAATGGTGGGGCTTCCGCGAGGCGCGGTAAGTAGATCCTCAATTTTCATCCCCCGGTTTCTTCTTCACAGCGGCCCGGCGCCGACGTAACGCCCGTCGAGCAACGCTGCGTAAATAGTTTTAAATTATACCGGCCCGTAAATCACTCTAATAAGATCCCCCGGCTGAATCCGCCTTCCATTTTAACGTTTCACGGACCCGGCATCGGTTTCACACCGTGATATCGAGACGCTTCTCTCTCCCGGGCCGAGACAATCGATGCTCTACCAACGGATAAAGCGTTACGCGCAGTTCTCATCCTCCGTTTCTGTACAATTCTCTGCGGAATTTCTTCGTTTACAATGTTAGAATTTTCTGACAAAATATATCTTCCACGGTTCATGTTTTAAGCGGAAACCATTGAACGGATCTAGATATCTTTCTAAATTTTCAAGATTTTTAACACCACCGGTCAAATGACCGGTTCTGCATTTTTTATTTGACAATTTTTTAAACCATACGGATGCTTTCATGAGCAATGATTCAATAAATATCTTTAGTAGAGCACGCATTGCAATAAGAACCGCACAAAGTCTACATAAATTAAATCTTGTCATTTTTATAAGGCAACATATGTCTGTTACATTTATACCTCGGTACGTTTAGTGTATTACATAAATCTCAAATTTAATTTGTAAGGAATGGCCGGGATTAAAGCAGACAGTATGTGATTTATTAATATGTCCTTCTCCGATGTCGGACCTGACGAGACTGCTCGTCCTTTTTTCATCCCGTTTGTTTTTCTTTTTTCGACACGTTCGCTTGTCGTTGGCGATGAATCGCTTATCAATAACATGAACGTATTTGTTATTTATATGAACAATGTATACACTTACTGACAAAAGTTAAGAAACAATATAATCGTTTGGGAATTAATGTATATTTTTAATGTCCTGAAATACATATGTCCGAATTAAAAATAACATGAACAGATTACATATCATACATGAACATACAATAAGTTTTTTTGGGATTATACTTGTATAAGCACTACAATTAATATTGAGTCAAGGAAACGAAAGAAAAGTTTGTGACAAAATTTAAGAAACATATTGTGCTTGAATCATGTAATCACTTTTAACAAAAAACAACAATGTGCAGGTGTTTATACTTTGTATGATGATCTAATAAGATGTTGGATAACCCTTAGATTTGATGACTGCATGGCATCTGCGTGGCATTGATTCGATTAATCGAACACAATGCTCGGGTGGTATTTTAGACCGTATTTTCGTAATTTCTCGCATTAACTTCGCTTTATTAGTAAATGAATGACTCCCCAATTGACGTCCAACGTAATCCCACAAATGTTCAATTCGGTTCACAGGTCTGGAGATTGACTTGTCCACTTAATTATATTAACATTTTGCTCCATGAGATATGCCTTAATTAATTTAGAAGAATGTTTTGGGTCATTGTCATGTTGAAATGACCACTCCATTGACATTTTCTCCTTAGCAAATGGCAACATATGATTTTACAAAATATCGCGATACACGAATCTATCCATAGACTCCTTTATTTGTATTAACGGACCAGGACCGTTACGTGAGAAACAGACCCACACCATCACATTACCACCACCAAATTTTACTGTTGGTTTCAAATACTTGACATTAAATTTCTGTCCAATAGGGCGTCGTATGTCACTTCTGGAGTCATTTACGAATAAGTTGAACTTACTTTCGTCACTCCATAGAATTTTTGACCACTCAGCAACAGACCAGTTAATGTGTTCTTTAAAGAACTCCAACCGAGCTTTAAGATTCTTCTTAGAAACAAATGGTTTCTTACATGCTTTCCATGAAAAAATATTATTTTCATCTAAACGACGGCTAACTGTCCTACTGCTAATGTTCTTGAGGTCCAACTGACTTTTAATTTTGACAGCTGTGCAAAATGAATTGCATTTAGACAGCCTTGAAATTCGACGATCCAGCTTTTTACTTGTTTTTCGTGGTCTACGGGTTCGTGGTGCCACTTTAACGGTTCCATTGAAAACGTCTTGAAAACGTTTTATAATCTTCGTGATAACATAACGATTTACACCAAACACTTTTGCAATGTCAGTTTTCCTCTGCCCTTTTTTTAAACATTTCAACTATTCTTTGTTTCTCGCTTTCAGTTAAATGTTGCCTTCTTGCCATATTTACTGCAGCTAATAACAGAAACCACACTCGACGATGTCAGAAAGGAGACTAGACTCCTTCGAACATGTTTGTTTACATTGCTTACTCTACTTCTTGCAAG
Organism: Seladonia tumulorum; assembly: GCA_913789895.3. Classification (NCBI taxonomy): domain Eukaryota; kingdom Metazoa; phylum Arthropoda; class Insecta; order Hymenoptera; family Halictidae; genus Seladonia; species Seladonia tumulorum. The sequence continues at coordinate 11,935,613 of OU565269.1, read as the reverse complement.
AAGTCTTCATGTTTCTTAACTTTTGTCACACGTATTTATTTTGTTTCCTTGACTCGATATTAATTGTAGTGCTTATACAAGTATAATCCCCAAAAAACTTATTGTATGTTCATATATGATACGTAATCTCGTCATGTTATTTTTAATTCGGACATGTGTATTTCAGGAGATTAAAAATATACACCAATTCCAAAACGACTATTTTGTTTCTTAACTTTTGTCGGTAAGTGTATTGTGGCGGATCCGTTACAGCTTAACTTACAATTTAAAAATCTATTTTCAGTTATTTAATGTTTTAGATTTCATTTTGCTAAAGAAGAATATTATTTCAAGTGGGACATGTAATTTCAAAAATAGAATATTCGCATTGTCGGTGTTTGTTGGGGACAGTGGTTAACCGAAAAAAGAGAGGAAAAAGAAAACTCATAAACGGTGGGGTCTTTGGTATCGTGGTTGTCGCCCGAGAGGGGATTTGTCCGGCGAAAGATGTGGGTCATCTCAAACTAGCCGGCTCACGGCCGGACAATAGGTTCGGGACTGGCTAGAGCCGGGTTCGGCAAATTGAATTAAACCGGCGTTATTTACAATGCGTCCCGAGTCGTAGCGATTTATTTGCGGTTCGATAAAAGTTATGGTAACGACCGTGGGGAGTGGGAGAGTCCGTTTCTCGCAGTTGGCACGACAAAAGCTATCGACAAAACCGAATGAGTTAGTACGAACGGTAAAGGCGCGACGGCCGAACGGTGGCACGGAGAAAGGCGTGAGACTTTTCCGCGCCTTTTCCCTACCGTTTCCTGGCCCCCGGCTTCCTTTTGCACATTTTCCTGCATCTCCGCAACCTTGGCGAGTGGTCATTCGATATACGTGCCACTCGGAAATGTCGATAGCGAATTTCTTCGTGGAAAATCGGTGGAACGAGAGAACCAAGGATAAGTGCGAGCGCAGGGGTTGCTTTCCATCGGGAACGAGGGAGGAGGAAGGGGTGGTACGAGATCGGTGGGTTTACGAAGGTGGAGCGGGAGGATCGGGAAAGGTAAAGAACAGAAAAAGAAACAGAACCGGGGAGGAAGAACGGGAGAAGATAACAGGTCCCAGAGAAACGAGGGAGAACAAAGGGTGCTTATCGACACCGCAGTTCTTATCCCTAGTAACTCCTTTTATTTTATCCGTTTCCGTTCCCGGAGCTTCGGGGCTAAAGCCTCGACTCGTACCTTGTATCTGAAAGATAATCAGACCGAGACGTACTCGAACGCAGACGGCTATTTTCCACCACCCCCTTCACCTCCCATCCCCCTCTTCGTTCCTGTTTCCGGTTCCGTTACATTAAGAAACCGGAAATATTATCGGCGCGTATCCCCGGACAAAAGAGAATTTTCAACACGTTGACAGACGAGAGTCCCGGGATAGAGGAACTCGTGGGATCGAAAACGAATGTTTTAATCCTCTTCGATCAAGCTGGATTAATTCCCGCGGGAGTTTCTTCGTGCCAGGCGCTCGAGTCGAATTTTCATCACAAAGCAAGAGTCTAATTGAAAACCGAGCTTACGTCGAGGGGAACGGATAAAATCAATATTTAAAGGACTTACCGAGTTTCGATGACGTAGTGCTCGATCGGGTTGTAATGAGAAGAATTAAGGTTCTGCTCCCAAGTCAGATTCACGTATCTCGACGTAAAGCCTGTTATCATTGGCTGCTGCGGTGGATCGGGCACATCTGAAAGCAAATTTTCAAAGTTTAAGTGCCACACTCGGGACGGGTTTAAACAACGTTTATCCGTTTGCATGGGAAACAATAACCATTTTTAATACTCGGACACTGAAACTATTGTGGTGTAAAATCGGCATAATTAGTTTCACTCAGATAGTTAGGATATAATTAGTTAGTTGCACAAGCTGGAAAAATACATGAAAGATAATGAGGGTTCTGGAAATCTTTACTTGTAAAACAACGATTAAGTCATATCGGATAAAATTAGAAAGCGGCGGAGCTAAATGACAAAATTGTCAAGTTACGAAATTTATTTTGAGATAAATAGACACAAACAGGACAGCAGGTTTGAATGTTGCAAATTGAATCTAGAATTGAACAAATAATTCTCTCGAACAATGCAGAAATATCGATAGACTATACTCTTAAACGATACACGCCGTGGAAAATAAGTTGGCCGCGTGTCTGATCAGTGCGTGATATTTCTACTTGATACTTGTGATACGTTTATGTCATGCTGTTGCGGAATAGTAGATATTCAAGTAGAAATACACAGCAATGGTCAGACACGGTATCAAAGTAGTGAGCAAGTATTTTGGTCAATTAGTAGGCAGCGTATTTTATGCATTTATATTAAAAACTAACAGGTAGGATGTAAAACTGTAGCGAAGCTAGAAGAATTGGAAACATTACATTATTTTCGACTTATTGAAACTATTAAAAGAAGCAATACATTTTCCGTTGCCCTCTGTTTTTTTATAATTGGCCTTCAACATGTTTATTTTTAGCAAAGATATTAATTACAATTGTTTTTGGTTCATACTGTCCTCGAAAGTATACGTTGTTTATCGAATTTTCGTGACCGGTTCATGTATTCGTTCGGAACACTTAATTTCGTTTGATTCAAGTTAATACGCGGATATTAACAACGCTATAGGAATGCCGCTTTATTAAAAAATACGAGCTCTCGTCTGGAGTACGCGCGACGACGACGCGACGCGACGCTTCAATATATCCAGCAGGAGCATATTTCATAAGATCGCCGTCCTAACTTGGAACCCACGATCATGCATTAATTTTCTCCTCATATACGTTAATCTACATTCATTCTCTTATACATCGACATTCTGCGGTCTGATGCACGTCTTTGTGTCGTGGGATCCTCTCCCCTGTGCAAACTATCCGAGGCTATATTAAAACCGCAATGTTTCGCGGAGATTTTCTTGCCTTGGGCAAGCGATTGATGTGGACAATGAAACCTTTTAATTCTGGAACAGTATAGTCTATTCAGGAAACAGTGAAACGGTGTTTAGCAACGGCAGCGGTGGAATTGTTTCTGTTGAGGCAATGTTGATACTATTCGTTTACCAAATCGAGAGTTCACTATTTCAATGAAATCGACTAACAGAAAACGTTGCACAATCGTTCCCGTTCAATTTTAACACTGGAACTGAACTTGTCCAAAATGTCTGTTCCTAATTTTTTCTGTCAGAATTACAAAAATTATAAAAAATGCTCGAATAAAAGAAAAGAAATCGAGAAATTCGATTTATTCGAGAAATTCTCGAATAAATTTCGTCATTGAAGCACATGTTACAATAAAAAATTGTATGAAGCTTGAGTAGACGCAGTCTTGTCATTGTTGGAAAGCATTTATTACTCGTTAGTACCAATGTTGATGTGTAAATTTGCAGAACAGTTAAATATAGGGGAAATTTTTTTATAGGGTATTGCATTTGTAGTATTCGAATTATTTGTATTTAATATGGTTAATCAAGTATGTATTTAAAGTATGTATTTAATACGGCTAAGTCTTGCACCTTGTACTATTTTAACTACATACAGTCGGGGACAAAAATAAGTGGACAGTAATTGGAAGTAGGTGAAAATGAAGTTTAATCGAATTAACGTAATTGTTATAAACTTCAGTTTTATTAATTATATATCCTTTTAGTATATACATTATTTAGTGAATAATTGAAGTTCATATTTTCATCTTTGTATAAACACGCTGTAGTTAACGAAATTGATAGCTATTTAGCAGGAGACAAAAATAAGTGGAAACTTAATAAAATACGTAATAAATGAAATACTTAATGAAATGAATACTTGGCATTGTCGCCTTTTACTTGTATTACTGTTTCCAGACGTCTGGGAATACTTCTTATTAAACTTTCAATATAATCTTTATAAATTTTTTCAAATTCAGACTGTAACCTTTTGAAAAATCGACCTTTTTATTTCGTTGGTCCAATGGAACTTTTCCGTCCAGTAAACTCCATAAATTCTCTATAGGATTCAAGTCGGGGCTCTGGGCCGGCTATTCAAGTCATTTAATATTGGAATCCTCAAAAAATTTTATAGTTTTCTTAGCAGTATGTTTAGGGTCATTGTCCTGTTGGAAGACAAATTCGTCGTCGCAACCCTTCTTTACTACTGCTTCTTCTAAATTTTCACTTAGAATATCAATGTACTTGTCTGCATTCATAATTCCGTTAATTTCTGCTAACGTACCAACTCCATTCCACGAAAAGCACCCGCACACCATTAATGATCCGCCGCCAAATTTAACTGCGAGTGTAATAAATGCTTTTTTATACGTTTCATTGTTTTTTCTCCAGACTTTGTGCTTGTTTATTAATTGCCGAAACTCAAATTTACTTTCGTCGCTCCAAAATACATTTTTTCAGAATGCTAGTGGCATATTCACATATTTGTTTGCAAATGCTAAACGTTTTCTCATATTAATTTGATTGATGTATGGCTTACGTCTAGCCTTGCAACATCTTAATCCAGCTTCGTGCAGTCTTCGTTTTATTGTTTTTCTTGAAACTTTTAATCTCACTATTTCTGCAATACTTCTTGATGCAATCGCTGGATCCTGTCGGCATTTACGTACAATTCGACGGTTTTCTTGTATGGTGGTACAGCGTTTGCGTCCACGACCTCTTAAATTTTTTACCGTATTAAATAGTAGATATTTTTTATAAATTTTTTCTACTGCACTCTTAGATACGCTGTACTTTCGAGCTATTACACGGTAACTTAATTGTTTACAGCAGTCCGAAACGATTAAATGGCGAATTTAATTTGAAATTTCCTCCCTTTTTGACATTCTGTAATTTTTCTAGAAATGCTTGTACTCGTACGAAGCCTGAGTTGGTACTAATAACTTTGATCACTGGATGTAACCGTGACCTCACCTTATGTTTGTATACATTTCCTGCCTCATGGTAACCTTGCAACAAAGTGTCCACTTATTTTTGTCTCCTGCTAAATAGCTATCAATTTTGCTAAGTAGGGTGTGTTTACATAAAGATGCAAATACGAACGTCAATTATTCAGTACATAATGTACATACTATAAGGATATATAATTAATAAAACTGAAGTTTATAACAGTTACGTTAATTCGATTAATCTTCATCATTACCTATTTCCAATAACTGTCCACTTATTTTTGTCCCCGACTGTATATCATAGTAATTTCTATCTCATGATAGTTTCTATAGTTTAGAAAACTGTAAAACAGTACCAATATGTACAGTGTCACGCATGCAATCGATGTAATTGAATTTATGTTACATTCATGTTGTACATTTTTGTTTCGAAATATAATAGACTAAAAAAGGTCGAAATTCTGCTGAAGGTTGTTTCGAAGTGTGGCTTGACGGGATGGCAAATGCCCACCGATAAGTCTGAGTGGATTCGATAAGCTTCCCCACGTGCTCACGCAGTTCGATAAGTTTGCGTAAACGAGCCCGCATCGTTTCTTCGTCTCTGATATATCATTGCACCGTGAGAGAGCATGCGATTGCTCCTCTTCCAGGAAAATTCGTTAAACGGCGACAACGGGGTTTATTGTTCCGTTTCCTTGTCTCTGGCCGCAGTGGTTCGCGCTTGAAGAAATGCCAGCTGTTGACCCCCTCGAACCGTGGTAACATGAATTATTAATGAGAAAATGGAAATTCGAGGCGGGGCCCGATGTAAAGTTGCGTTTAACCAGCCTGCGGAATTAACGAAGCGAGCGAACCGTAACACAGTCATTCCTTTTTCTTTTTCGCTAAATTTCATTCCTTCCTGCGCCGGATTAAATTTAATTGCTCGACGAGAAACAAACAGATCGACGGACCAACGTTGAGAGGAAGCTAAACGGTTCCGATAAATAAACTGCAGCGTTTATCTTGGCTTCTTCGTATTGCAAAGTGATTGTCGCAAGAAAATTCCCGAATAGTCGATGCAGTTTGTTAAGTCGTCGAAGAAGACTCGAGTGGATCAAATGGCTCGAGCGGATCGAGAAGAAAAGTCTACCTGGTGTCGGCGGGATAATTTAATGGCATTTTTATTGATTTCCCGCGAGATGCCTCGGTGAAAGAGTAACGATAGGGCGCGAACCCCTCGCTTTTTCTTCTTCTTCTTCTTCTTCTTCGTCTTCACGATTCATGCTGCTCTTATATTCCTCGAGTTCTGATACACCGCTGAGCCGTATCGTTCGTGTCGGCACTGTTCCCTGCCGATCACTGAATGAAATGAAATAGATATCAAAATCACTTTATCCGGAAGAAGCTCCTCGTCTCGTGTTTCAGGGGACTAGAAATTAGAGGTTGTCCGTATAATAAAAAACTCCGTTGTACGCGAAAATAAATTAGTAAATACTGCACGAACCAGAAAACATTAGACTTTAATCCAAGCAACATCTTCTCCTCGAGAGTTTACGGAAGGCACCTTCCGAGACGAAACAAATTGTTGTATCGAACATTCGGAACGAAAAACTAAGGAACATCAATCCCCATGTCGATATCATAAATTTTCTGTAAAGTCGTTTAAAATAATTGAGCATAGGCTGCGGATATTGTTACAATGCTTCTGATTTATTAAGATTATTAATAGCAGAAATACATTGTAAAGTCGTTTATGTTCCTCGCGATAGATTTGAAACATCTTTGGGTTAAACTTCACTTTGGCAACCCAGAAATTTTTTACTTCTTATTATATGATCCTGTACATCTTGACGAGGCAATCTCAAAAATCGAAGTTTCAAGGCGAGGAATTCACTGGTTCGAGAGTTATGCGTGTTTAAAGATGAGCGATTTTCTATCCTAGCTTGTGTCTATAGACTTTCCGCTCGCGCTGCAAGTAACTGCAAATTTGTGTCTAAACACAAGTCACCAAAGGTTCTCTATACGATCCCGTATATGATTATTTATATTTTAATTACTGTTTGATGACAGCTAGTCCCACAACAACAGACTTTAAATACGTATAACTCTTGAACCAATGAATTCCTCGCCTTGAAACTTCGATTTTTGGCATTGTCTCGTCAAGATGTACAGGATTATATATATGAAAAAGTACAAAATTTCTGGGTTGGCAAAGTGAAAGTTGACATGGTCCTGGAACTTTTGAGACGCGGCTTGTATTTAAGCATCCGGTATCCTCGGATCTTAATTAGATGGGTGTAAACGATGCGTCGAATTAAAAGGTAGCAGGGGTTAGAGCGTGGGAGTAGGAAACGGCGGAGGTTGTCGCAACAGGCTGCGCTTACAATGGACGATTAATTGCTCGGTGGTAACTGTGACCAGCTTCTAGCAGCGTCGCGAAGGGTCTCTGCAAAATGTTACTACGTCGGTAGGATGGTGTTAGTGGGCGGTGGTGTGGTTGTAGAACCGGGAACGACCGGGAAAGCTGCGATATGGCGGGCTGAGGTCAGAGAAGGATGACGACTCCATCCACGGGGGTTGCCCGGGTCCCTGTTCTCATTTATGATCTTATGCAACGTGCGCGCAATGTTATATCTCCACGGTTGCATGGCGGCGCATATTAAACGGTCGACTGTTATCCGATGTAGCCGCGGCAACGGGCGTGACCGGTGTTTATGTCGGGGAAACTTCTTTGAAGGTTGCCCTCTTTACACCTCACGACGAAATGCTTTAATTGGCGGTTTAAAGGGGAAAGTTCGATGCACGATCCTCCGCGAATTATCCTTGAACCGACACGACGCGACGCCACCGGCGCCGCTGACGCCCCGGTGATCCTTGAAATTTCATTAAACTTGTCTACGACAGTTGGAAACGTTGCTGGAATTCATCGCTTCCTGCTGACGCTCCGAGGTCGTGTGCATCATCTCAAACCGCCGAGTATCACTTAAAATGTTTGTTCTACTTTAACGGCAGATTTTATACGAGTTCATTGGATATTCCGGTTAGAGTCACTCCATACACTACCGGCCATAAGTGTTTACCCACCTTCAAATTTCGTTACTATTCAAATAATAGGTATTTTATTGTTATGAAAATGTCCGTAGCATTAAATCCTAATTATAAGGCTAATAAAAAACATCCAAAATATTCTGTACATACACAATCAGGTACTGTAAATGAGTTTACAGCTTTTTATGAAAAACGACAATTTTGGAGTTCAGGTAAAGAAACCCATTTTTCTGAAATTTTTATAACGGTCAGTAGGGAATATGAACGCAGGTAATACAGGTATCTTAGGCCTTCTCAAATTTCATACTGCATTAAGCTTTCATACAGTAAACAGTTGATTTTCACGTGTCTAAAGAATTTTGCGAAAATTTCAAATAATGTCGAGGAGAAAAGAATTATCGATTGAAACGCGCGCTCTAATAGTGTCCCATCATAGCATCGGAAAAAGTAACAGAGAAATAGCAAAGTTATTGAAGCTGAACCGTAGAACCGTGGACTACAATGTGGGTAAACACTTATGGCCGGTAGTGTACGTCGAAGTGAAATATAATTGAGGTACAGAGGAATTATACAAGGTGTTTGGTAACTGGTGGTACAAGCGAAAAGGGGGTGATTCTACATGAAAAACTGAGTCGAAAATGTAGAATAAAATTTTTTGATACAAGGCTTTGTTTTCGAGAAAAATGAGTTTCAAAAATTTGTCTAGTGCGCGTGCACTCGGTTTACTTGCGGCTTAACGGACCTTATTCTGAGTTACCTCGACCTTTTTTAGCAAAGGTTTTCGAGGTTTGTATTAGAATTACTTTTGAGGAATTCGTTTAATTCATAAATTGCTGGAAGTGCTGTCCACGTTGTTGTAGACATAATTGTGCTCTTCGTATTAACACTAGAACTACCAAGCAGTGAATGCAACTGGCATACATTGTCTTATAACAACGACAAAATTGCAGTTGTTTAGATTTCGTACCAGTTTTATTTAGATATCTACCTCGATAGAGAAGTTCATAAAAAATTTTTCTCATAAAAACATATTTACAATTTCCTTATTTCTAAAAGAAAAAATTAGGAGCAAGTCATTTTGACCCATCCGGTAGTTCTAGTGTTAAATTCCTTCGAACCTCTTGTAATGTGCAATTATTATGTTGCTTTAAGTGTTCAAACGCTATCACAATTTTTTGTTGTAATTATTCGATGCTCGTTATGGCATCGCAATACACAATCGATTTCACCTGACCCCACACTATTAAGCCGAGTGCACGCGCACTAGACAAATTTTCAAACTCATTTTTCTCGAAAACAAAGCCTTGTATCAAAAAATTTTATTCTATATTTTCGACTCAGTTTTTCATGTAGAATCACCCACTGCTCGATTGTACCACCAGTTACGGGACACCCTGTATAATAAAAATTATTCTGTGACGTTGCTGCACTTTTAATTCTCTGTCCGAGTGTAACGATAGCATTCAACCGTTTCAAGAGATATTGGAATGACGGTGGAGAAGGGTTAGGGAAAAGAAAGTAGCAAGCGTGAAAGATGTCTCGGGAGAGAGGACGCGTGGGAACGTAAAGGGCAGGGTTAATGGTTAAACGCTAAGCTCTAATGACAAAACGGAGTGAGAGATATTTACGTGGGAGCCATATGGTTGAGCAAGGCAAAACAGTTCTTAAAATGACGCTCATAAATTTTGGTAAACGGCCTCTCTGGAATTTATATTCCGCGTCTAGTAAAGGACGGTGCAGTAGCAGCAGCAGCAGCGGCGGCAACGGTGCAGCACGGTCCTTCTGTGTGCAGTTAGGTCGGTATGCCGGCGTGGCCTATATAACTTCCGGTATCAGGCATCCACGATACTCGTTACCCGAGCGGAAGACGCGTTTCGTAACCGAGTTCCGGTATCGCGGTCGACTGTAATTGAGAAAAATGGTGGTAAAGTCTCGAGCGTTCACGGCCGAACGGAGCCGTGTTTTCGTTCACGAGCCGCGAGACGCAGTGTTGCAATTAAAACGGGCCGAGATTAGAATTAATTCTGCCCGGATGATAAATCGTCAACCATAGGTCCCCGGCCGTTCATTCTTTTTTCGGTTCGGGATACTTAATTTCGACTGATCCGGTTTAATATCCGGATATTAACAACACTACAGGAATGCCGCTTTATTAAAAAATACGAGCTAGTGTCTCGAATATGCGTGACGCTTCTGCTGTATTGAGATGGCAAATTATTATTGCAACCTACGTCAAAGAATAATTTTTGTAATATGTATCTCGGAAGAAAATTTAATCACCTCTGTAGTTCTGTTTTATTTTTCTTTGAAGCGTGGAAATATATATGTGGATTCTTGTATTATTTGTTAAATACGTTTGCTTGAGCAACTGATTGCTAAACTAGCAAGCACAAAAACTCCAAAAAATTGTTTGAATCCATAAAAAGTGAATTTTCTGCATTTTTAATGAGTGTAAATGTATTATATGTAAACTCTTGTTAGTGGAAAGTATCACAGAATACTCTGTGATTATCCGAATTAAAAAACATTTTTCAAAGTAGAAGCCAACAGCTGTCAACAACACTTGTACACCGTTCTACCAAATCGAATCGAATGTAATTGTTATTAATATCGATCCAAAATTGGACGATCTACTTTATCATCAACGTGGTACACAAGAAAAATAACAATAATCGTTATCCCCTGTGAGGACCAGATGACATTACCCTAAACCTAATGTAAAATCAATACACGGCCAACATACAAGCAATACGGAACCACTAATTCAACAACTACTCTGCGCACCTTTACGCATGTAGAACTTGAACAAATTTTCAGAGCTCTCAAACTTACGTTTTTCTTAACCTGGTCATGAAAATCTAAATTCCATATGCGAAATGTGAATTTAAAAATAAAAATTCTTGCACCAGCTTCTCTGTAAACATTTGCAGTCTATCAATAGCAAGTTAATAAAGAACTTCACTAATTTTAAAAACGAAGGTACGAAAAAAAAATAGATAAATAAAAATAAATTCTCTGCAACTGTTGCAAGAAACAAGGTTCTCCTTTTTCTTTAATAACTTTCGTGCTTTATAATTCTTTCAATCATTCTATTGTTTGAAATTGCAGATCCTCATTTTTGTAACGAACGCGTATACGGTCTACTCATTAATAATCGTCATTACTGGCAGTGACTTCATGGACGGAACAAACGGCACTCGTTTCAAACGGCACTTTCCGACCGTTTCGTTACAAGTACGAACCACCGCGCGGAGAAACATTGTTTACAGCGATTATTAAAAAAACCTCGCGCCACGACTCTCCAATTTCAGTTCCCAATTAAGGTCAACGACAATCGGAAGCAGGTATTAACCAGAGTCGCAGGTAAACGTTCTCGAGCGAACACGTCTGCCGGAGTGTCTCATCCAACATATTGGATCCCGCGAACGTGAATCCGAGCCCGGCCGGTGAGTATCTCTTTCTCCCGGTGTCGCATCCCCCCGGCGTTAGTTTTCCTTATTTCGAACACGCGACAGTCTTCTCAAGTAAATACTTGATCGGATAAAGGCCAATGCATACCTCACAGGCCAGGCCGGCCAGGCTCAACATTACAGCCCTAGTTTTGGTCTTAGCGTTTAGTAGCCGGCAACCGTGTCAGGCTTTGGAACCGAATTTCTTCTCTGGCCTCTCGGGCCTTCCCAGATGGCCTTTCGAGAGCGCGTTGACAGTTCCCTGCTGTGCGGGGCACAAAAAAAAAGGTTTACGAGCTCTACAGCTCTCCTTAGGTAAACTATCGGTATCTCTCCTTTACAATACCATGAAAATAGGAAACGTTCCTGGCACTTAGTGAAACAGCTTCGCACATCCTTATATGTATTTTATCATACGTAAATTATACATATAAAATTCTTCTTAAATAATTTATCATGTTATACGCAAATGTAATTTCTTAATGAAAATATATTAGAAACATCTTTGTTCTGCAAATTCTCCCACCGGTTATAAAGTGTAAAAAATTTTTTTAAAATATGGTCGTATTCTACGATTCTTCCTGTTTGAAATTCCGTTTTTTAATTCGCGAAGCAAAAAAATTGCAAATATTGGGTACTTGAAATTGTTATAAAAATATATTAGGTTGGAGGGAAAGTTCTACCGTATTTTAAAGAAAACATTTGAATCAATTCATAAAAAAATACGTATTTAATATTATTCAATGATATAATTTCCATTATTTGTAAGGACTTGTTGCCATCTTTCAGGTAACCTGTGCATTCTTGTTTCCCAATGACTCAATAGCAACATGTGTTTTTGATTTACAAGACAAATTACCTGCCTATTTAAAAAACGACAGAAGTTTCCTTCAAATCCAACATAGGGTAGCTCGAACCGATAGCTCCGAAAGGGAGTACCGTATTATTAATTATTCTGGTAGCTTTTTCCACTCGGCAAGATTTGGGACGGACAGCAATAATGCAGGTAGAAGGTGTTGAACCGTTCGCCCGCTAGCTCAGGCCCATCAATTGGGGATAGGTTTGTTAGCGTAGTAATAAATTGTTACTTTGTTTGTTATAACATTTAAATTCTTTAACAAGGTATTCCCCATCTATTACCACGAGGGACTCTGAAATGCTCTAGTTTACAGCTTCTTAAATATATAGTAATGACGAATTGTTTCACCGCACAGATTGTCAGATGATATTCTTTCTTTTTCGTTAGCGTAGTAATAAATTGTTATTTTGTTTGTTATAACGTTTAAATTCCTTAACAAGGTATTCCCCATCTATTACCACGAGGGACTCTGAAATGTTTTGGTTGATAGCTTTTTAAATAAATACAGCATGTTCATTCTGTCTTCGTACTGCCAGGCCACGAGCCTGACAGGCTAGCCTGACGATATTCTCGTCGAGAATAGTCGCAGGCTAGCCTGACAGGCTCTGCTAGAGCCTGCGAACCCCTGGGGTTCTGGTAGCAGAGGACACGCGGTGCCTTTGTTCGAGCCTCTCAAGTGGCTGTCCCGGACCCCAAAATGCTTATAAACTGGGGTGTTGAGCCTGGCCGGCCTGGCCTGTGAGGTATGCATTGGCCTTAAAGTAGTGAAGTGTACCGCGAGCGTTCAATCGAGCTTTATTGAAAACGTCACCGTACCATCTGAGCCTCTTCTTACGTTCTGCGCTTCCCGGCGTCGGCGACACATCCGTCGAGAATTGTTTGCCCGTTCCCACCGTTCATCCCCCTCACCCTCACCCTCACCCTCATCCTGTCCCGCGACACGCCGAAAGCATTCTTCACGCCGCGCCAAGGTTTCCCGTAATGTTTCCGTTTATTTAAGCGTCGCAATAACGCCAGGCATTAGCCGGTGTAATGCCGGTAAATTACAGTTGCCTGGCAGCTTTGAAACCGCGAACGTTTTCAGCGCGTCCGCGTCGGCCTAGAAATCGCGGGGAACCTTCGTCTCAATTATTTCGACCGTTTTTCCTGTTCCGAATCGCGTGACTCTCTCTTTCTCTCTCTCTCTCTCTCTCTCTCTCTCTCTCTCTTTCTCTTTCCCCCGTCAGCTCGGCGTTATTCAAAAGCCATGCTCGAATCGCGAAGCCTCGAGACCGTAATCGGCGATAGAACGTCACGGGCGTGTGTTTCAATTCGATTCCGCGCATCTGTCGGCGAAAGAAGAATTGAAGGAGAGCTATCATTCTCCATTCAAAGGCGCAGCGGGAATAAACTTTAAACGATAAACTGTCTCCTGGCGGTTACGTCCCATCCGATAACGCGTTCGGAAATATCGGAGATACAAATGACCGTTTCGAGTAAAGAGCTTACGGTCCCCGAACGAAAAATAATAAGGTGTTCGCCGGCGATTACGCTCGGCAATAAATATTACAGCGTTCCCTCTACACTGTGTGACGAGATAACATCGTACGTTAAAGTTTACATGATTTTAACTTATTTTCACATTGCAAAATACGTTTCTATTTCAGGATACGTTCAATAACATACAGTGACTCGCAATAATATTCGGACGCTTTTAAAAATCGTATAACTTTGTTTATATTGAACCATGCGACTTGGATTTTTTTTTTAAAGTTAGCACAATTGATTTGCCATATAAAATGAAAGGAATTTTTTTACAAAAATTGCAATTGGTCGAAATCACAGAGAAAATAATAAAAGTTGTATTTTGCAACTTTTTTATGCGGGCTTATATGAAAAATTTAAAAAGTACGTTCTGTACATCTGTACGAATTATACATATTCTGAGAATTTCATCAAAATCGGTCAACGTTGCAATGAGCTGCAGATGTTCCAAAATGATCACATAAGGGCGAAATTCCCTGACAAGGCCAAAATTCTGCGACTTTCGCCCTTAAGTTTTCATCGTTAAACGTTTGTAGGTCAGTGCAACGTTGATCGATTTAGATGAAATATTTAGAATATGTATAATTGGTACAGATGTACAAAACCTACTTTTTAAATTTTTAATATAAGCCCGCATAAAAAAGTTGCAAAATACAACTTTTATTATTTTCTCTGTGATTTCGACCAATTGCAATTTTTGTAAAAAATTCCTTTCATTTTATATGGCAAATCAATTGTGCTAACTTTAAAAAAAAAATCCAAGTCGCATGGTTCAATATTAACAAAGTTATACGATTTTTAAAAGCGTCCGAATATTATTGCGAGTCACTGTATATAAAATCAAATTGCTAGCTGCGCGTCCTTCCTGTCGAAAACGCTGAAAATCGCACATCTATACACGCATAACTTTTGAACTAGTGAACTCCTAGGATTGAAACTGGGATTTGCGACATTTTCTCGCCAAAATCTACAGGTTTGCGTAAGAAAAAGTTTAGAATTTCTGGTTTCCTGAGGTAAAGTTTATACTTGTCCCGTTTGGGTACTATAAAATTTACATTTACATTCGTGAAATTTTCTCGAAGCGAATTTTGTGGCCAATATTGAGCATGTTATACGTACAGGCATGCGAAAAACTAGTAACAACATAACAAAACGATGTGACTTTTTGTCACACCTTGTACATGATTGCCCGTGCGAGTGTAATGGAATAAATCGTGAATTTATTAATGACACTCGTCAGGATCGATCCAATTATCGTGTAATGCGTGTCGCTCAACGGGTGATATTAAATTGGATCGCGGAATCAGGTCGAGAGGTGATCGTCGAAGGAATTCAGTTGAATCGGTTACACCAGATTTCAATAAATCTTGATAAACATACTGTGTTTAGACTTTTTCTCCGTTCATATCTTAACACTTCATTGGGTGCAGGGTTCTTCTACTGAAATGCTTTAGTCCAGTGGTT
Source organism: Seladonia tumulorum (assembly GCA_913789895.3). Taxonomy (NCBI): domain Eukaryota; kingdom Metazoa; phylum Arthropoda; class Insecta; order Hymenoptera; family Halictidae; genus Seladonia; species Seladonia tumulorum. The sequence goes on along the minus strand of OU565269.1, from coordinate 11,920,402 downwards.
CTCAATTACTTTCTGGTTTAGGTTGTGCCTGTTAATTATTTCAAAAGTGGTTACTAAAATTAAAAGGAACTTGGAGAATCGTGTTTTCAGAATAATAAGTACAGTGAATTCTCGATATACAGGGTGGTCCACGCAACTTCCACACCTATATAACTTACAAAGTATGCGTTGCAGGAAAAAGTATTGTATACAAAAGTTGCATGGTCCGAAGGGGTACGCAATTTAGAGTATTTATTTTTTTCACAGGTGAAAGTGTGTCGGAGATTTGAAGGTCGTTTGTTTTTTTTTAATGAAATACTATATTTTTTATACCAACATATGGAAGAATGTCGAATTTTGAATAAAAAAGTATTGACCTTCATTAGCCCTAAACCTAATAATTAACGAATAATTCGCGTAATATCGTGTTAGAAATTCAACCTTATCGCAGATTTCCGCAGGACAGCGGGGTGTTTATAAACAAGACGTTGCCGTGTTTATAAACATTGTCACGTAAATATCCCGCTGTCCTGCGGACATCTGTGATAAGGTTGAATTTCTAACACGATATTACGCGAAGAAAATTTTCTGGAAAATAAATTGAAATTACTCGTTAATTTTTAGATTTAGGGCTAATGAAGGTCAATAATTTTTAACTAAAAATTCGACATTCTTTCATATTTTAGTATAAAAAATATAGTATTTCATTTAAAAAAACGAAGTCGACCTTCAAATCTCCGTGGAAGTTGCGTGGACCACCCTGTATGTCAACAACACGGGTCTTGCCAGTGTCGTATATTGAGGCCTCTTAAGCTTCTAGGCCCCGCGGTGGTGGGGATAATTCTGCGACGTTTATCATCCAGGCCCTGGCGACGTATATAGAAAAATCACTGCAAAATGAATTGAAAAAATTAATTTCTAATTCAATTTATGGTTTAATTGCGTTCGACCGGAATCTGCGTTATTCAGGCAATGGAGAATACACAACGATCAGACAGCGCATGGTTCCCGAACCGTATCTCGAATAAGCAAGAGAAACTGAACATACGAGCGATAAATGTTCATCCGTGCGACAATATCGTCTATTGACAAATACAACCGTCCTCTCCGTTTGTTTTATACCGTTTGCCCGTGGACGTGAACGTGGGCGTTTGCAGCGACGGTATTTTCTTTCTGTTGTGGATATAAGCTGACATTTTTCCTCTACGCGGCCCCATGGCTATCGTTACAAGGGGACGGGATTACGCAGGCAGACGTACAAAGTGAAAAATCACGAAACGTCCCAGGGAAATTGGCCCGTGGTCCATTCTGGGACATCGATTCGATTCGCAAGGATTTGCGTGGATCCACGAGCCGGAACCCAGGTGTCGAGCGGCCAACGGTAATAGAAGATAGTTTTCAGCCAGTGCGTTCAGAAACGCTTCGAAGGTGAAACGTTTCTATCGATTCGTGTCTCACCTCCAACATCCCGTTCATCCTACCATCATTTTAGATTTTTTAGACGGTTCTCCCGTCTGTTCGCTATTTCAAGCGCAATTCTCATAACCAGAGACTTTTTTCTCAAATCATTGTATTGGGTTCAAAGTTCGTAGCGTTTTCAAATTAAAATTGAAAGATAAAATGCAAATATTTATTCATAGATTTATCCAATAATATGGTAAGTTACCTAGAATATGGCAAAAAGTAATAGAACAGATTGGAAAATATTCGATTCCCATTTTTGTTACTCCTTTAACACTTTTACCACTTAATAAACTTGGAAATCAATTTCTACTACGATTTAATTAAGTGAATCAATTTTTATTAAGATCTACGCTGTGCGACAAGGTTACAAAAATCATTTTTACGATTAGATCGTATGCATTTATGACAAAATCGAGTAAATTTTTACTAGGTAGGAGGATTAAAAAAATTTAAAGAGATAAACATACATTTTTTTCGATTTGACATATGCAAGTGTATGATTTTTCAGACAATTTTTCTTAAAAAAGGAATACCACATAAAACGCGCGGATTTAGTTGCCGAATGTGATACTTCGACGAACCACAATCGTATTATTCATTACGAAAAACTCACATTTGAAAATTTGAAACTTTTGTCCTTGAACGTCCTTTGTCCGACGAACAATTCGACGTTCGCTCAGGAATAGTTCTCGAAAGCCATAATATTCAGAGAACAGAATTTCGTCGCTGGGCGAAATATCGTGTCGCTTACAATTGTTAACACACTACATTACAATTACATCCGGTCAACGGTATTCCACAAATACAGTCCGAATCACGAACCTTTGAAACAAAATTATGTCGTCCACCGTTGCCGTTCTCTCCGGCGTGTATTATTTTCTTTCCAGTAATTTGTTTATTTTCATACACACGCGTCGATGGAGAACAATGTACGGGGTCCGAGTATAATATTACGAAACGCGTGTACGTATGTTTGAGCTTTTGATACAGAAACCAGCGTTGCCTGACCGAATTGTACACGAACGGTGTATATGTTTTCACGCTTCGGTACTAATAATATTGGACGCGCTCAACCAAAAAATCACGTTACCCACACACATTACCTTCATTAAAAACAAACAATGATCCGATAATTGCTGCGTGAATATTTGTCGCGTTTGTCCAGAAACCCTTCTACGCCCACAATTACCAAAACGTCTCTCGGGGTTTTTCGTCGTTCATATAAACCCGTTCGGAAATCAATAAATTCGAAATGTGAAGAATCATGCGTTTAACAGTACCATAATCGATCGTAAAAGTACTCGAAGCACTTATGTTTTTAATAGTTTACAGATGCATGCAACGTTTAGATGTGTATTTTCAGATATGTGAAAGTATGTCGCAAGTCAATGACATAATTGTAGCGGTAAATTATCGGTGTGAAAATGTTATCGGTAAAAATAGTGCAAGGTGTTCATTAAAAATATCTCATTACACCTTGTTAATTTTTTAAAGATATTATTATATTATAAATACTTCACTAGAACTGTACTACAATTGTCTATATTATTTCCTTATTATTTAAATAATTTTGTTAGCCCTATAGTATATAGTATATAAATTCAGATTTTCCATGTAGGATGAAAATGTTTTTTGCCAATTGTAGATGTTTTAGCCAGAAATGACTGAATTAATTTATTACAGTGATGTCTCCAGAATTTAATGAAACTTTGAGAGGACGTACATTTTGTTAAAATATTCGACGGATATTTCTTTTTATCGGCCATCGTTCATATCGAAGAGGTGAAAACAACCCCTAAACACCTTTAAGATGAAAAATTCGATCGTATTTCTCAGTAATTATTCTAGTTAGAGGGACGGCGAAGTTTCGTATTTTTAAATAAAAAATTCCGTGCGCAGCCCGACTTTAAATATTCTAATTTATTTAAGAAGTACGTTAACAAATAGTTCTATCTAGTCAATTTTTCCGTCGACACGTTACTGTACTGTCTCGAATATCTATGATTTTCTCGGACAAGATCTGGAGATGTCACTTCGGGACGTTTCCCTGTGAATGCACCGTATGCGTGTAGATTAAATTATTTCCTAATTTTATTTACATTAACTTTAGATTTCTCCCTTACCCTAGATCAGGAATGACGGGCTTCATCTCCTCTGGGAGTCACAGGAGCTTTGCCAGGAGTCAAGCGGTCCTCCCTCTATAAAATAGCGCCTCTCCCACCACCATCCTAACCGATCACCAGGCCCCCACTACTGTATAATGAAGAGGTGCGTGACGCACGATGCTCCACTTTCCCTCTTCGTATAGTAAGTACAGAAGGGGAAATTCTCCACCCCCTAAGCCGGAGAGGAGAATAGGAGCACAAGTTTCCCACCCCTTTCCTACCATCCGGTATAAAACAACAATCACTAATCCAGATTTTATTTTATCTCTTGCCGTTTGAACCGTGAATTTCGGAACCAGTTTTTGTTTGAAAAGCAGAAAGAACTAAATGCTACAATTATAAACAGAAGATGAGATGTTCGAAAATTATTAATACGTTGACCGCCATGTCACCCAGATGTGGGTGACGGAATTATTTGTCCAGGTATTAAAATGAATTTTTACGTTAATGTATGATATTTTACCAAACATTAGAATCTGCAAAATTCAAGAAAGTTGGAAGACTACTCAATATAATATATTTAATTTTTTTCAATTTTTATTTAAATAACTTTGATTTTATGGAATTTTTTAGGTTTCTAGTCTGGCAATCAAAGTGTTAAAATTGCCTCTCTTGACTCGATTATAAGGGAAAGGTGTGAGGAGCCGAAAACGAGACTTCATCAGAGAATGAAATATATCCGAACGATTTAGTATTAGAGAATGATTCCCAGGCGGGAAAAGGGGGATTGTTCCCGGCCGGCTGCACCGGTAGTGACCGCGATATTACTGAAATATTCCTCGAATTCGCCTGGCCGAGGGTGGCTATATTTTACATTAGAAATCCTCCGAAGAGGAAGGGTTCGTTCGTCCCCTGGGCGAGACTCGGGGGGTAGTTTTCCGTACGAATTTTTGCGGCAAGCGGATCGCAACGCGGAAATACGAGCTCTCTTCGCGGATTCTCTTAACTGGCCACCCACGGCCACTCCAGCTCCCCGGACGCGAGTGCAACCAGATAAAACATAAAACAGAGACGGCTGGTCTCGGTTTGTCCGTGGAACGGTTTTCCAGCCCGGGACGTGGAATACTTGCTATGAAAAACAACGCGGTGCGTGACTTTATCTCGGTTCTATTCTCACGCGCACGCCAGAGGGATTTTTTCGCCCGTGGCGCGCGTTCTTTGACGTTGCCTTTTCACCACTGATTTCGACGGGTTCAATAACGAAAAAAGGAGGAATAGAGAATTTCCCTCTATACGGCTGAATTCGTGAAACGTTAAACTGCGTCCTCGCTGAAGCAGCAATGTCTTTTTGTCACATTCTGTTTCTGCACGTTCTAAAACGTTTCCGATGAACAGTATAACCGATGGAATCGTTCTGGCCACACTGGAGAATATTTCAGTTTTGTCTCGGTTCCAAGGATACACATGTTGCTATTTAGATTGCGGATCTTTATACGAAATAAAAATTTCCTACATCTGTTGTAGGAAATAGATGCTACTTCAACATTTCTTTCCTTCTTAAAGAATTTTAGTAGATAGAAAATAGTGTATAAATACTCTCTAATATTTGGAATCTTGATTATTGGTCACACCATTCGAAGGGACTCCCAAAGATACCCCTCTGTGACAAATTTCAAGTCGGTACCCCCACCTCAAGGGTAGTTACAGGGTGAGAACGGTTTAATGAATTATACTCCATTTCTTCTGTTCTGTTCAACAAAAAAATACAGAAAAATTCATGAACATTCTACCTAATAGCACACATGACAGTGAATTATTTCGGAATTTTCGGTTGGAAAATCGGTTTTTAAAAAAATTCGGAAGCGTAAAATTGCCAGTTTTATATTGGAGTTTTATCTTTTATCCGGCTACGATCTCTGAAAATTGAAAACTGTGAACTGGAAGCTGCATAAACATCCGTAGTTTCTTTCAGAAATATCTTTGATATTACGAATTCGAAATACCGAGAAAAGATTAAATCGCAGGGTCGCGTTTCGAGTCTATCGCAAAGAATGGAATGTGTGTGTAACGGTGGGCAAATATCCGCTCCACGCGTAGATAGATATAAAGAGATATAATATTGATGCAGCGATCATAGAAGGTGGCACAGGACAAGAGGTGAAATCGGTCGATCGTGGAGTGTGAAGGCTCCGAACCTTATCAGAATTTCCGACGAATGCATCAGAGTGATGCGCAAACTCGACATAGCATAGAAAAGCAAATCGACTATCTGGGAGGATGCGCGAGACATTGTAGCAATCGCTTTAGATTTTCTGTTTGATAGAACGATAAATCATGCAGCTACAGCAGATTAGTATACATTCGCAAATATTTCTATCAGGAAAATATTAGAACCACTTGCAGAAGTTGACAATCTTACAGTAAAACAATCAATTTTTAACTGAAAACTTACTGGTATACTGAATTTTTATTATTTTTATACAAATTATTGGTTTTTGAAGAGAATGAATTTTGTCAGCTGTGGCTTTAATAATTTGGTCACCTCCTATAATATCTTCGGTTAAACTTCACCTTGGCGACCCAGAAATTTTTAACTTTTTACTATATAATCCTGTACATCTAGGCGAGAAAATGCCAAAAATCGAAGTTTTGAGGCGAGAAATTTGCTGGTTCAAAAATTATGGGGTTATCCTCGCCTTAAAACTTCGATTTTTGGAATTTTCTCGTGACGTGATAAGATGTACAGGATTAGATAGTAAGAAGTTAAAAGTTTCTGGGTCGCCAAGGTGAAACTAAGCCATATTTTCCTTAGATCTGATTTATCATAAAATTTTAATCATCCTGATAAAGTAGGTGGGAAAAGTTGTGGGAAAATCATTGTAGCAATATTCTTATATGTAAACGTGTGACTATTTCTTAAGGGTGAATTAAAAGGATTAGATTTTAATTGCTTCATTCTAACGTAAATAAAAATAGCATTGCTATCGTGCACAAATCATGAATGTCGCGCAAAGGCGCCAGCAGAATATAAAAGGTTACCAAAAAAATAGTATAAATGTATTTGAAATTTCGTCTGCATAATAAGCCCTGTTACAAATATTGTACTCGTTTCAAAGGCCTATATGTACTACAAAGAATTTTGGATAAAACATTTGTTTACCGAAACATGAAAGGGATTAAAACAAGTATAAATGAGGCCATTGAGACGAATATAATACCCTGCTGTGGGGCTTATTTTGTACGAAAGATTTCAATGGACACACAGCCAAATCTTTTTTTAAATTTTAAATCTCATGTGCTTCAAGTATTTATGCTTTAACATTAACACACTCTGTACTAATTCGAATAATTTTTTTATTTCAGCTTCGCTGCACTTCGCTGTGGCAATTTTTTCCTAAAACGTGGTCAAAATTAATATTTTTAATTCCAAGTAAAATTATTAACCCTTTGCACTCGAAGCTATATTAACTCTAAAACGAAACGTTTCTTCCGACTGTGTCATAATAATAAATTTAAATATAAATCTGTTGTTTCGCGAACAAATTTCTCGAAATTTAAAAGATTAATGTTGTGACTCGAGGAAAGAGCAGGTAAGATATAAAAAATTGTTCAAGAAGTTCCTTATTAATGCCTGTTATTTTCGAAGTTTTTGTAAAGTTTTTGAACAAACATGGGTAATTATTTACATTAGGGGCTTCCTCACCGATTTTGATGACCTTGAAATATGTTGTCAAGGTCATCATTCTAAACAACTTTTTCCTATACAGCAAAAAAGTTTCAACATCTCAAAAAGTGATCGGAGTAGGTGTGTGTAGGACTGTGTAAAATAGTATTACAAATAGTTGACAGTAACTTGTATTTTTATGATATTTTGTTGCCTGTAATGTTATTACGATATTGTAGTCTGTTTATCAACATGTTATATATTCGTAATTAAACTACAAATAATACTTTGCTAACTATTATAGCTTCTCGTGTTAAAAATTATAATTTATAATATTAACTACTTGCTCAACTTATTTTCATTGTAAGGAAGTATTTGAAATACAAAATAAAAATATTTCATTTTATCTATCTGGTTATCAAAATAAAAATATTTGATTTAAAGTAGTATCTTATTTTAACCACATTAAATTATACTATATACCAAATCATTAATGATCGTTAATATACGTTGCAAAATATGATAGAAAACCTTGTATCCAATGTTCCACATACGAATACTAATCCTACATTATAAAATACTAATGTAAAGTGTACTTACTTCTGAATCTTCTGTATCTCCGCCGGATCCACAGCACACAATTATTGGCTCACGAGAATAGGTCCGAATAATTGAACAACAATCACTAAACAACACACACACAACACACACAACACATTTTATAAAATCGTGACAACGAACGAGAAGATGTCACTCCGACCACGAACAAAATAATACTGCGATTTTAACAATGATCCCTTCCACGGAGGTGGTACGGTCAGGTTATCCTAGGCAGGTTAGACGCTGAGGGTCTATAAACACTAGATACAAAACCAAGGTAAAAAAATTATGGCGGGGCGCCGACCCTATTTCCCGGAATTCCCTGTTTTCGTATCACACGTCCGTGGAAGGGGAACGGTTAAAATCGCAGTATTATTTTATTCGTGGTCGGAGTAACACCTTCTCGTCTGCTGTCACGATTTCGTTAAGTGTGTTGTGTAGAGTTTAGTGATTGTTGTTCAATTATTCGGACCTATTCTCGTGAGTGAATAATTGTGTGCTGTGGATTCGACGGAGATACAGAATATTCAGGAGTAAGTACACTTTACATTAGTATTTTATAATGTAGTTTGTAGTACATTAGTAGTATATTTTATTATTCGTATTTAGAATATTGGATGCAAGGTTTTCTTTCATATTTTGCAACTTCAATGTCCCTTTAACACTAGATTTACAAAGCACTAAAACTGACTACTTAACATTATTTTACAAAAATAACAAGAACGTGTCTATCCACATTTGTATCAATTTTTTAAATAATACATACCCAAAAATAATTCCCCATGGATACGTCTTTACAATGTCAATAATTGTAAATTATAAATATTAGATCCCGTCATTTTGACAGGCCCCGTGAAACTAGTGTCAAATTTCGTTTGTCTCGAGGCACGCACACGATTATGTTCCATCTCACACACTGTACACTCTACATTAGTAATTTGTAATGTAGGACTATTATTTGTATGTAGAATATTGGATGCTAGGTTTTCTTTCATATTTTGCAACTTCAATGTCCCTTTAACACTAGATTTTGCGAATATCTCGGAAATTAAAGTTGAGTGGCGGTAACATGTACAGGAAAAAGTTGTTCAGAATGATGACCTTGACAACATATTTCAAGTTCATCAAAATTGGTGAGGAAGCCCCTAATGTAAATAATTACCGAAACATGTGTCACCATAATTTGTGGAGCCACTTTCTCCTGCTTTCCTAGAATGCCCATTCTCCGTACGGTGTTACAAAGATTAAAAAAAAAATGGTGACAGGCTGGTTAGCAGGTATTTGCAGCTGATTTTTGTCAGAATCCCCTCTATATAGTTTGAACTTAATGCAATAAAAGTTTCAAGATGAGATCTTTTGAAACTTTCTAGTTCTGCTCTATTAAAGTCAACTAACCGACATAGAAAACTGGCACTTGAAAAATCTCTATAAATTATTGTAAAGGACTTTAGTAACGACCTTTGTGAACAGTAACCTAAATATTTACTTATGGTAATATAGAATATCGTGCATAGAAGCTTAAAGATTCAAATTTATTGCTCTGACATCATTTTCTTTAGAACAAATATAATCGTACGATTTCGCAGTAATACGGTTCGGAGTGTTCACGTATTGATTATCGATACTTATATCGCTATTAAATGTAAAGTAAATCTCAGTAAATGTTCCGAAAGGAGAATATTTGAAAGTTGTATCTACTTTCTGACGTGACATTTTTCCACCTAAATTGGCCATTCGCGACACTGCGTTGTTGGTGTGGTACTCAACGTGTTGTAATAAGGAGAAGAGAATAAAACAATCTAACGTCGAGCGCCTCGATATAATTTTGTGGCGAGCGTCTTCTAGGGATCCCGAGTACTATACTCCGAACACTCGCAAAGGAGAAAAGGTAGGGTTTCGTCGGCTCGGGTCGCCGGAGAGAACGCCAACAGCCGAATCCTCGCTCGAAGGAAAATCTAGCTAGACGTTGCTCGTAGGAAAGCTGAAATACAGACGCTCGAAAAAGTTCCTCTCCCCAATGTTCCAGCTCCGTTCACAGCCGTTCGGTGACGCATTGACAAGCGCGATCGCGTACACGCGTAATATTTGTTCACCTGTCCGTCGAGTCTGCCGGGCGAGAGGGAACGTGTTTGCCGCGTGCATGATTTTGACGGTCTATTTACGATGTCGCACGTCGCTCGATCGTGCTCGCCGTCTCGTCTCCGCCGGTGTTGATGTTCCATTTACGTGGATGGGCCCGGGGAAAGGGGATTTCGCCGGAAAAATCGTCGGAAAGGAACGGTTTTCTCGGCTAGGACGGCCGGCCGAGACCTGCGGGCTGATGGAACCGAGCCGAGGAGCGAGGCCCTCCGACTCGATCTGAATCCGAAATTTTTCAAGCGGAGCCTCTCCCTGCAGAGGAGCGTAAATCCCGCGTGAAACCGGACGGAATTAATCGAATATAAAACACTGCATTAGAAGCTCCGAAAAATCCGGCCCGGACCAGCCCCGGCCACGGCCGATCCTGAATATTTCATTGTCTAGCTGTCCGGTGAATTTTGAATCGCAGTTCCGACTGGACACGATTAATTTTCGATATAACCTGTCGGCTTGCTTTAATCCGATCGAAGCACGCGCTCGTCCCGCTCCCGTATCCACCGACGCAAATGAATCATACGCGTTACCGCGAGAAATGCCGATTAACTCCCGTCGGCAATTTTACCGATGCTGACGGTTTTTTGCTAGGTGATTCTATTTCATCTGTTCGTGATGTAATTACCTTCGGGACGAGGTCGGGTTAACCGTAGATATACTGCAGAGTGTCTTGAAATGGACGGTTAATCCCTTGCACTACTATTTATTTTGTGATTATAACGATTAGAAATTCTTCATCGTTCAGAATTTCATAGAAAAAAAGGATAGTTTATATTTATTGTATGTCTACATTTTCCTCAAAGGATATATATCAATTAAAAAAAACCTGTACTCCTGTACACGTACTAAACACGAAAGTGTCTTCTGAGCAGCTGTGCAAACCCCCCGTTCAATAGTGTAAGACGTAATAAGTAATAGGCGTGACGATTTTGCGTTACGTGTTTCGTTACATCTTTTATGAAATCACCCCCATCTGTAAAACTCTCTCTCTCTCTCCCTCTCTCTCTCTCTATCTCTCTCTCTCTCTCTCTCTCTCTCTCTCTCTCGAACGAGGAGTCCCTTCTCGAAAGATTTTTGTACTTTTTGCCCGTCCGTTTACCTTTACCTTTATGTTCACCTTTTCTTTTCTCTACTCGCTTTATGACTCTGTCGATCATCAGTACCAGGTAACGGATTACTAGGGTTAGGGAATTTTACCCGGGACGATTATCGTCGCGTAACACATTTCCGTCCCGTAACACATTACCGTTGCATATTTCGTTACATCTTTTATGAAATCACCCACCATCTCTAAAACACTTTCGTGTTAAAACGTTCACATTTATTAGACTCTATTCAGAATCTTCATGACGAGTCTGGCTCGTTATTGTAGGGCAAGGGGTTAAACACACCAACGTCCATAAAATAATTTATTCAACCCTGCAAATCTATCTTGAGGTCCCTTATGATCTCAACAAAATTTAGTGTAACGCACAACAGCCGTAAATATGAATTTTCGTTAACTTTTCTAAAACACATTTCAGAGTTTTAATATTAAATTAGATAGTTCACTTTGTTTCCTTCCATCTTTAAGAGCGTATAGAACTAACAAAAATGAATGTATTCTAATCAAACTTTTTTCTAAAAATGCCTGAAAGATCAACTTATCAGACTATGTACACATACCATTTGTTTTCCAACTACAGAAAAACGGCACGAACTTTCCGGACAATCCAATAGAATGAATGAATGTTAGATAATCTTCACTGGAAGACAATGAGTCATTTAATGATTCAAGAACGACTAACGACGGATCTCTCGGGAAGACGGAAACAAGTCCGCGGTAATCGTAAATTATTCGGCAGCAGTTCCGTTTCCATAACGTCGGATTAATTCAAGCACGCCGCGAAATAAGAAGGGAAGAAGCATGGTCGTTCGTTTTACGAATTGCTTGTTTGCGCGGCTTTCCGGACATTTTCTCCGCAAATAGTTTAAGACAGAATTACCGATAGGATTTTCACTCCGCGCGCTCACCCCCCTTCCCCTCTCACGGTGGAAATTCACATCAGCGAGTTTACCGTGGTCGAGGGCGGAATAAGACGGGTACAGTCAACGAGGGTGGCCAGCAAAAAAAGAAAAATCCTGGCCGACAGGGACGGAGCAAGTTGGAGCAAGAGAGAAGGAAAAAGAACGAGCGGCAGGGGAGGGGAGGGACAGTATGCGCACAAATATTTTACTTGCGTCTCGGATGCTTTAAGTACGCCGGCTGAAGTACAAAGACAAATGTCGGAGCGAATAAGCCATTTGTTTGTGAGCGACGTAATACTTGCGGGCAACGAACAAAAAAGCTTCCGCGAAATAATGGCGGTCGGCGAGCAAGGACCAACCCCGGGAAACGGCCAGCAAACTTGCCCGCGAGAAATTGTGCATGTGAATTTCGGATTGCTTGCGGAGCTGCTTGATTGTAAATAGTGCAACCGGGTTTGTTTTCCCTGGTACATCGCGGTACGCGAGTCACCGACCATTCTATGGCCATGGAAAAATTGTTTCCGCGACAAAGCGTGCGCTTTAGAGCAGATTAAACGTCCAACACCTCGCCTGGATCTCCTGGAATTAAAATTTTCAGTTCTCCCTTGGAAACGGTCCGCTGTCTTTTGTACATTTGCTTGAAAATTATTGTTCAGTAAATAATTATTTTTTACATTATCTTAACACGAAATTTTAGTTATACGGGTAATAGACTGAAAGCTGATTTCTCCGCCAAATTCGTCAATATACTCTGTCGTGGAGTATTGTCAAATTAACACACTATCGGCGGGTAACATCATGAGCTTGACTCACACGTATAGCGGGCGAAAATTAGTGAAGTATGAAAAAAGTGCATTTTTAGAAAACATGCACTTATTATTACGTCCTGAAACTTTGTATTTTGTCATTTCCGTAAAACGACGCATATGCACTCGATACTTACAGAAAACTTCAACTCAATGCTATCAAAATCAATCAACTGAATTTATGCTACTTTGCGAGCACGAAACTTGCAGTGTCAAAATAGCACATTTCATAAAATTATTAGTTTTTCTTAAAAATGAATAAATTTAGGACTAAACACTGGTCAGGCTTTACAAAAAACAACCAAAAATATCATTCCTGTCCAAAAATTAGTGACAATGAAAAAAACAAGCATTGGTGAGTGTTTTACTAACACTTAGCGTACGTTCTGCATAAAAGGTATTAATACCCGACCCGCCGATAGTGTGTTAAGATACAGAGAGGTACAAAATACAAGCGAAATAAAATTGTTGGTATAACGAACGCGCTGGTAAACAAGTTCAAGTTTTCAATCGAAACGCCACTCGGTCGAGAGGCACAAAAGCGATTGAAGATTAACCGCTATTCAAACACCTTCGCACCGCTCGTTCCGTCAACGCTGATTTTAACGAGGAAAGAAAGCTCGAGCCCCGTTATTTATCTTCGGATCCGCTCGGCAAACAGCGACGTCCACATCTGTTCCGGGCTCCCGTAAATGAAGCTTATGTTAAACCTCGATCTGTCGCGCGGCCGATAAAAAGCGGCGAGCTAGCAGCGAAATTTTGCTGTACCGTTCCCCGACGACGAACGTTTTCCGCAAGTCCGCCGTCGAGAATCCTCCGCGACCTGTTCCCTCGTCCGTTCTCTAATGTGATTTCGCGCAAGTTGCCGTTTTTGCCAACGCCGCGCCGGCAGAATGCGCGCCGACGAGTATCGCGATACATGACATTAACTTTTTTCACGTTGCTGTCCGCGGAACACGCGACCGGACAGAATACGTCCGGATACAGTTTTTTTTCGGGTGAAACCTCCATCTTTCAGGGAATTAGGTCCGCGATAGTGCACCCTTGGAACGGAACGTCGAAATTGTGAATGGAATTACAGGCGAATCAATAAAAAAAAAATTATTTAATAAACACCACAGAGTTTTTGAGAAACCTGCATTTTTCCGATTTTTTGGGGTTTTTTTTTATTTTTTACGACCACAGTTTGCATCCAAAAAATCTGAAAAAATTCTCAAAAATCTGCCTTAGGGTCCAAAATATGCCACATTTTTTCAGAATTTTAGGAAGCATCAGAGTGCGGAAAATGCGCGGAAAAGTTGAATCTCTAATTTACCCTGTAACTACCCTCACGTGCAAAATAGGGGGTTGAAATTTTACTCAGAGGGGGTTTTTTTAGTCAGCTTTCGAATGGTTCATTAATCGTTGAAAAACCTCTAAGGACAGTTTTGTCCATCTTAATCGGCTAGGTCCTTTCTGTCGCTGATTATCGGTAGAGAGACCTTCAATCCATTTTAGTTGGTATAATATTTTTAATTGTGTTACAACACGAACTCTATCTGCGGACGTTAATGATGCTCATTGTCGGTGGTACGCGACGATATGACGTTTCAAACGAAAAATCCCTCGTCCAGGACAATCCAAACATCCAGCAGATTGTTCGAAAAACATGCCGGGGCTACTGTTTTTCGGCCTAGCCGACCCGGTTAGTTTGTCGTTAGCTGAAATGTGATACTGTCGGCAGCGGGACGGAGAGATCACAAAGGACCCGCGGAATGAAACCATCCCGAGGAAAGGGGTTAATTAGAGTTGAAACAAGAAGGAGCGGGACGTACGCTGGAACAGCGAAAGGATTTTAATGGCGACGTGGTAATTGTCGACATTACCACAAAACGTTTTCCCACCGTCGTCGTCGCTCCTCTTTGATTCGAAATCTCTTTCTTCCTGCTCTGTGCTCCTTGTCAGGCTCGTCGTCCCTCTCGTTCGCCTGACCGTCATTGTTTTTCGGGGTTGCTATCCGCCGAAACGTTCGCCACACGATTTTCCGCGGTTTTAAATACCGGTCGGCAACAAACGCGAAATCAATGTTACGGCTAAAAAGTCCAAGCGATACCGTGCCACTGTTCCATAGTTATCCGCCGCCGCCGTTATTTACCATATATTTTTCGAACGCCACGGCCCGCTATAGAAAAAATGTAATTATTAATCGCTCGTTTCGGAACCGATTTTGTATTCATTCTTCGCGATAACTGCGCCGTGAATCACGATGACGTCCATTCACGACGTGTAAAGTTCTTCGGTAACTATGCAGAATATTTTGCAACATAATGGAATTTAACAGAATTCAAAATTCAGTTGTGTATTCCGGTTTCTTCTAGCTATCGTGATTTTTTATTAAAAATTATCTTGATGTTCAAACGATCGTTTCGGAACCGATTTCGTATTCATTCTTCGCGATAACTGCGCCGTGAATCACGATGACGTCCATTCACGACGTGTAAAGTTCTTCGGTAACTATGCAGAATATTTTGCAACATAGTGGATTTTAACAGAATTCAAAATTCAGTTGTGTATTCCGGATTCTTCTAGCTATCGTGATTTTTTATTAGAAATTATCTTGATGTTCGAAAGAACCTTAATTCGTTATAGTAATAAACGATGGTTTACGTGCGAAACTTTCACAACTCCGAGTGAAAATCTTTGCAGCACATTAGAAAATGATAAAAATCACCGGTGGCTACTTTTGGTGTGGATGTTGGCCAAAAACAATATTTCATCTGTTTCTCCTTCCTACAGTCTGTTATATAAATGCGACAATTTGCATAAAAACCCGCTGTCCAGCGATGACTAATTGGTTACGAACGTTTTTGCCGGTAACGCGAGATTCGCGATCAATCCGCGTGCCTTGAACGATATTTATCGAGGTAATTAATTATCACTCCGACACGTCGTCAAATTTAATAAATCCCGAGTCCTTTGTGAACTTTCGAAACGTTTCCGTGATACGCTTTCACTTTAAAGTACGTTCGTCGATGTATCCTGCTTCACAATCTGCTACGACATTTGTCACTTTAAACGAAGATAATGATTTCGACTACTATGTCTGTACGGGGAATATTTCTGTCTTCTTTCGGTGTAAATCGCGTTCCCTATCATCGCTTTCCGCTGCGAATACGCAGCCCGTTCGAATCAGCTCTGTGATGGAGTTTATTGGGAATTTGTGCGCACGCTGCGATGTAATCCTCTTTCCGCTGGTTACTATTCCCAAATATTCTGTGTATTTCTGTTTTGTTCATTTTGTTCGGAAAACTCGAAGTGGAATATAGAATACCGAAATAAAGAATTCCGGTCTATTGTATTTATACCGTTCGAATAATTGAAGGGTTCATCGTGTGCTGTTCCTTTTCTTTCTTTTTTCTCTTACCGAGAATTTATTTTTTTATACCTTAATTTACATATTGGTTCTTAAATTACACTTTTTTAGAAATTAAAAAATAGGTAAACAGAAATTTATATTTATATTTATATTTGTACTTGTAATTGTACTTCTGCTTGCATCGGTATTTGTATTTGTGTTAGGATTTATATTTGGTGCACATCGCCAACGTTTGCTTTTCGAGCTGTTGAACTTGCTGAAGCATCGTCCGCCAACAATGTAATAGTTTATATCTACAAATTTTTTAGTCCTCTAGATTTGATATTCAATTGTGTTGCATATTGTATCTCCTTCAATAATTTATGAAATATTGCCCGTTAATGTTACAACTGTGTTCGATATACACACAATCTTACACATTCTTATAATCCTATGCATTTATGACAAAATTGAGTAATTTCAAGCAACAGAGAGACGCACGGCATTCGCGCGCGCGAATAACTATAATTATTGGAGAAAGGTAAGAGTTGCTAAGTGGCTCCAGTTTCTTGCAACAAATGCGTGAAATA
Organism: Seladonia tumulorum; assembly: GCA_913789895.3. Classification (NCBI taxonomy): domain Eukaryota; kingdom Metazoa; phylum Arthropoda; class Insecta; order Hymenoptera; family Halictidae; genus Seladonia; species Seladonia tumulorum. The sequence goes on along the minus strand of OU565269.1, from coordinate 11,903,720 downwards.
TTTATTTAGCACAAACATCCTCAGTTTAGTAATAAAACTGCACAATATGTGATTTCAGTTCAATTCAATTCTTTATTGTCCCCCTCAGGGATTACAATCCTTTACATCTTACTCCCTAACCTTAACCTATCTTACAACTAACTTAACTTATAACTTATCAATACCCGCGCAGAGAGAGAAGTCTTAAACTAAAATATATATACACTTAAAGATATACAAAACTAACAAAATAAAATACAATAAAACAAAACAGAAATCAAACAGATAAAATTTCAATAAACAATAACCCTCATCATCGGTGATAACAAAAAAATAAAGATATACATAAGATGTACACAATATGCGAGTTAATTTTCAAATTTCCCACACACTTGTTTGCCCACGAATGTAGAATATTTGGAATCGGTGAGTACAATAAGCATTCATCATCAGTCACCGCAGTGTCAAACTTTAAAACTCATCGATTTCTGCATGAAAGCTTCGATGCCGGTGAGAGGGACGCGGTGAACAAATCAATGACAAGAGAAATCTTCTGTTAACCAAATGAGCGATAACGACGAGGGGTGGGGGAGCACGTAGAAATTTGCCAGGAAATACGACGTGGCGAGGTTTCCAGTTGGAAGTACGGGCGGATACGAATTAGCATCTACAAGCGGGGACAAGAGAGTTCCCAAAATTCGGTTGGGCGGAACTGGCTGACGTTTCATTACGACATAAATGTCCGCGTCCATATCTGAGATAGTCCTGCAGCGTGTTTCCCGCCGCGACCCCGACGACGACGTAGTCGTCGTAGTCGTCGTCGTCGTCGTCGTCGTCGTCGTCCCCGCCAGCGGGGAAACAATTACTCCGAGACAAAAGATAACGCGTAGCCCCGCCGTGGAAATTTGCCAAAAGTGTCAAGTCTGTTACTGCGCTGCTCCCTGGCCCATCGGGGTGTTATTCGTCCCACCCTTATAGCGTCCGAAACACTCCCCGATCAAACGTTGGGTAAGAAACTCTTTTGTTCATGGGACTATCGCGACCCTCGTTATCACTCGAATTTATTTACCAGATAATTGAAAATAGGGATGGTCGAAACCGATTCGACGTGCTTCGACGTTTCTTTCAATGTTCCTCGTTTGCGATAACTTATCAGAAACGTTTGGTCTTCCATACTAATGTATTACGTGGTTCCAGAAGTTCTTTTCGCAATAAATTTCAAATATGTCGTTCATTCATAAGAACGGACACAACTCAAACATTTTTTTAATTATTTTTATCGGCACTAGTTCAACCTTTCAACAATTATTCGCGGGAAAACATACCTCAAAATATGTTTATAAAAACAATTGTAATAGTAAATATAAAAATTGTGTTGTATTTTGTAAGTAATGTACATGACAATTAACTCAATATCTAAATAACAAGTGTTAATTCGAAGTAATGAAACCTGAATGAAATATTTCAGATTAACGTGGAACAGAGGTTCCAGTTCTATGAAAGAACGCTTTAGAAATTTGTTATTGCAATAGTTGTTTATGCAAAAGTTGAGAAATTGATCAAACGGAGAAATATTAACTATTAATCTTAAATTATATAAATCTTAACTATTAGTCTTAAAATAATAAAAATTCAATAAATATTTTTATTTGTGCATATCTGTTATATCTTTATAATTTCTCTGTTTATATTTTTATTACCTGCCTGTATCTGTTTTACTGTCTGTGTATCTGGTATATCTCTGATATATCATTTTTCCCCTCAGAAAAATATTTTTAATAGTGAAAAAATTCCTCGCTCACACAGAGTTAGTTATCAAAGTCGTCATCAATGTCGGGCTCTGGAAATGCGTCCTGCACATGTTCGCCGTTCCTTTTCAATGTTTTCATTTATAAGATGGAAATATTTGGTAAAAATTGCATGGTTATGAACAACTCCATTCATTATTTGATTTTGGAATTGCGGTGACTGACGAGCGATTTCTTTTTGAATTTCAATAGTAAAATTTAAATCGTTACTCTTGAAATTTATATAAATATTGATTACAGCGAAGTAAGGAAAATTCGTAAATACAGCCTAGGCTATATAGCCCTATTATTATTAGTGCAATTTAAATCAGTAAGTACATTAGAAAAATTTAAACATACTGTTACATCATTTTCAACCTATTAAACATATTAATTATACTATAACATGTACAAAATCGCGACTTTGTAATTTGTTAAATTTAATAGACGTGGATATACGTAATTGATTGTATTCTGGAATATTCTTTCCAATATTTAGTACATTAACCCTTTCGCTACGGAGCGCTTGCGCCACAATGTGATCCCTGTGAACGGACCGCATTACTGAGTAGTTGACACTGAAGTACGGAGTGCTACGAAGTAATTGGAAGTCGTTTCTTCTTCTCTAAATTTTACAATGACATTTATTATATTCAGTAATATCATCTTACTTTCTAAAATATAAGAATGTATAATCAAAATTTATTTTTTTTTTTCATATTTTATTATAATGTTCATGTAATATTTTTTAATACAACGAAATTACTAAAGTATTTAAAGCCGAACATAATAATCAACTTTGGTATGATAAATTTGAAAGCAAATTGATTTAACAAAATTATCTCGTGTAAAGTATGAAATCAAAGTATATATGGTATGAACGTATATATACGCTCTTCGTAACCACGCGCCCACTTTTCCAGAGCGTATATATACGCTCTTCGTACATGAATGGTCATTCTTCGAGGGCGTATATATACGCCCGTCGGAGCGAAAGGGTTAACAATAATTCTACAGTCCCACTGACCTATAAATAAAAGCTTTATAATAATAACAATGCCGGTAGCAATTACCTATAAGTTAATGTTATTCAACGGTTCCCTTTTGCAATTACACCGTCGCTTAGCAATTTCAATATGCATTTAATTACTTTCGAAACGGGCGCGATAAAATTTTGAAATGTGATGGGAAACCGAATGTAAAGCGCCCCGAAAGAGGATCCATTTTCATCTCGTCAGAGAAAATAATTAATGGTATGCTAATGAACGATGTTTGTCGCTGGAAAATTCGCGGCGCGTCCTATTTTCCGGCGGCGCAATAACGGGCCGCATCTTTCTCAGTGGCATCGGTGTGAAAGCGAGAGCGCGTCGCGTGCAGTGCAACGGCGATAACAGCGCAATCAATTTTGATTTGTGCCCCGGGAACGTAATATCATGCGCGCCCAGTAATCCGACACGCGATTTCCACCGAAATTTCGGAACGAATGTCTGCGGGCAGAAACTTCAATTTCGTCGTGGCGCGTCGGTGCGCGGCGGCTCGGACGGGTAATGAAAAAATAAGAGCTGAACGGCAAAAAAAAAAAAGGAAGAGGCGAAAAGAGCGAAACAAAGACAGAAAGGGTGAAAGAGAAAGAGAACCGGGGGGGAGTGACCGCCCGAGCGAACAATAGTCATTCGTGGTAATGTAACGCATTACCATTTAACTCTCCACGAGCACGACAGTTATACAATTTCCATTACCGCGAAAAGTTGGAGTCATTAACGATCCATAAACCTTTTACGACGCTCCAGCGAGCTAATAATCTCAGCGAGAGCCGAGGTACTTTTGAAATCGCTGTTTCATGGCCGCGTCTACCTAATACGTGCGGCCAATAGAAATACTCCAGCTTAGCTGTTAAATGGAAAAACCAGACGGACCAACGGCCCAACAATTCAGTTTGCTAACACCTTTTTCATATTGTGCTTTTCGCTGCACGAATCACAGTAGAAATAGCTCGTTACCTGCTTGGAATGTTGCCAATATCGTATCAATTAAGTAATTTTGTATTCTCCGAAAAGATTGCTGAATAAAATGCAATTTTTGGCCTATTTTTACCGCTTGTATTACCAAATACCTCCATAATCTCGTCAGCTGATGACCAGCGCGCGCTAGATTGAACCTTCCTCTTTCGAACGAGCCATTTCCAAGCGAAAAATATTCTCATATAAGGACGAAAAGTACCCACCTCAACAATGCTACCTCGGGGGGATGTGAAGCTTCCCCCCAAAATTCCTAGGCTAGTAGGACACCGCGCGGGTCACCGACCAGGTGTCCCCCACCCGGGGGACGTCGCGAACTTAGACCCGCTGGGACCCGTAGGTCCTCGCCCCGACCGAGGAAGGAAGTCCTCCTCACATGGACATGGGTCCGTTTCAACCAAAAAAATTCTATTCAATAAATTCTATTTTTCGAGGAGCCAATTCAGATTAGATTGGGGAAAAAGAAATCCATTATTTTTACGTGAACTTCAAGACTTTATTTAACATGTTTCGGATTGTCCGATTTGGGTCAAATATGCACCGTTTTGTTCTATAATTTTTTGCCATTTTAAGGGTAGAGTCATAATGCCTCTCTTATAGAAGTCTTGGTCCCTATTTGCGAAAAACTCTAGCAATCGATTTTCACAATCCTCTCTTGATGTCAATTTCTTATCACTAAGGAAGTTTTGCAATGCAAGAAAAACATGGTAATCGCTTGGTGCCAGGTCCGGACTATATGGTGGATGCATCAAAACTTCCCAACCAAGCTCCCGGTGATTCTGGCGAGTCACTATAGACGTGTGTAGCCTGGCGTTGTCCTGATGGAACACAACATCTCTCCTGTTGGCCAATTCTGGCTGTTTCTGGTCAATCGCATCGATTGAAAATTGGAATTGAAAATTAAAAAAAAAAATTCAAAATTGCACGTAATTGGCTGTTACAGTATCGGGACCATATCTACCATTCGCCATTCACAATTTCAGGCTTGCATTTTCGCCTTTATCAAAGAAAAACTGTGAAATGTACCGAATTTTCTCTTTGTTGACTTCCATTTTTAACACCCTGCAACTCACAACTGAATGGACCAAACAAAAAACAGCAAAAGAATTTTTTTATTGCGAAATGTCACCTTTCCAATGGGCATAAATCTGAAATTGTTTGATCGATACTTTACGAGATATCGATCGCTACAGCCATCCACCGGAAAAATAATGAATTTCTTTTTCCCCAGCCTATTGTCTTTTGTACTCGAAGCGATAGGAAGACCATCGTTGATGCGAAAGAGTTGGGTTCAAAACTTGAGTGGCAAGTATTTGAAGGGGTGTCGTTACGACTGGCACAAAATGGTGAACAGCTAGTTTGCGAAGGGTTACCATTCAAGGAACGCTGGCTGGCGGGTATCGCGGGCATAATATTCTCCTTAAAGCGCGATCAGTTAGGTCCGAGGATTCGTGAGACAGATTTACGTGCGCGCGGGGGGCGGGGCTTTCGCTTTGACAGGAAATACTGCGGCGCGCAACGGACCGGCTGCGTCCGCACAAAAGCACTTTGCGTTCTTCCAGACGAACGTCGGCGAGGAATGCGAACGCGAGCGCATTCGATTCACTCGCCGGGGCTCGTTTCAATGTAGCCGAAAGGTGCCGGGGAGGGGAAGCCGCTCGTAGGAAGAGGGACCAGAAAAGCGGAAGGGCGCGTAGAATTTATACGAAAGATAATATATATCGAGGCGTTTTGCGGCGCTGGCGTACGCGCGCGGACAGAAGTGGCTTATTTCTGGTGTCGGGGCTCGGACGGCTAAAGAATGTCCCGCGTTTGATTTATGCCGGCCCGCGGAAGTTGTGGATACACAAACATCTCCTGGTGGTGCGCGCCGGATTGTTCCAGCGCGTTCCACAACGCTGTTCCGTAATGCTGTTCGAGGATGGTTCAGGCCGGCGCGGCGCGGCGGACGCGCGGATCCCATCTGACGGGCCACCTTCGTCGCGATTTATGGGGGAATTTCACTCTTCCGTATATCTCATAGGCTGTCATATCGCGCGTTCCATCCCAGGCTCCTCCTGTATAAAGAAACCATAGGACGCTTACGCCCCGTCGATTCCAAGACGGCGATTTTTCACGAATCACGATGGTCCCCTTCTCGGCAACTCTCAATAATCGTCCGTAAAGAGGACGGCATAAATTATAAATGAAAATCAATAATTTCAATCTTCAATCTGCCGTAGATCTCGCAGACTGCCATCGGGCGACCCACCCCCGAAACCTTGTCGCGTACCGAACGTACGTTAAAAAGAATAGTGTCCGAGGAACCGTTGCCGGCCGAGGTTTAGTGTTTTATAACCACGCAGCAGATGACTTGGAACCCAAATTTTACAAGCATACCTGCAAGAATCATTCAACCGTTACAAAATTTCGGGATTTCCCATTTCTTTTACAACTCTGTTGTACACTCCGCATGCTCTCGTCAACGACATAGTTAACTCCGCCCTTCTTTTCTTAACCTATCAAACGTCCTCATTCCATTTTTGTAAACGCCCCAGTGTAGAAGATAAATAGTAAGACGGAGCAGCGCGGAGATCATCATTACGATCACTATCATTACTACGATCATTAGCCTTGGCATCAGCATTAGTAGCATAGTCAGTCGCATTCTAGACTTCGTCACTCCTGAACATTCGCATAACATAGGCTACTTTGTAAATTTAGTCACTAAGATCCGACATTCTTCGAATAAACAGCATTACATACTTGATCCTCCGGTTCAACATTCATTATACAGGGTGCGGCCGAATAACATGTACAAGCGGACACGAGGTGGTTCCTTATGGCAAAATTAGAACAAAATATGGAATAAAATTTTTTCATTTAGGGCTGTTTTCGAGAAAATTGACTTTGAAGATCTGTCAGGTTTGTGTGCTTTTAGTATATGCAGGAAGTAGATTTGGTTGGTCATGATCAGACGCGTCAGACAGTTCCTATTGAATAGCATGCGTATTCGCTGCATTTCAAACTCGATTTTCTCGAAAAGTAAGCCTTAAATGAAAAAATTTTATTCCATATTTTGTTCTTATTTTTTCATAAGGAACCACCTCGTGTCCGCTTGTACATGTTATTCGGCCGCACCCTGTATACAGTCCACTGCAAATTAGAAAGTGCGGGTTTCAAAATAGCATGTATTAGAAAATCGCGCACACAACAAACTTAAAGAAAATAAAGGACCCCCACGACTTCGAGGCGTCGATTCGCTGTTCGTGACAATGTCCCAGGACTACAGGTGCTTCCATGATAGTGCTTGACCCCTTGTCCTACCCGCTAACTCCCGACTGCTCGGGCCACAATAAACAAAAAGGTCGGTCACGCGTCGAGCCCTTTAACTGTTTAACCGTGGGCTCAAATGTGTGCGCATAAATGTCAATTTTCTTACTTTCGAAATATTAATACTTCGGCGCAACGAAAGTAAGAAAATATCGAAATCAACTGAACCACGGGTCTGAATCGTGTCGTTTACGTTTGGAGCGAACGTGCTTATATTGTTTTCGGGCCAAATTTCTGTCTCACTCTAAGGACGGCAACGGTCATGGAGGGCAACGGCGACGACGTCCGATTCGGACATAAATTATCAGCGAAAATCAACGTGTCAACGGACGTGATACATCGCGCGGTAACGATCGATCCCCGCGATCGCACAAAAGCCGGTGACGTCACTCGCGGCGAACGAGGGAGGAAACTCAATATCCATGCCCGCAGAAAAATGTCGCTATGCTGTTTCACAAAAGAAACCCGATGCCGGGAAACCATTATTCTCGGACAATTCTTGCTACATCCGACCCGCTTCCTCTCGAAATTGGATGTTCCCGCGACCACAGTCCCGGCACTAACCTATTGGGCATCCGCCTTCGATCGGCCCTCGTTTTATTATCGAATTCTCGAGAACACAATCAGGTAGTTTTCCTTGTGCGCACCGCGGACCAAGGGATACGTGCAATTTGGAGCCAGCAGGGAAAGAAGGTGGACCGTTGTGTCTGTGCTTTTGTGGAACGGCTCGTGTGTTCTCCCGAGAACTCCGGAATTCTTCTTCGATGCGCTTTCGTTTCAATGATTTTAGTGATTCTTTGTTGCTCCGCCGTGGAACGTCGACGGACGCTCTACTCGGGGAATTGAAAATTTATGGTACTGTCGAGGTAAATTAAACAGGCAATTAACATGCTCGCTAGAGACGACGCGTGTACAGGAGTTTTCAGATCCTTCACATTTCCGGCTGAAAATAAAAGAAAAAAAGCAGAAATTCACAATAATCACCAATTATTACATGTAAGGAATATTTACATACCGTTCACAGTAACAATTGTTTATGCAAAAGTGTCTCTGACAGTTGTCAAGGCGTATGATTTTATAATATTATGTTTCATAATTTTGTTGTTCACAATTTCAATCACTTCGAACTTCGCACGAAATTTTTATCCAGTTAATTTACTTGAACAATGTTGGATAAAGTTGCACGTAAACGTCTGCTTCACAACCATTATTGTAGACCGAATACGGTCTTTATGTCGATTGCAATGGGATTAAAATCCACGGTTCTGCTTCCATTATTCGTTTTATTTGTTCGCAACTATAGCCCGTTGTAATGTCTCTGTCGCATAATAACCGTATACAAACGAGGTTTGCTTCTAATTATCAATTTTCGTGATTGCAACTGTATTCAAGTTCTACTGTGCACTGGACAAACAAATCGTTTACAGATTGGAATAACTTCTGCGTATTTAGTCATCAAGCAAATTCAACGTTGGTACCACGAGGTAGAAGCTATTTAAAATAGAAGATATTTTGTATCATTTTTTGTGGAATTAATTTTTACATGTTTAATTATTTCACACTTGTCCGCAAACTCGTATTCTACTAGTTAGTACGGGCGATCGAGGTTCTACTGCACGAGTAAGTAGGATCCAAATTGTATCGTGTTGGGACTCATTTTAATCAGAAAAAATTATGAACATGGTGGTAAAGATTTATAAAACATATCATTAGGAACAAAACTGCTTTATCATTGAAATGGTATCGAAGTTTGGTTTATTCGACACTAGTATAAATAATCACTAGACTGCGGATTTTATGCATTTATGACAAAAATGAGTAGGTGTAATTCAAGACAGTAAAAAGATTAAAAGAGTTTAACAATGTCGATATACTATTTTTAACATATAAAAAGTATTAATGAGCAAAATAAATTATTACTTAGTTCCTATAGATTGCACTTGACGTATCGAAATTTTATTTTGCATAAAGATCCGTAGTCTAATAATCACTGTACATGACACAAATATTGATTCTTAAATATTTCGCATGTATCGATACGTTACTGTGTACTACATTGTTTTAGCACTGCGTAGAGACTGCGCGGAAAGCGAATTATACAATGGGAATTTCGAAATGTAAGAAACTGTTATGGATGGACTATAAATTTCGTTTCCATCCGACACGTTCTGTCGAGTCCGTTCAGGCCAGTCCAATAACAACTCGTTTCATGCCGTAGGTAATCAGACCATCCCAATAAACCGTTTCGTCGTGCAAACACATCTACTTTGCCAATTAACCGGCATTGCTACTTTGCCAATTACAACAGCCGGTAGGCTAGTCAATTCCCTCTATGCAAAACGCCGTCACGCGTGTCCGTGTTGCTGGCCCTGCAACTAATGAACGCACCAAGTCCGCGCATATACCGCCAAGGAAGTAACGAACCCTGCCTCGGCCCACAATTATTCGGCAAATGGCAGAGATGAACGCTTAGAACGGATCGAAATTACCGCGGCGGCGGCTACGCGCTCGTTGCGAGGCAAAATTTAACGCGCGAAGTGCTCGTGAATCGCATCGGCCCAGCTTCGAAACGATTTAAATTCGATCACGTGGTCTGACGATACCTAAGCAGGAGAACAACCAATTATTAATTCAGTTAAAACTCGCCTTTTGGATGCTTGGTACCCTGAAACCTGCATTTACAATGCTGATGATTTTCAGTGCGTCCTGTAGCCTTGTTAAGGTACACGTTACTTAACGCACAGTTTCTACACCTAACACACAGGGTATTTAACTATACAGGGCGGTCCAAGCAATTGTTTCAAGTCATAACTCCGTTATTATTGCATTTACGAAAAAATGCCAAAGGAGAAAGATAAATGGTTCGAAGAGCACTACATCTGTAGTCTTTAAATTTTTTTTAGATGCAGCAGTGCATGTGCAATTAACAATTGCATCATTTCTTTAAATAGAAATGCATATTTTTTATTACAGAGATCGATTCTGCTGTTCATTCTACGTAAAAAATGATTAGGGTACCATGGCAAAAAATGATTAGATCTCGAGATATTTTCAAAAAATGTCTTGCGGCGGCATTCGTATTTTTGTCACACAACACAAAAGTGTCGTACATATCTTGTTTCTCACTGTTAGTAAAATACATTTTCTTGTATTTAGTGAAATACAGTTACACTTTTTCAAATTCTTAGTTTTCGTACTCGAGTTACGATACGTGAATTGCTACTGAATGATGAAATACTTACTCATACAAATCAGTTTCTGTTATGATAACAATGTCGAAAGAGGGTGTTTACCTTTACAACATTGTCATGAAGTGTTTGAGTATCTTCTTCAATAAAAACATTTTTTGAAAATATCTCGAGATCTAATAATTTTTTTGCCATGTACCCTAATCATTTTTTACGTAGAATGAACAGAAGAATTGATCTGTGTAATAAAAAATATACATTTCTATTTAAAGAAATGATGCAATTGTTAATTGCACATGCACTGCTGCATCTAAAAAAAAATTAAAGGCCTACAGATGTAGTGCTCTTCGAACCATTTATCTTTCTTATTTGACATTTTTTCGTAAATGCAATAATAACGGAGTTATGACTTGAAACAATTGCGTGGACCACCCTGTAGATGGGAGAAAATTTAAGGGGTGATTCTCCAAGACGATATAAGACGAAAATGAAGAGTAAAAATATTGCGATTTCGGCTTCAGTTTTCAGTTATTACCAATTAAGAATCCGCCTAAAATGCGGCAACCCGACCAACAGAGGTGTACGTTGCGTTACGTAGTTGCGTTGTTGACGTCAGCGACTAACGATTGATACGTGACTATCGCGCGCCTTCATGCCGTAACCAAATGTACACCTTTGCTGGTCAGGTTGCCGCATTTCAGGCGGATTTTTAATCGATTGTAACTACAAAATGGAGACGAAATTGCAATTTTTTTATTCTTCATTTTCGTTTTATATTGTCTTGGAGAACCACCCCGTAAATTTTCACTCACCTATACTCGAGCACCGTGTACTGGTAGGTCTTCGGCGACGCGAGAAAATTTGTCGTCGCAATTATGCGATGTTGCGCTACAGGCAGACCTTTGAATTTTTCGCTCAGGGCGTTAAACTAGAATTCCGCGTCTTGTTCGCGGCCCTCGTTTAGGCACGAAATTAAAAGGCGGCGTTTGACGTGCCGGCGGGTTAGCGACGCAGCCGCGGCAATCAGCAACTCGTGATTAAGCGCTTAACTGCAGATATATTTTTTTTTTTTCGGCGACACGACGCCTGCCCGAGTCCGCCTTTTCCGTCGGAGGATTTAATTAGCCGCTTGGAATGATCCGCCGAGAGCGCGTAGCTGGCATCCGCTGACGTTCTTCTGACGACGAGTTTCTCTTATTTTCGTCGGGGATAAGTCCGCGCGCGAGCGGCTGGTATGAACGTCATTCTCGTCGAAATTCACGTGAAACATCCGGGGAAATACTACCGACGTGACGCGACGCGACACGACGCTTAACGACACGACACGACAGCGGCATGCCGGTCGATCCGCAATTGAAAACCAGACAAATTCAATCTTTGTGTTTCCCCTCGGTCAGAGTATTGGTGACAAAAGAGCCTGCAAATTGTACGAATTCCGGGACGACGCGAGCCTCTGTTGTTCCATAACGGGATTTATGATTAAAACGTTTGGCTTTGTCCTACGGAAAATGGCAAACATGATTTTCTCCCAATTCGAATAGCAGTCGGCAGTGTATCATGGGAAACGAACGTCAATACGCAGGCTAAAACACAATGTTGTCGGATCGGAACAACTCATGTTTTACAAGCGCGTGTCTAATTCATGTGCCTCCATACAACGATATTTTCGAAGAAACGAGTGTTAATATGTTATTTCAAAAATTTCGGAAAAATTATTTTTCCTTTAGTTATCCTTTTTATTCAGTCGTGGAGATGTACACAAAGCGATGTTATTTATTCTAAAACTGCTGCTTTATTTTGAAATGAAATATACTTTATTTTCATTTTGTTAGACTTTGTTTGAAAACTTTGCGACAAGACTAACCCAACCTTACAAGTAAACCGTATGCACGAGTTCCGTACTTACGTTTGTACGGAAAAGCTTGGAACGGAAAAAATGTTCTTTCGTTGGTCGACATTTTTAGTAGGTAAAGAATAAAATGGAATTACATCGTATTCTGTATGCTGCATTCTACAATTTTTTCAAGAATTGTACACACTATAACTCCGTTCAGTGCCACAGTTTAATTAAAAGCAATGCATTAAAGGACAACGCGCATTAAAAATGAAATACGAAATGAAATGCAAAACAGTAGCACGTTTGCAAATGTTATGAATTCTTGCTTCCAATATTAATCTTCCCCTTCAACCCTCATGTTTTAAACGAAACTTGCAACACGAATTAAAATAAAATACGGAATATCGTGTTCCCTATTTCAAGTTGTAAACATAACAATACTTTATTTGCCGAAATTTCACGTTTCATTTAAACGTTTAATGCCGATTACTTAACTCATTGTTGACTGGAGACGTCAATTATTATTTCCGACTTTTTAAAGGTTTTAACAGGAGACAATTGATATTAAAATTTTTACTTATCTATTTCATCGATGTACACAATACAAACGTATTTTTTATTAATGCGTGCAATGTAGCTTCAGAATAGTGACTTCTCGATATATGTCAACAAGACGGGTCTTGCTAGTGTCATGTATCGTCCAGGAGGCATACCCTAAACGTGTTATGTTTACACTCCTCGACGCACGAGGGCTCTCGACCTTCGTGGCCCTTCACGGGTATACTCCGCGGTAGTGGGGATAATTCCACGACGTTTATCATGCAGGCCTTGGCGACATATATAGAGAAATCACTGTAAATGGCGTGGTTAAGTGAGAGGAGGCTAAGGAAAAATAAAACATTAGTGAGAAATAAACTTTTCGGACAAACTTGATAGTATTTGATCTATTTTTACTGTATTAATTTTCCCGAGCACTGATTGTAGATGGCACAAGTTGACGTCAACGGAGCCTCGTGTCCCCGTTTGAATCGGTGTATTCAACGATCCCGATGTTGCTCGCCGTGATTATAAATTTTCAGTTGAACACAGCGCGCTGTTTAATAGAGTCGCTGCCGTGGGAATAAAGAAAGGTTGTCGATGGACGCCAGTGCTCGGCGACAGTTCTCCAGTCATCGAGTAAAAATTTGTCGGGTAGAAGGTACGTGACTGTTAAGCCGGCTGGATATTGCGCCCGGGGGTTGTCGGCGGTGACAAAATGGCGTCACCGGGAGCAAATGAGCCCCTTTTCGGATCGATGATAGTCTTCGGTCGGGATTACAGCCCGTAGAGAAAGGAGAACGACATCGGAGGACCTAAAGCCTCGGCAGCGGCCCGTTCTTACGCCTGGAATTTTCAGGCGTCAGACTTTCCGGGAAATTTATGGCGGGGTCACAGCTTGGATCGCCATGAACAGTGCTCACCCTCCTTTATCCAAGCTTGTTATCGTTCTGAACCTTTTGCCCTTGTACGAATTACATACATGTCCACCGCGTATGTATACATACAGGTAAGTACCTTTGGTTCCTTCCCTACCAACCCCGCCAACGCCCTCTCTTTCAATATATGTACGCACACGTGCGCCATGTGACCACCCTCGACCACGCAAAATTTAATTTTGATAATAAGTGCCTCGTGCCGCGAGAAATAGCTCGAACTACCTCCCTTGAACCTGAATTAAACCGAACGTGCTGGTCACATGAAAGAAACGTGAAATCCGGCAAGCTGTGGGACCTCAGGAAACTACAGTGCTCGACTAAATATTAAGACATTTTACATATTTATGTGGTAGTTCCAATAGTCGGCCCTTAAGGCTGTGTATTTAATACGACAGAATCCCAAAAATCTCGAGAAACACGCGAGTTTAATATTCTAATTCCGCATATTCTCCCAGAACAAAGCTGGGACAATAATTGGGCTATAATTGCTCAACTTTAAACACGCATAACTTTTGAACCCGTGAATTCCTCCCCTTAAAACTTCGATTTTTGGCATTTTCTCGTAAAGAAGGACAAGATTATATAGTGAAAAGTTAAAAGTATCTGGGTTGCCAAGGTGAAGTTTAACTAATCTTGTCAATACTTTACAAGTACTGTTTCTTGTTTGTCTTTTCCTATGTTAAAGCTTAGTAAATGAATGTGTTGTCAAGATTAAAATGAGAGATTGATTTTCTTTCCCCAGAAGTTTACACTCGAATTATTTGTTTATATCCAGGAGAATCGTACATCGTGGGGTCGAGAGTTGTCGATTCGACATTTGCGACAACGGTATACATCGCGAGTTCCGTAACTCTGATGAAACTTCTCGGTAACATAACTCTTTGCTACATGTTTAAAGCCTTGCCATCGTTGCAGTAACGTCGTTACTGGTATATTCGCTGTTCTCTATTTTCCTAGAAATACTTATTTTGATATCCGAGATTTAATAAACCCCTCATCGTGTTCCGCAGTTCTACTTCAAAGTGTAAGTTTTTACGGCGGGCTGAATACGACGGGAATCTCTCCGGCGAAAACCGTGTATGAAAAGATATGAGGCGTTCCTTGATGGCTCCAAACAACTTTCTCAGGTTGTTCGCCGTAAAACAAAACAAAAAAAAAGAAGAAAAGTTCCACGTCCTCTTGAATATAAGACGCGGTGTATTGCGAGGAAAACGGTTCTAATTATTTAACTTTGCAAATTGAACTCGTCAAGATTTGTTGACACAGTTGCGTTTTCATGCTCGTTGTTTCCGTTTTTAATTATTCGAAACGCTGCGGCAAAGTCGCGTAGCGTACAACGCAATTCCGAGGACATTTTATAAAATCGCAACCTTAATGAAGTTTCACGAAACTTGGACTTTTTTAAAGAGGCCACGCTTGTGTTTCAAATTTATTTCTTCGTACTACTACAGAAATATCAAAATTCGCACGAACGCCTGGAATGCTGTTGTTATTCGCGAAATTCGACGAAACGCGATGAAGATTAATCTTTTGTGGAGAGGACCAGCAAAGTCAAGACTGCGAAATATTTCATTACATTACTCGTCGGAAAATAAAAGCAACTTCCTCAGAGAAACACAAACCTCTGGATTTAATCTAAATAAAAAATACTTCTTATCTAGCATGTTGAACTTTCTTGTCTTCCTTCTGATAAGGATGTCACATCTTCACGTATACGTTGTTTGGCTCGACGCCACTATAACTCGACTGTCCATGTGCGTGGACCAAGTCCTCAGTCTCTGACAGAACGTTCTACCTCATGATTAATGTTAGAACCTTTATGAAATGCAAAACAGACTCGGAAAGATTTTCTGAAGTCACCGAAGCAAATGAAAGTCAATGAACGCGTGCAGTGGCTCAAAACTGATCGTAAATATGGATGAAGTACTCTGTTTAATGTGATTGAAATGTTATTGTTGTTATACAAAGGGTTCAATCGTATCCGTGTTTGTAATTGTTATCGTCATGTATGTCTTTCAGAAAAGGTGCATCCTAATTATACGGCCGTAGTACATGGTTGGACGATTTTCAAGTTAGTACATGTTGGATATTTAACCTTTTTCATAGTACAGTCTCTACTCGATATATGTCAAAAACTCGGGTCTGGCCAGAGACATAGATCGAGTGGAGGATAGAACGGATTAATAATAGTGGTCTCACACCGACATACCCGACCCGTGTTATGTTTACACTCGACCAAGGTCAGTCGAGCTTTGAGGCCCCTAACAGGGTATACACCGTAGTAGTGGGGATAGTTATGGGATTTTTATCTGCTAGATATATGGGACATATGTCAAGTAAAGACTGTATTCGTTAGATTTGAAGACAAAAACAAATAGTTTGAGGAATAATCCGAAACCCAAAGGAAGACATACGAGTTTCATGAAATATCGCAAATCCATCGTGCACGGGGCGAGTGCCCTAACGTTCGCACGTGCACACACACGTACACGCCAGTGTCGCCTAAACGGGTCATACCATTTCCTTGTCCCGTCGACAATCAAATGGGAGGGACCTGTACGCGTTTTATCGTCGCGCGATTCTATCTCGCGCCTCAATTTTTCATCATCCGTCGCCGGTATCAAAGGCTTGTCTTTTGAGGCGCAGCCAAATTGAGTTTCCGCGCCGCGACGAAATCCACAAAAGACGGATACGACCTAAACCGAGTGAAGACAGGAGATTGAATAGCGGACAAGGCGGATCCGCACGCACGGGGAACCGAGCGCCCACGAGAGAGCATCGACGTATTTCGACTATAATTTATTCGTAATAGGCGACCACGGCCACAGAAAGCGTCCCGCGTTTTGAAAAAGGTTCACGGCCAGTCCCGCGATCATCCAATTTCACGGTGGATGTGATTTCTTGCGTGTCCGTCGGTCGACCGATTTTCGTAATTATGACGCACGCGCTCGACCTCTTTACTCAATTCCTTTTTCTCCCCGTTCGTTTTTCGTTCTCGAATCTTTTCAATGCCACACAATGCTGGTAATAATCATTCAAACGTGTCGTCGCAAAGTGCTTCGGGTCAAGAATTAGAGATTCTACAATACAAATGAAATTATAAAATATTATGGTATAATTGCTTTCTGATCGTATAGGTACAATACATTTTGTGTATGTGCAATGATTCTCGCAATTTGTTAAAATTTGTTGCCCGTGTAATTCCGTACAGAAATGTATCGAGAATTCACTGTATGGTAAAATGTCAGAGTCTTTGAGACTTGAAAGAGATATCCCTTGGCAATAGTAAAAATGTTTAAGACTTTCTTGTGTTGGAAAAGAGTGCTTTTAACACGTTGACCGCCATGTCACTCAGATGTGGGTGACGGAATTATTTGTCCAGGTTTTAAAATGAATTTTTACGTTAATATATTCATTGTACCAAATTTGATTGGAATCTGTAAAATGCAAGAAAGTTGGAAGACTACTCAGTATCACACATATAATTATTTCCAATTTTTATTTCATTAAATAACTTACTTTGGTTTCATGGAATTTTTCAGGGTTCTGGTTTGGCACTCAAAGTGTTAATTGCAAAAAAGAAAATCGAGAGTAAATATGAAACAAAATGCTCACTACTGTAAATGAAATTTAAATAAGATTTATATGAAAACATTTATTCGAGTTCATCAACTGCTTCATTTTCGAAGGCCCTGGATCCTCAGAACAGTGTGGGGTTTGAAAACTTGACGTTTTGACAAACTGTCAGCAGGTCCTTCGATCTGAACCACCGTGGCGTTGGAGAAAGCGAATCGAGTGAAAGTGCCACGAGGGTGGAGTCTTATCGCTCGTCACCGTACGAACTGTATATTCGATCGTAACTTCCGCGCGAACGGAATCGAATTAGTTCTCGGCGATCGAGCAATCCGTGGATAGTTCCTCGGCTGTTCATTATCTTCTTTTCGCTATTACTGTCGTTAAGGAACGAAAAATTTCGCCGGCAAGAGGCGGAATCGGAATGATGTTATGGGACTGCTGCAGATCGAACGACTCGCGCCTTTGCTATCTTCGATGGTAAATTAAGAAGGGAGCTTTGCGGAAAGATAGGACGATGAACAAAAATAGGAAGGAACTGTGAACAAAGAAAATATTTCACCAGCCTGTGGGTGGTTTTCATAGCTTGACAATAACTAACCCCACGGTAAATAAATAAACGACTCGTGTGCAGAAAATTAAGGAAACATTCATGTCAACTTGACAGTCGATTGAAACATATTTTCATCGTTTATCCTTTCATGTTCTATCTAAAAACATGAAGTGCTAGACTATATGAAGTCTAGTAGTCATAAATAGACTGCGGATTTTATGAATTTATGACAAAATGGGTGAGCACAATTTAAAGCAGTGGACATATTAAAAAGATTTCAGGGCACTAGCGTATTAGTTTTACCTTGATAAAATAGTTAAAAGAAGAAAGAAATTTTTATTTCCCTCCTGTGTCTTGCAATCAATGCAAATATATTTTATTTTGCATAAAGATCCGCAGTTATGATTACATAACACATAATAGCAGTGTTTTCTTTTACTTGTCTGTTCAGAGAGCACAAACTATATCATTTAGCCTTCATATTAGTCACGATAAGTTTTTCCAGATCTACAAATATGATTTGTCGTCCCTAGGTTAACTTCTGTGGCAGACATAAAATAAAAAGTACTATTTCGTGTATCTCAGTGATTCAGTTGAAAAGAAAAAATTAACCCTTTGCACTCCAAGCTATTTTAACTACAAAACAAAACATTTCTTCCGTTCTAGAATACTACCCTTCTATATATATTTTTTGTCATGTTACACATTCGAGAATGGTGCAATTCACTCGTACAATACTGAAATGTTTAGTAACTTATTAAATACAAAGAAATTTGATAATGTAAAAAATATTTTGAATAATGATACAGCAATTTTTAGTGGTGCCTTACAGTTTAGTGGTGCCTTATTCGATTGGTAAGGGTTAATTTATGAAACTATAACCGTACCCTGCATATTTACAGGCTTCATTTGTGATTCTTGCTCGGTCCGCTTCCATTTCCGTCAGTCGATCGACGTTTTCGACGTTTTCGTTCCGCATGCCGGGTCTCTCTGCACCATTCGGGTTTTATCCCACGATGCGATATTTTCATTCTCCGTGTTATTTTCTTTATTCCGAAGCGGCTGACTAATTTAATTCCGCCTCTGCGCGCTCGATTTAGACCACTGTTTCCGAGATTTAAATGGAAAACCCGGCTCTTTCTGGCTACGTTCGGCGTCCCTTTTCCCCTTATTGCGCGCGCCGGGGTCCACGCAACGCGTGGTGATAATTCCGGGCAAATATGCAACCCGTTCCGCCTGTCCATCCTCCCGGAATGGATCTCGGTCGGGGAAAAAAGCTGCGCGGGAGGGGAAAAATTGAGGCATGTTTTTCTGATACGATCGCGCGCGACTGCGCAAATACCGTTTGGTAATGGCGTAATTGGTTTACTCGTTAATTAATACCGATGCGCCGGATTCATTGTTCCGACGATGCACGTCAATCCGTCGCATCCCTCAACCCCTTCACCCCTTCGCCACTCACCCCCTCCACCCCCAGCTCCCCAACGCGAAACATCATGGAGATCGAGTAATTTCGCCGATTTTTATTCGGCAGTCGAAAGGTAATTTACTAGGAAACAGCGCGACCGGGCATCATTTTCGCATTCCCCTTTTGTTAAGCGATCAACCCCGTAACAATTTAATTTTGTTTTTCGATGACCAGTCTAGCATAACGCTCGAAATGGATCGCGATACGAAACCAGATGCGTCGGGCACAGAGGGATGATGAGAACGCGGTTTCATCCGATCCAGCGGATCGTCGAATGAACAGACCGTGTTTTCATGACGAGCGGAATTTTAATATCGGGTCCGGTTCCATGATAACCAGTTTCCGGGTAAGAGGAACTTTCATCCGAATTAATTGGTCCGGTAATATTTTACAGTTTTAGCGAACACGAGGCTCCTCCTTTCGGACGACCAGTTGATCGGGTTACCGAAATTATGCGCGCTCAGGGAATCGAACACCAAAACCATGGATTTATCGGGAGAATGTGAACCTTAATATTGGGTTTCCAATTTTTTCCGTTTGAAATTTCGTGTCGGTCGATTTTGCGAATTTATATTTAATAGTGGCCGTATCAACCACTATGAAGAATAGCTTAGGCCAGCTTAGGCCTTTTAATAAATGTGGACGTGTGGTTCAAAAAATAATAATGTGGAAAATTGTTTTTAAATATACCTTCTTGAACATTGTCCATGACATAGCAATTTTTGTAAAAATTTCCTTTGTATTCATTCCCTGTTCCTTTTTTTACGAGCGAAGACCGTTATATTATAAGTTATCAAATATTTTTAATTGGTGGCGAAAAAGGGACGCTGAAACAATTTGCTCAGGTTTTCGGATACATGTTCTGATTTTTTAGATTTTCTAGAACAGCTAGAATACTTGCGAAACCCTACAATAAAGTTTCCCATTCTTTTTTTATTTCTAACACCCTTTTCAGAGTTCTTTTCGCTACCTTCCCAGGCAAATTATGTCTATTATCAAAATTTCCAAGTATAGTTCCGCGTATAATTTTTTAACGAAGTTACATTTAAAGTAAAATAACTAGAAATTGAGATTTTAACTTGCCGCAAATCTCCTCACTGGTGAACGATAATAACCCCGCTGGGAAATTATGCTTTATAGTATACATTAAAGTTATTCCATAAATTCGTTCGTACTTAAGTTATATCTATAATTCAGCTTCATCCTCCATGATTCACTATTCTACTTTCAATTAAATCACATTAATTAATCTACCGAGCGCTAAAAGCGTGTGGCACGCTTTATAAAAATGGCAAGATTGGATTTAGCGCGAATCTTATTACTTCGTATAAACGTTTGAATAAAAAAATTAATTGAATCTTTTCCCACGGAAAGACCTCCATAATTTCAGTAAGCGTAACTAGGTTGCAGATTTTTATGCAAAATGAACATTTTACGAGTCTACTGCAAGAAACAAAATTTACTGTTTAAAATTTACGGTAGATTTACTATAAAGTCCTACAATTGTACATACATTTTCAATTTTTCAAGAAAATAATCTTTGGAACGTTCCATACAAACAAACTCATGAACCGGCCCGATGCTTCCTCGAAAGAGCCTGATTTAACAGCGGAACAATGAAGAATATACACTGCGTCATCTTAAACGACCCATGTATTATCTTTTCGAAATAAAGAGCGCACGGCCATAATCTGACCGGGAGTAGCTGGAACGACCCTAACTGGCCAGTTATTCCTGGCGGACTATACGGAGGTCCTAGGGTATCTGTCCTAGCGGGAGGACTCCATCTAGCGGATAATGGAGCGATGTATAATTCCAGAGGAATATCATCGGTCCTTGCGTTTACCATCTTTTTAAATGTTCCGCCGGAGGAAGGGGTCCCTTTGTTCCGTTGATCTTTCACGCGTACCTCGCTCGTTACATCCCGCAGCTAAGTGGTCCATTAATGCTCCGGGCAGATACCGGCTCGCTTTAATTGTCCGTTATAACTCAGGCGAACGTAACTTTTCCCGCAGGAGCGGTGGGTACGTCGTTCCTGCGGAGGTTCGTCGGAAAGATGGTCGTGGGCGGATTGCAGGGGGCTGTGTGCGTGCGTAAAGGGGGAGTGCGAGAAGAGAAGCTGGACTGGGGGTAGAAAAATGGAGAGAAGAACGGGTCGAGGGAAAAGGGAAGGGGTGAAAAGAGCGAAAGGAAATCGACGGGGTGGCGAGCGGGAGGGGTGGGAGAGGGTAGCACGAAGAGGGTACAGAATGGCAAAAGGGAGATAAAACAAAATGGGTGACAGAGGGAAGAAGAGAAAAATATGGGGGGACGAAGACGACGAAGACGGCGAGAGCCCGGCTGGTGGGAAAGAACGAAGGAACCCGAGGAGGGAGATGAAGGGGCAGCAGTTTAAGTTGGCGGTGGTGTTAGTGAAAAGGCGGGCATTAAAGCGTCAGGCCACGTCTTGTATGCATCCCCAGGGCTGCGGATGAGGTATCGTCAAAAAAGGAGGGCGGCACCTGTAAATCAGTGTAATCGGTGACCTGCTCTGGGAGTACATTAGAATAATTTATGGTCGCCCCTCGCCGGCTCCCACCACCTACCCCCCTGGTAAAGTCGTAAAAAGACATCGTGTTATCCGCTACCGTTTCTACCTCTTCCTCGCTACCTCTTTCCCGAACGATAACGGCCTCGCGGGTCGAGGTTCGCGAAAAATTCGAAGAGAATCGTACGACTTACGCTCGCGTCGATATTCTAGTTGAAGCACTTCTATTCCGCCACTTGACAACTCCGTATATCGTTGAAACAATATATTATATATTCTTTTGAAACCTGTTGATTTTGAAAAGTAACAATTATTCGGTTCCAATGAGGAAATAAAGAAGAAAGTGGTAACAGAACATGGTATTGAAAAGTGGGTTCCTAATATAAGGCCCAGCATGTTTGTTAAATGAATGCAAACAGTTGACAGAATTGCGTATTTCAAGAACAAAAATGTTTCTTATCGATTGGAAATATATGTATATGGAAAAAGAATGTAATGAAAGCACTTCTATGTCAACCAAGGGGTTTGTTCGTAAATATCTCACTCTTCGCTTATTTTTACTATGTCCTTTGATCATAATCTTACTAAAAGGCGCCAATTTAAATACCGACGCGAGCGTAATGTCCACCGGTTGAACGTGCAGTGCGTGACGCTATTTCGGAAGACGCGAATGTGACACGACCTCCCAGCAGAATTGAAGACATCTTGAACACCGGGAATCGCAAAACTCAGTTAACCGCGTCCCGCTGGCTTTATCTCGAAGCTCCTTTCGCTCTCGGTTGTTTTGCCAGCGCCGAGAGTCATGGTTGCAAGAACCCGAACGCAGGGGGCACCAGGCGAAAAACGCACAGAGAGATTACGGGAAAAACAGAATGCTTCGAGAGACAATTCAAATGGTCACAATAATAACACGCTCCGCGGAGACGTTCTCGGCCCCGACCTCGACGTCGTTCTACATCCATTTATACAAGTTGCCGGAGGGGGGGTGGGACGATGTAAAGCATCGATTCAGACGTCGAGGAGCACCCCGCGCTTCAACCATAACCCGCCGGGGCTCCGAAGTGCTCCTGCGGCGGGCTTCGAGGTTAAGTTGCCAAGAAGACGCGGAGAATGCCTCTGACACTCGAGTTTCATTCGTTTCGCCGCTCTCTGACCCTCTTCAGCCCTCCACCCTCGCGGGTGCCACGGTTGCCGAGAGAAGTCGATCGCAACAGATCGAGACCGGACAACTAAAACTTCGATGGAACTTGGCTTACGTCCTTCGCAGTACTCCGAATGAAAACGGAGGAGGACCCCGACCATTCTGCCTCCATCTGCTCCACGCGATGGTTTCGATTGCATCGGAGCGCATTCAACTTTGGCCTATTCCCGGAAGGAAACCGACAATCTTTTTCTGCGCGGCCGGCTGATCGTTCCGAACAGAAAGGGACCGTATTCCTTGAAGGTCTGTCTCGGCTCGATACTCGAATAGACTCTGCCAAATGCTCGCTTTCGATGCCCCGGTCTGGCCTAATAATAATTGCGAATTTCTATGCAAATACACGGAGTCCACAATTACTTGGACACCCTTTAACACTAGAACTACCGAGTAATAAATACAACTGATGAATATTGCTTTGTAACAATGACAAGACTACATCTATTCAAACCTAATACCATTTTTATTTTAAAATGTGCTTCTATGAAAAAGTTCATTCAAAAAATTTTGATGAAAACATTTTTATAATTTCAGTAATTGTGAAAGAAAAAATTAGGAACCAGTCATTTTGACTGGTTCGGTAGTTCTAGTGTTAACACTAGATTTACCAGACCAGTCAAAATGACTAATTTTGCAATTTCAATTCAAAATTCCTACTGCATGCAACATTTTATTTCCGAAATGATATCATGACTTTTGTAGCCATAACTAAAGAATCAGTTTTATGAACTTTATATTATTTTATATGTATTCGTAACAAATATATTTTTTGTTATCGCCACTTATACCAGTACCAGTCAAAATGACTGGTGCATGTTTCTATGTGATGAAATGACATTGGGGCAGCTACAACAATTGATAAGTACTGCAACGTTTTTTCGGGATAGAATATATGATTCCGGGAAAATCATGATTCTGATGCAGTACGCCAGCGGACCTTGGAATTGTATATTTACTCAGGGTTTTGGGCCGCACATAAGGTTCTTCTTGGGTCCCGGACACTTGGGTATCTGTAAATGCGAACTCGATACTCGGGGTTTCTGAGTGTCTTGGTCGTGCTCGGTCGACTCGCTTTTGGGCGAGTTGATTGAGTTGTGGCCCGTAAATTTCTAGCATTTCTTTCTTTTTGTATTACAATTAATATTATTCAACTTTTCTTGTCATTTTGAAAAAGTAAATAAAGACTGGAAACACCACTAAGCACTTTCTCTAAAGACCAGTCATTCTGACTGGTCTTGGTAGAAATAGATGTACTTAAATAGCCGGTAAATCTAGTGTTAAAAGGTAATAACCTTTTTGAAATTCGACCAAACGACTCGAGTTGTTTTTAGATGTTAGAGGAATTTGTTTACCAGGTAATATGTAAACAATTTTTTTTTTAAATCGCTATTGGTATCGAATCTTAGAACTTTGAGCTTACGATTGATCTAAATCGCAGTTGCTCACAATTTTTGCCATTTTTTAATTATCGATAGCGACTTTAATCAATTTTGCCGAGACTTTGTGCATGTATTTAACTTTTTGAGGACCGGGGTCTAAATTGCCAGAATGCTGGTTCAGAGTTTATATCATCGATACAGGATTCCAAAATACCTGTCAGCGCCTATCATATGTATACTCTCCGGCCCACACGAGTGAAGGCAATATTAAAAATTTTCGATATTTTGGAAAATACGTTTCTATGAGTTTGTGAGGTTCCAGAATTTGACAAAGATGTCAGATTTTGTCAATTTTAAACGATTCGTATGAATACTTCCATATACCAGGTATACGTACATCAACGTGTATATGCGTATGTATATGTGAGTGAGTGTGGATGTGCGAGGAATTTCTTTTTTTAGATTTTCCAGTCCTCAAAAGGTTGACATACTTGGATCAACAAAAGGCATATTTCGAAATTCCATTATGGGCGTTGATAAAAAAGTCAAAAGTTGTAATCTTCACGTTTCTTATCGCAGTTGTTCAAATAACTTTGCAAACTTTATCAACATTTCCTACATCAATATCAAATTTGTAACTCCAAGAAAACTTCGGCGTACAACGTACACCAGAAATTAAACTTTGCTAATTAATTTGTCAGTTTTATTAGCCCCTCCCACCGGCCCCACCCCACCTATAATATAGTTGATCCATTTAAAATGAGTATAGTTTGCCCGTGTTGGCACAGTGAATTATTAACAAATTTACGAGTATAACTTACGAAGTACTCATGAAATACCTAGATTTCTGCCCTGAGAATGATTTCCCATGCTAAAACACACAGCGTATCGATTCACGGGAGAACGAAGTGCTATCAATCCTGCTAGTGTTACATTTCGTCGTATTATGTTGATTCTGCGATCTCGAGAGTGCTAATAAATAATTCCGAGGTACAAGTGCACCGTATGTATCGTCGGATGTTGGATTTCGCCGTCTCCGTGCTCGCCGAGCATTTGAAATTCCCTCGAATCGCGTGATTCGGGAACGATTCCTTAGTGTAAAATGTTAGAAAACTCGGATCCCATCTCTGGCAACCGATGGTAGTATATATATATTCAGCGCTAGGAGAATCCGTTCGCATATCGAGTCCCGTGTGAATGAAATTCATGTGGATGCCTTGGAGACGAAGGATTAGGCAACAAGCGTACCCGCAAGGAATTCTCGGCGTCCGAGTTCCTCTCGCGATGATGTCGCTCCTCGTCAGGGGAGTTCCATACGTTTCCTCTTAACTCGGATCCTATCCCAGAATTCTCAACCTCCGTCTTATCTCCGGGGAGATTTTCCTTAATAATTATTCCACGCCGGTAGGCTCTATGTACATAACTACGGAAATGATCACACTCGGGGCTGTTGGCTCTGTTGGAAGAAAAAGTCCAGCAACTGAGATAGAGACGATAAAAACATTAATACAGCGTTTACTCTATATACGTCGCAAATGCCTAGCCGCTAAAAGTCCCCACCACCGCGGGGTATACCCCGTGAGGGGTCAAGAAGCTCGAGAGACAAAATATAGTATCTCCTGGCCGATATATGTCAGTGGCTAGATCCGTGTTTTGGACATATATCGAGTAAACACTGTTCACACTTTCTTACGCTTCTCTATTCACAGTAATTTTCTAGAACTGTTTCCTTTTTATTAATATCTTTTTATTAGAGACGAAACACACATTGAAGAGGAATTTTTCAGAGCATAATTACAACATTGAAATATTTATAGTATTCAGTTGTAGTATGAATTTGTTCGGTTGCAGATACAAATATGTTCTAGTTTTAACTATTTCTACGAATTTTTATACATTTATGGCAAAAATTACTAGGCGAAATAAATATTCAGAGGATTTAGGGAATTTAAGAATATCCGTATACTATTTTCAACCCAGCTCGGGTCTCTTGCGATCGATGCATTTTGCATGAAGTCTAGTCACGACTCATCGTAAATGTACATAACTGTGACTGAAAAGAAGCCACTTGCAGTCACGAATTATACAGGATGCCCCAAAAGTGTTGTACCTCCTTGAAAGGGGTGATTCCTGACGTCGATTGAAGTGACTGTTCCCTTTGCGAGAATGTGTTCCGTGACTTTGTTAAGGAGTTATTAACGGCAAACACGGACCAATCAGAACGCGGCTACGGTAGACGGATTCCGGCTCGGCCAACGCCAACGCCGCGCTCTGCTGTAGCAGTGCTCTGATTGGTCCGTGTTTTTCGTTAATAACTCCTTAACAAAGCCACGGAATACATTTTCGCAAAGAGAATAGTTACGTAAAATGACCTCGGGAATCACCCGTTTCAAGGACGATTATACGGGATCAGACTGCTTGCAAGGACACGTATCAAGAAAAATATCAAAAGGTCTAAATCCCCACAGATAGCACAAAATAGAAACAATCGCGCGTGGTCTCTAAAGGATTGATCCCTAATTGCGCAGCAAAGAACCCAACGTTAACGTTGGAGACGCAAAACAAATTGGCCCGCAATCAGAAGGACCTAACAGGAGGTACGAATCGGAGATAGATCCGGTACACGTTCCGCCATCAAGACGTTGTCACGGGCACTTTACCCAGCACGTGGTATCGATCGTTAGAGAGAGGTTTGTCGCATCGTTGAGCGTCGCTGCGGAAGTATCGCGGAGCTGGCTAATGCAATTTGCGCCGATCGATCAGCGTCGGACCACGAGTCCTGTTTTCTGACGCCGTCGAACGTCAACGATCGAATAGGAATCGGAGGCAGCTTGCGATCCCGTGACCCGTCGCGCGAACCATCCGGGCGAACCTGAATTCCTAGACCAAGGATTGGCGTTAGGTTAGACGTCTCGCAGCGAACGGCTGCGGCCGGCATGTTTGTTCGCATCACGAGCGTTCTCGGCGCGTTGCGTCGCGCTGCCAATTTCGCGAGCGCGAACAGAAGCGACGCGTTCACCGGCACGTGGACCGGAAACGAGCGCAGACACGCGGAAGAGACCGCAAGCCCGGAATCCTCTCGAGCGGGGAACCTGCCGACGAAGATAGCCCGAATCCGATTACCTGTTGGACGAAGCAACGGGCCGCGCCCAGGGCTTCCGGCGAACACTGCCCGCCCGGTGAAAAACTGTCCTTTCAAACTGGCACGACAAGCGACGGCCGCGCCCATATTTTTTCCCCCACACAGCTTCTTCCGTGCACGCGATCGTGAGCACGAATTTCGGTTTCGTAGCGGTGCGCCGGTCCTTTTTTGCCGGCTTGTCGATTTACCGAACAGTTCACTGAACTGGGAATCCCATGGATTCGCGCGGACCATCGGACCAAGGGCTCCGCGGGCTGGATCAGGGAAAAGCTTACCGTGAAAGTTAGTTTTGAACGCTCGCCCCGCAGTGCGCGTGGCTCGAATGCCACGATTAACTAGATAAAATTCATTTTCAAATTAACAGAAGCACGCTGTGTCGATGTGATCTGTAATAGCCACATACAGTGTGTCCACTTGAATATCTTGGTTATTTCAAACAATACGAGAAAATGTTGCGTACAGAAGTTGTAGGGTTTAAGAAACTACATAATATGGTAGAAATTATATTCTTGCAAGTGGAGGCGTAGAGAAGATATAGAGCTCACCTTTTTTTTCCATGGAATGTCCAATTTTTTATGCTCGATTTCGATAGATTGACGTATTCTGAGTATAAAAGTACTAAAGTGTATTTGTCCTAGAACTTACCGTTCTACGACACCGTTTCCCCATTTACCGGCAGCGAGCATCCCCACGCTTCCGCCGCGGCCCGGTCACATGAAGCGTTTCGTCTCTGTCGTGCGTGTATCACAATGTCACGTGACTAATCCAGCAATGACAGAGAGAGTGAGTGAGTGAGAGAGAGAGAGAGAGAGAGAGAGAGTAAATCGAATAACTTTCTAATGACAGAAACGACTAAACGTTCATTCTAACTGTAACCTACGAAAGGCGAAAAGTAATCGGTAATTATTTACTTTAGGGGCTTCCTCACCGATTTTGATGACCTTGAAATATGTTGTCAAGGTCATGTTTCTGAACAACTTTTCCTTATACATGTTACCGCCGCTCGCCCTTAGTTTACGAGATATTTGCAAAAATGTTTCAACATTTCAAAAAGTGATCGGAGTAGGTGTGGGTTAGATTTTAAATTATGGCCACAACTTAAAACGACTTCAATTAGTTGAGACCCACTGTCTTGTCTGTTCTGAGTATTAAGCATGAAACTATACGAATTCTTGAATATCTGCAACAATCAAGAAAAGTTGATAGATTTTTTAGTTAACAGTAAAGTGATGCATGGCACGATGAATTGTATCAAGTGCAACGAAAATATACTACTTGATCGCGAAAACTTAATTTTTCGATGCTATAATACTAGTTACATTAGAAATCGAAACAAAAGACGTATAAAAACACAATGTAATTTCAAAATTAGTAAAAAAAAAAAATGGTGTTATAAAATATACACCACTTCAAATAGAAATCTGTTAAGAAATCTGTTAATTCTAACCCTAACCCTAACCCACACCTACTCCGATCACTTTTCGAGATGCTGAAACATTTTTGCAAATATCTCGTAAACTAAAGGCGAGCGGTGGTAACATGTATAGGAAAAAGTTGTTCAGAATCATGACCTTGACAACATATTTCAAGGTCATCAAAATCAGTGAGGAAGTCCCTAAAGTAGATAATTACCAAGTAATCTGCCGAGATTTACATCTTCTTCTAAATCTTTCAGATTTACAACTTCTGTACGTAACATTTTCTCGTATTGTTTGAAATAACCAAGATATTTAATAATTTTTAATAAATTGAAGATAATACCGCTGTTTTAAATGTCACGTATGTCATGTTCGTCGTGAATGCATAAAATCCAAAGTTTAGTCGTTACTATGAAGGATTGAACTAAATATTTAATTTAACATATAACTAAATATTTAATTTTAAAATATTTAATTGAACTAAATAAATAGATAAGATGGACACGTTTCCGAAGAAAATGTTCGTTCCAGATTAATTAGAACGCGGGACGGTTCGAAGAATCGGGAGAAGAGCAGGATAAAAAAAATGTCGCCGAGAGGCAGTACCAACGCGAATTGCGCGACTATGCGACTTCAGAGTTTCATAATGATCGTCGAATGGAACAAAGTTCCGGGTGGGAATGACCGGAAGCTATTATCGTTCGAGACTACTCGACGACTAATGAGAATAACGAGACTCTAGAGTGGTCACTCATTGGAATGGCGAAAATGTGGATACGCGAATCGGGGGACCAGATACACACGGTAAAACGAGAGGGAGCGAGAGATAAATCGAACAGCTACCCAAGAGACTCCGGTGGAGCAATTTAAATTGCACCAGATGGGTACCCGCAGTGCAGGATTTCATTGCTGTTGGGTCCTTTTTCTTGCGACAATTGCGAGTGGAAATTGCGTGGTAGATAAACCGGATTCACCGGCGCGTAGCGTCTCCCTTGTTTCTTCGACGGGCTTTTTCTCGATTTGCAAGGCGCCCGCCGACTCCCGACTACTAATTGTGCTTTAACAATAAAGCCATTATCGAGCCAGTCGATTGGGAAGCTGAAAAACGAGGAACGAGCCAGGCCGGTTTACAGTAATGAAACTTTTACGCCCTTGCTGAATTGATCCACGTATAGCGACCACCCCGCGTAAGTGCACTCTATTATAGTTCTATCCGTTATACTCGCATGACGCGAGCTGTTAGGCGTAATTGGCGAATTGCACACATTTGTCTCTTGAACTCACTTCTAATCTGCGGTAATAGATACAGTGTGTCAGTGAAGGGGAATCTAGTTGTTATTTTTATTTTAGTTAATTTCGACTCTTGCCCTCCCTTTGAAAATAGTCTTTCGCCTGCACTGATTAATATTTTTTAGCTAGAATTGCCAAGTGCGGTCAAAAACCAACGTGACAGTGCTACTTTACTGAATAAATGCAGTGAATTCTCGATATATGTCGACAACACGTGTTATGTTTACACTCCTCGGCGTCCGAGGTTCCTGATGGGGTATACTTGGCGGTAGTGGGGACAATTTCGCGACGTTTATCGTCCAGGCCTTGGCGACATGTATAAAGAAATCACTTACAATTAGTTACTTATCGAGTAATTATAATGGGTTTCTCATCGCGTTCAGTCCGGTTTCAATCTGTCCGAGGAAAATCAAAGATGAAACCGGGTTAGTAATTTATATAACCTATTTGGCGGGTGATCCCAGGCGATGAAGTTTCTCGGATTCGCTGTTACGTTATGCATCGGTGCCCGGGCACGGCACATGTCGTCAATTCCGCGGGTCTAAGTAGATTAAACCCGATCTCTGGTATTCCGAGAATCGTTGTTAAACTCGGTTACAGAGTAGTTTGTCTAGAATATAATTATCCGGTCACGGTTTAATGCAAGTTTAAAATTTTCCCGTGGTCCCGGAGGTCACGGTTCATCGGAGTGCCCGACATTTGGTCCAAACTTAATTTCGCAGTCGGTAAAACTTCTGCAACGTGCATTCGGTAACAAGGTATCAAGTTTACTGACCGCAGCCGGTATCGCGTTACATGCTCGCATTAAGGACAATCAGATTATCGTGATAATGCTGTCGCATCGCCCACTTTGAAACAACGCGAACGCGTATCGGGCTCTCCGACCGCATCGACGAAAAAAAAAGAACAAAAAAAAATGTATATTTTGTCGCGAAAGTTGCGGATCAACGTTTAGGGGAACTGGGAGAGGAGGGGATCACAGTATCACACTCGGGGAGCAACATTTTCAAACTGCGACGCTTCCTGAACTAATTGTTCGCCACCACGGAGGCTGAAACGCGCGTTTGAAGTCGCGATTACCGCATAGCATTAGGTTAATGCAGTACTGAGCGGTATTAATTAGGGTAATGGACACCTTTGGGAATTGAATGAGGAGAACTGTGCACGGTTCTAATAGGAAGGTTGTGTCTGGATTGTGAGAATGTCTCGAGGCGATGGACGTCTGCACGATAATTTCAATGATGCCGAACTCCTTTGAGATGACCCGGCGACGCATAATTTATCGCGTATTTTAAAGCAAGTATTCATTACTCGAAAAAATGTTTCAAGTACGATCTATTGTGCTTCAAGAAAGGCGTCTTATGACCAACGCAAGTTGACTTTTGTTAATTTTTTTTAAACGAATCTGATGAATCATTCAACTCATTTCTTTTTCATTGCAAAACCGAGTTGGAAACTATTTTCAAATTAAATTAAGAAAAGTGTAAAAATTTGTCAAATATATTCTTGTGCTTTCTGTATATTTGAACGAATCAGTAAAACGTCATGTACGACGTCAGTCGCGAGAATTTAAGGTGCAGAAAATAGAATGGTTTCGGAAATGAAATCGGGAGAAACGGTTATGGAAACCAAGATAGGAACCATAATCGGAACAGATAATTGGAGATTTTCTTCGTAACAGTTATTCGGATTTGTTCATAACCGTTTTAATCAGAACCTTCGTACAACAGCTTTAAACAGTTATTTCCGGACCTCTCTCCCGGTTCGCATGATGTAAGCATTTCAATTTTTGCCGGTTGATTGCAGCAAGCAACGTGATCGTAGCGAGCATATCCGTGAACTACTTTCAAACAGTAATCGAACATCAACGAACCCGGCAAGGTTATTCTAAACGAGTTTCCGCGGGAACGAGCTCATTCTCCGGTATCCCTTTACTTCGAACTTTTGCGCGTCTAGTTAGTTGTAAGGGTACCCTTCCAGTTTCATAAAGAACACGTGTGTACACGCCGAGCGGAAGGTGAGCGAGATTAGTATGTACTTCGGAAAAAGTCATTCCGGAACTTAGGTTAATTTTCGCGAGTCGAAAGTTGCGGCTCCTCGGCGGACCGCGGGAAAAACTTGGAATTTCAGTCGAATTAAAATTTAACACGAAACCCGCAGGCAGATTCGGCGACGTTGCCTGCGGGGGGGGGTCTGACGTCACAGCAGAAAAGTAGCAAACATCCCGGGGACCGGTGCGGCATAAATCCGCCGCGATATCGAAGGTATTGTCGATTTTTCGAGCCACTTGCGTCGAGTCGCGAACGCTGCATCAACACAGGACGCATAGAAAAGCGGGAAAGAGGTGGAAGCTTCTGAAGCCATTTGCGGAGTTCGCGATCTTGATTGATGCGTCTCCGGCCAACCCCACGGTGAACAGAGTAAAGTGTTTTCGAGCGTGGAGGCGCCAACACCGGCCAAACTACCAGTTCCAGCGCAACCTGGGTCAACTATGGTTTCAGCCATTAGTATGGAATATCGAGATCCGTGTGCACACGGAATCCGATGAAGAGACGGCTAAGAAAATACGGGACAACTACGAATTCGATAAACATGAAACTTTATCGCGGGCAAGACCTGGGAGAACAATTGTGTCTGGTGAACTGCACCGTAGAAAGGTAGTCTAATATGAGCCTAATAAAAAAAAATTAGAACTCTCGATTAGGAACGTTTTTATTAAAAGTTACTACACCTTTTAAAAATACAATATTACATTCTTTTGAAACCTGTTGATTTTGAAAAGTAAAAATTATTCGGTTTCAATGAGGAAACAAAAAAGAAAGTGCTAACAGAACATGGTATTAAAAAGTGGGCTCCTAATATTGTATAAGATGTTTGTTAACGCATTTGCATCATAAGGAAATATGAAAAGAAGATCTTTATCACCAAACTTTTTTTAAATTAACATATATTTAAGTACAAAAATGACTACAACTGAAAGAACCTCATATTTTGGCATTATAAGACAAAATCAGAATTACTACTTTCATCTCCAACAACACCATTTCTATCTTTCAGCTAACGAATAATGATAGTGACCAACAAAGTTGAGCGCATATATACGCTAATGATGCAAATGGGTTAAATGAATGCAAACAGTTGACAGAATTGCATACTTAAAGAACAAAAATCTTTGTGTTTCTTATTGATTGGAAATATATATGGAAAAAAGTACAATGAAAGCACTTCTATGTCAACCACTAGTGATGCTGTAACTTGACTGAAACTCTTATGAAACACCATGAGAGACTTTGAAGCCCTCCAAAGAAGTCTTGAAGGGGCTCCATACGCCTTTTCATAAGCACTATCAGGAATCCCGTTGAACCTCTTCAAGGAACCCTTGTAAAAATGATTAGAAAGTACAGTTATGAATATCAGAGACACTCGATTAGGATCTTCAGGGGATGATGCTGAACTCCTTCAAAGTATTACAGGCAGTCCATGGAAGAGTCTTCCAACGGATCCAAAGAAGAACCAGGCTTTCGTTGGGCTCCATAGGTTTTCATATGCGTTGTTGCAGAAACAGTAAAATGAATTTATTTTGTGGGCTATAAGGCTTCAAACGAACTTGAAAGTACTCCAAATGATTCTAATTGGCAATACAGGAATTAATGGACTCCAAAGGATTCCAAAGTTTCCAATAAATTTTAATTCTTTAACGCTGAATCTTTTTCAATACTATACAGTTGATGGTGATTGGAAAACCATTCACAGCCTCATTTATTAATATTTTTTAAGGTACTTCTTATAAATTGATTAGTCTTTGATATAATTGACTAACTAAGAGATTAAATATTAAAGAGGTTTCGTCAAAGCCAGAATCATTTTGTCAAAGACACATACATACATACATAAAGCAGACTCGTACACTGCTATTGGTGGACTTTAATTGTCAATAAGTTGAAAACAAACTCGAAATCGTAGTTTTATTGTTCTTAATTTTCGTCTTATATTGTCCCGAAGAATCATTTCTTAAATTTTCTTCCACCTGTTGCCGAGCACTCAGTATAGCTTGATATTTAGTATGTGAAAAAATATCCAGTACTTCTTTATTGCTAGATTCGTTATGGATTCGAAATGGTATTACATATACAGAAATAATAAT
Organism: Seladonia tumulorum; assembly: GCA_913789895.3. NCBI lineage: Eukaryota > Metazoa > Arthropoda > Insecta > Hymenoptera > Halictidae > Seladonia > Seladonia tumulorum. The sequence continues at coordinate 11,869,432 of OU565269.1, read as the reverse complement.
AAGATATAATGTATTATCACAACAGTGTTTATAATTAGCGTTTGATTAAAACATACAAGGGCCTTGTGTCAATTTCTGTAATTATCTGAATTGTAATTATAGTCAAAATAACGGCCAAATCAATTTTATGAAATTAAGTAAATCAATATTATTCCTGCAAATGTATGAGGGAGATGTGATGCGAGCGAAATTAATGGGGGTATCAAACTGATTGTTCGTGGTATTGTAAGAGACCCAATTACCGTGGGGGTACCAATTTCCTTGCCTAGATTAATTATACTTATTTTTAAAGCATAATGAATATTAAAAAATAGTTACGTAAAATATTTGTTCACTGATTTTTAATATTCTCTATGCTTTAAAAGCACACAAACTAAAACTAAAACTATCAAGCACTAAAACTGATTAAAATATGTCACCCAATAAAAATTGTTATGCTGTAATTATTTAGACTTTGTAAATGAGCTTGTAAATGAGATCAGTTAAAGAAATTTATCGAATCGTTTTTCAGGGAAGCTCCCTTATAATTCCAATAATTGTCAAACAAGATATGAAACTAGGTTTGGCGTTAAAATCGTTCGAATCCGACTATTATTGAACGGCGAGGCATATTGTGCGAGTGCTTTTATACATCTTCCATATCTTATTAATTTTTCACGGCGACCGGTCGCGATTAAAACCGGATAAATCCTCGGCTTAAAGGATCAGTCTCCGTTGGGGGTGCTCCACGTGACGTTTTCTCGTTTTAATAGAGAGATAGCACTGTCGATCAGTGGATCGTTTTTCTCTGGCCACGTTTCGTTTTCTTTTTGCGGTTCGAGCAAACGGGTCGATCTCCACGGACAGTCATGGACAGCTGTGACATTTGTTACGGTTTTTAGAAGCCGGGTCACGTGAGACACGATTCCAATTACGAAGGAAACAACTGGATGGAGCCGGTATTTTCATCGCTACGGATTGTACCCGACACTGAACGAATTCGATGGAATTGCGCATCGTACAGTCAAATTTTTCCCGGAGATAGTGCCGCCGTGAAAATTCGTACGTGTCTTTCAAAATGTTCTATCAATCAAGGACCTGACAAGTGTGCCTCTTCGCGTACGGCTATATTTTACGGTGAAATAGCTTCGGATTGTAAGAGTAATCGCGAACAATCCAGCGGAAAAAGTGAAATGATATAACACGGTAAATCTTCGTTACGAGTTCTCAAGTTCGTGACGATCGCACTACTGAGAGGTTACACAAAGCACAAGCGTCAGAGCTGTAATAAACTGCAACGCACAATTAAATGCAATATTTTTTCCATTCCAATTGCATATTAACTCTTTGTACTCTAAACTCTTCTCAATCTTGTTCCCAACAACTTTCCGTCAGTTTGAACGTTTCATTTGAAATGCACTTCAAAGACAAAACTTGATTGGTGCTATTTTGATACAATCTTTTCCAGTAATTTAAAAACTACTAAACTAGACTTGTGTTGTGTAGATATTTCTAAAAGGTAGTACAAGTTAGTCAGTCTTGCTCGATTGTTCACACTCGGCGTAGGAGTGCAGAGGGTTAATAGTGTATAAATGAATTTCCTGTTTTTTTTTTTTATGAGCATGAATTTCTATTCGATGTTAGCTTTGACAAGTTTCAGTGTGGAAAATTTGATCTTGTGGCGCGTCGCTGCGACGATCGTCGGAATTACGCGATTTTACGATTACTTTGGAGGAGCGGAAGTGTAGCGATTTTTAGTTTAGGGGTTCGTTCGTGCTATCAGCGAGTCGGATAGAGCAAAACGTATTTCCCCTCGACAAATCTTGCGGAGGAAGGTCGCGTACATCGAATGAGAAAAGCTTCTACCGTCGGAGGGAAATACACACAAAATATTGAATATTATCTGCCGAACGGGAGCACGATGAATGTGCTACGTTTCTTTTGCTCCTCGCATTGTCACGAAGATGGAATTCCACGTATAATATGTCATACGGGTTCTTCCGGAGCATTCCGAACCGTGAAATTGCTATTTATTCGGTAGACGTGGAGGGAATCGAAGGGACGTAACCGGGTGGGGACAGAAAGGAGCTCGTCGACATAACCATTTGGCCACCTTGAAATCCATTACTGGCGAAACTATGAAGTTATCGTTCCGCGGGTTGCCAACGCAAGCCGCGGCGGTATGAAAATTGTTCACCGTTTACGGCCCGAGAAGGATTTCGCGTGCGCCAACCTTCGGACTATATTTAAACTAATGATAGCGGGCGTTGAGTAGCCCGTGCCACACGAATATATCGCGAGCCAACAAATATTAGTCAGTTAGTCCTTTATCCTGAGCCGTACGATTTTACTCCAGTCACTGGTTCACATGCACGGCAGCAAAAGAAGTCATATATTTCTTGCAAGCGCATGTTTACCGTAGCGTAAGTATAGTTCGCTGTGTATTAGTACCTCTCGTTCTTTAAGCAAACAGTAACAACGTTCTTTGACTTATCTACACTCTGACCTACTTTCCACAGCATAGTAAAGAATGTTGTTGCAAATAAGGCTCCTTAAATTGTTAACCGTACTACCAACAATTTCTTAAAATTCTCTTATATTTTCTTCTGTCTGTATCTGCTTCCATCAACCTTTGGATCAATCACTTTTCGATGAGAATATCTCTGGATTTGATTCCGCAGAGTTTGATTCCACTTAATTAGTGCGGAATGCCTCATGGTTTAATCGATTTCATAGCCTAATGCTGAGATTAGATAATATATTTGGCGATCGGATTCAGCTTAATCGGTTCATTAAACTTATTAAATACGTAGGACCTGTGTTTGATTACTTCCAGCCCCTATCGAACTTCAATTCTGTGTAAAACATGCAGAGAATTTATTTCTATTATGCGAGATGCAAGACAGAGAAAATTGATTAATTTCATTTTTAAAAGCTGTTTGAACTTTTGTAATTGGGGATACTAAGCCTAATTGCTGGAAATTTAATTTAAATGTTAAGCATTCTTTGTTAAGCATAATTTTAAGCATACAGGTGTATTGGCAGTAAAATGTCGAAAACGGTGGTTGATCGATTTGGCCTGTAAATGAATCTAATCGTGATTTAAAAAGAAAAAATATTGTAGTTTCAATGATTCAATTTTGCCCCTAATTGTATATACAGTGGATCAATAAAAACGTAACGGTATTTCCCAGATAGAAGCGATCGAAAATTTCCGTTTTGTTTTTCCTGGAGAACCAATTTGTTAAATCTGGAATCGTTGTTAGTCAGATTCCAGTGCAGTGTAGCTCGGGGACGAAACGCGGAGACGTTTCTCGGTGAAGAAAAAATTCGCGTGGCTGAAAATCTCGGCGATCGAGGGGATCCGAGTTGAACCGAATCCAAGTTTGCAGCAGCGAAGTTACACGATCCGTTCGCACTCTTTCAAACGGTCGTCAGCGGCGGCCGCAATCGGCTAAAGCAGTGGTCCGTCAAACGAAACACGTTCCGGGCTTCAATTCTGGTGCAACGAACCGTGCAGACGTTTCCTTCTCCATGAATTCTTCGCCGGCAGAAAGAAAAAGGGGTTCCGCTCGAGAGCTCGATGATTGTTACGTAAATCGTGGAACGTTTGGGGCAATAAATCCTTTCGTTTCTTCAGAATCGTGGCGCGCAGCGAGTACCTGCGCGCGGGTTCTCCGAACCGAGTAGCATCCTCGCGCTGATGATGCGGAACGGCGCAAAGTTTTGCGAAAGAAGTCCACGTACACGTACAGGTACACGTACACGTACACGTGCTGAGAGGAGATTGTTCCAGCGGAACACTCCGGGCCTTCGGAGAACTTCAAACTACGCGCACCCGCGTTACGATCAGTCGCCAACCTCGACGGCGAAGTCTCCTTTCGTCAGATACGCTCGCTGTACACACGGCTCCCGGTTCCAAAACGCGAGCACGATCGTGAAACCCGCGGGATTACCGATCCCTTCGTCTACCCTACGAACGACTATTGCCACCGAGACCACGTAAAGAAGCAGCGGGCCAAGCAGAATCGTTTGACGCCGAACAGTTTTCTGGAAACTCGGGAAAACTGCATCTGCTTGCACAATATTTTGCCTTTGGAATGATTTCTTTTAGAGAATTTGAATTATTTAGGTAGACGGCAACGGGTCTCCCTTTTTAACATTGGGTCCTCCTATCATAGGAAATAAGTTTCTCAGAAACATTTTTTTAAGTTCATTTTTTAAATTCAGGTATTACGAATTTAAAGTGAAACGGAATTTTATTTTCTATGTTAACAAAAACAGAAGTAGTATGAAAAGTTAACAATTCAATTGTGATTTGCATGTTACTAATCTCAAAAACTATTTAAGAGTTACAAATCTATAAATATTCCTAGTCTGTCTAGGAGAAAACAAATTTTCTAAAAGTATTCGTGATGTAGTTTACAATAATTTCTAAAATCAACAAGAACCGCTAAAGTGATTAATATTTCGAGAACAAGCGCTAAGATTACAAGGATAATCGATACCCATTAAAAAGGTTTGATGAGCAAACTTGCGTACATATAGACGTAGCCAATTACCGAACGATGAAGTACAAAAGCAGAAGAAGGAAAGATATCTAATTAAGAACCTAATTTAAGTTTCCTCGCCTATGGTTTAGATCTGATCAGACTGTAGTTCGATTAAAGTACTATTTAATGAACTACGGTCGACATGTCGCAGCAATTATTAAGCTAATAACTTATAGATACACGATGAAGAACTGTGTAATTAATTTTTAGTTCTGAAATTTTCGGATGAATTTAAAATATCGATTGACACAGCTCAATTATAAAGAAAAATAGAAAATATGACCATTTATCAAATATTGTAGTGCACATTATTTTCACTTTATGCAAATATTAATTTTTACTCATTTACAGCATATAAAAATCTCTTATCATCAAATAAAAATTTTCATATAATTTCATTTCCGTCACATCGTTAACAAATTAAGGAACTGCTAATACATCAAATATAATTTGATTTTAGCTTATACGAACTTTAACACTAGAACTACAGGACGAGTCAAAATGACTTGCTTCTAATTTTTTCTTTTGGTAATAAGGAAATTATAAATATGTTTTCATGACGAAATTTTTTAATAAACTTTTCTATCGAAGTGGATATTTGAACGAAACTGGTACGAAATCTAAACAAATGCAATTTTGTTGTTATTATAAGGCGATGTATGCCAGTTGCATTTACTGCTTGGTAGTTCTAGTGTTAACAAACTTTATTTATACCTATAGAACAATATCACATCAACGGAAAAATATGCTTCGCACGATTACCTGTGATTACGTTGTCTTAAGTCAGGGAGTTCTAACATGTGGCTCGCAGCCACACGCAGCTCCTTCCCCGCTTAGGTATTTCCCTCCCTCTTAGACTTAATCGTTACGTAGTAGTGCGTACAATTTTTTTTAAGACGGTGACTTTCCTGAGCCAGCGAGGGATGGCGAGGACTCGAGGTGGAAAACAACTCGCCGTACCCACCACAACAATGCCACCTCGGGGGGATGTGAAGCTTCCCCTCAAAATACCCAGGCTAGTAGGACACCGCACGGGTCATCGACCAGGTGGTGGGGAGGGGGAGGGGTACAAGTTGAGAACTTTCCGTCATTAGATATAAAATGCTTTAACCGGTGACGCAATTAAGGAATACAAAATACACTGTGATTTAAGGACTATTTACCAGAAAATGTACACAAATGAACCACACCCCCTGCCTTCATTATTAATTAACTGCCTTCATCCATAACTAAAAAATTCTGACATCCCGAAAACAGCGAGTTTCAATTAGTCCTTTCTCAAACCTCTCATCAAAAATGAATATTCTAAAATAAAAAGGATTCTCTTTGCGCTCTAATGAAATCAGCAGCCGATTCGGCTCGATTTGAATCGGATTTTCTCAACGGGAAACGTGTATTATTAAACTTGGAGAAAAAGCGCATTCGAATGCAACATCAGCTAATCAAAGCGTTATAATGTAGTTTTCTTATTGTTATCGTCGTGCGAAAGTTAGCGCGCAGCGATGGTATTCTTCGGGTCATGAGCGTCCCCGAAGAAGGTTATTGTTTCGTGGAAGATTTCATTGAAAGCCCGACGCATTCAACAAGCTCTAGCGAGCTCAAAAATGCGATGAAACAATGCGGGTCGAGTTACTGAATCTCATAATCGTTCCTCGGAGGCTAGTATCGCCGGCGTGCTTTTGTAGTAGGTATCTGGTTTGTCTCAGTCTCCATTTAAACTCGGTTATTCTTACCTCGCTTCCCCGTATCCTCTATAAATTTTGTTGGTTATTTTGTTCGCTGGTTGCTTATGATGCTTCTCTGAGGAATATCAGTTAAGGGGATGCGGCAGTATTGGATAGCTAAAATCAATAGTATCTTCTAACTTACCTGACTTAAATACAGTTCAATACAGTAAATTCTGAATACATCTAGGAGTAATGTGTAAAAAAATAATCGTCAAGATATTAAAAATTTGTTAAGTTATCGAACGATAATTACAGCACAACACTAATTGCGAGTTCAAGAGAAACAATTGTCCGAGAGAAAAATGCGGATTGGTTGAACTGACACAAAAATTCAGAAATTAAATACAGGACAATTTTTTTCGTATTTTACACGTACAATTTGAAGCAGAAACATTCGATCCATTTATGGCGTAAACTGTGCTTAAAATTGTAGTTTTGAGGTAAACGGTTTCAAAGTTTGAAATTAGTCCTATAACTTTCCTAATTATGCAAATATTTCTATGAAATTTTTTCAACAATGTTCACGAAGCTTTCTAATTATACAGCGTAACAAACTCTGTCTCGAAAACTGCTTTCATTCAATAAATCGTAGGAGAACCAATGCAATATCCAGCGGAAATACGCTGCGGAGGAGCGTCTTCCGCTTCGGGAGCCGGTAAACATTTATAATTAAAGTCGAAAACACCGATAAAGACGGAGCGGTTTGTGGTGGCAGTAAAATTGATGAGCCGTTAGCTACCGGGAACGTTCGTCTCCTCGTAAATAATAAAACGAAAGGTGACGAAACGCGTTCAGCGTAATTATGAACGGCGCGCGTCTCGAGTGATTATGATTTTGGCGAAATCGTTTAATTGCCGGAACGCTGGAGGAATTGTTCTGCATTGAGAGTTCCGTGTCGCCGGGAATAATTTAAAGACGGGGGAAGAAACGCAGGTGAAACGTAATCGAATTGTCCGTATCTCCTCCGGGCCAGCCACGTACAAAGGAAATAATTCGAAGCCGTGCCTCGGGTCAGAGGTGCATCTACGTGGAATTTCGGTGCGCGGGTTACTTGGAAAACGGATGCGTCTGCAAGGTGTACGTGGCTTCGCGACAATTGCTATCGATTAACCCAACTATATGTCAAACTCCCTGTATATGACTCCCCAGGGTCGTTTCCAATACCCCAGTAATACGCTGTGCAAACATTTACACGCGCATTCAATTAACTGTCGCCTTTCCGCGACTTGAGTTTTATTCGTACGGTTATCTAACGTATCAGTGAACCTTCTATTAGGTTGTTACATATGAAATGTCCGATTTTAGATTGCATACGTTATGAAACGTTTTAATCAAGAAATACTATTATAGTCTGCGAGTTTAATATATGCCGTTTTAACATACACAGTTGATCCTTTAAGATCCTATCTTCGGTTAAACTTCATCTCAGGAAACCAGAAGTTTTAAACTTTTTCTTCTATAATCCTGTAGATTTTGGCGAGAAAATGTCGAAACTCCAAGTTTTAATTTTAGGAATTCACTGGTTCAAGAGGTATGTGTGTTTACAGTTGAATGATTTTAAGTGTTTTTGACAGGCAAGGCCGCCGCCATGTTGGTATCTATGTTGTCTAATGAATGGTATCGCTAGGTGGCAGCACAAGCACACGGTGATGTCGATAACGTAGATTTGCACACGCATAACTTTTGAACTGTTGATCTGCTGGGATTAAAACTTGGATTATCGACATTTTCTCGCCAAAATCTGCAGGATAACATAAAAAAAAGTTAAAAATTTTCGGTTTCCTGAAGTGAAGTTTAAACCCCCCCCCTCTTTAGTTTCTATTTAAATATTTCATTTTACTTATAAATAAAATGTATTTTGATATGCAACGATGTGATTGCCGTGTGTTCTTTTCCTATGAGTGAACAATGAGCATGAATTCAATTTTTGGCGATGCTGTAACAAATTCTGGCGTTATACCGACTATTGTACCTCGTCCATGCTATTCCGCTATAGCTTCGTTTATAAACCGGTCGTACTAAATTTTCAAGTCGTTCGAATAATTATGAACGATGCTGTAGAAATAGTTTCTCGAAGCATTGAATTCGTACAACAACGCGAATCCAAATTAAATGTCGGCAACGGAATTTTAATTATTACAGTGTAGCTGAACGTCGGCTTTCCGGGCGTTTATAGAAGGAACAAATTGTATATGGCATGAATGACGCCCCCGTCGCGGCCGTTCGAGCGTGACGGTGAATTTCCAAATTACCTGGGGCTTGTTACGGCCAATCGTAAAGCTTAGGAACTAGGAATAATGCCAGCAGCTGAAAACAGTAATAGCATATTATAGAGGGCACTACAATAGCCGGCTGGGATTGAAATGGAACGCGACGGCGGCGTCGTAAAAGAAGAACGAATATTCGAGGAATCTGCAAGAAAATCGATACCGGACACGCGGAATTCACCGATCGACTTTCGTTAACTCCCCAACATTATCCCAGAACGTTAAGTTATCGCTGCGGAATAACCTTATCTTAAACTCCTTGACAGCAATAGCGAATTCACTCGCGAGCCAAAATATTACTAATCCCATAAGTAACTTAGTTGATAGCGACAGTGATGTTAGCGAAGAATTATTTTTATATAGTTATTTTCAGATATTATCGTTATACTAATTTAATATTATATTTTTTATTTAACACTTTGACTGCCAAACTAGAAACCTCAAAAATTCCATCAAATCAATGTGTTACTTAATGAAATAAAAATTGAACAAAATTGTATGCATGATATTGAGTAGTCCTCCAACTTTTTGGCATTTTACAGATCCTAATAAAATTTGGTACGATTAATATATTCGTGTAAAAATTCATTTTTAAACTTGGACGAATAATACCGTCACCCACATATGGGTGACATGGCAGTCAACGTGTTAATTTTATATTTGTTCCTATAATTTATATAATATTTTTCAATATAAATATTATTTTTAAAGGTTCTACACATGTTGAATCTCATTTCATGATCTATGATTTTTTTCCACCTAGTATGCCCATTCGCGACACTGTGCGGTGATAACGTTTTAAATCTCGAACTCATCCCATCCAATAAGTCAGACCGGTGAGAAGTAATGGAGAATTAGTCCGATCGAACCTAAAATATTGCTGAAATCAAGTTACCAGTCCGGGGTCCATTCCTTAGAATGTTGAGGAAGCGCATCGAGTAAACTCTGAATTGTTCCCTTTTGTAGTGAGCCAGCTTCCACTAATCCTGTTCCCTTGGGGGAGCTAAATTTCTCTGTTCCCTGGAGCCACCTTCACTGGGCTGCGAACGCCCTAGTGCAACATGAAACGACCAATTCAGATTGTTAAGCGATTCCTTCGAATTCGGAAGACAGACACGGCTAATTCCCCAATACGATGTATTCTCGAAACTACATAGATGTCCCAGGACGTTTGTGTTTACACCGGTATCGATACTCTTCAGAAAAATCCCCTGCCTGATCTGCTTTTCGTTTGCATCTTTTCTCGAACTTTATATCGTACTCGGGTCATACCTTCTAACAAGAGCAAAAATGGAAAACTCATTTCAATACTTTTCGTAGCAAACATTCACACGTGTAATATCTAGGGTTTACAGACTGTCTATGTAACGATCTCAGTATACATTTTTACTGGAATTTCAGAAAAACCCAAATATGATACGTTGTAGTAAATATGACAGCATTCAAGATTTAATTTTACCTAGTTGTCACACCGTCGTAAATGAAAGATTGTCGTGAGAGAGGGAGGGGATAATCCGAGAACGGTCAGCGTCAGGATAAAAATGGGGCTGAAACGAAACGCACTATCTAAATCGAGGAAAATCTGTACACGGAATTAGCGTGATCCTCAGTTTTGCGCTTAACGGAGTTGTTGGATCACCGACTTATCTACGGGTGGGCCCGTGCACGCGATTTAAGGCCAATGCATACCTCACAGGCCAGGCCGGCCAGGCTCAACATTACAGCCCTAGTTTTGGTCTTAGCGTTTAGTAGCCGGCAACCGTGTCAGGCTTTGGAACCGAATTTCTTCTCTGGCCTCTCGGGCCTTCCCAGATGGCCTTTCGAGAGCGCGTTGACAGTTCCCTGCTGTGCGGGGCACAAAAAAAAAAGGTTTACGAGCTCTACAGCTCTCCTTAGGTAAACTATCGGTATCTCTCCTTTACAATACCATGAAAATAGGAAACGTTCCTGGCACTTAGTGAAACAGCATCGCACATCCTTATATGTATTTTATCATACGTAAATTATACATATAAAATTCTTCTTAAATAATTTATCATGTTATACGCAAATGTAATTTCTTAATGAAAATATATTAGAAACATCTTTGTTCTGCAAATTCTCCCACCGGTTATAAAGTGTAAAAAATTTTTTTTAAATATGGTCGTATTCTACGATTCTTCCTGTTTGAAATTCCGTTTTTTAATTCGCGAAGCAAAAAAATTGCAAATATTGGGTACTTGAAATTGTTATAAAAATATATTAGGTTGGAGGGAAAGTTCTACCGTATTTTAAAGAAAACATTTGAATCAATTCATAAAAAAATACGTATTTAATATTATTCAATGATATAATTTCCATTATTTGTAAGGACTTGTTGCCATCTTTCAGGTAACCTGTGCATTCTTGTTTCCCAATGACTCAATAGCAACATGTGTTTTTGATTTACAAGACAAATTACCTGCCTATTTAAAAAACGACAGAAGTTTCCTTCAAATCCAACATAGGGTAGCTCGAACCGATAGCTCCGAAAGGGAGTACCGTATTATTAATTATTCTGGTAGCTTTTTCCACTCGTCAAGATTTGGGACGGACAGCAATAATGCAGGTAGAAGGTGTTGAACCGTTCGCCCGCTAGCTCAGGCCCATCAATTGGGGATAGGTTTGTTAGCGTAGTAATAAATTGTTACTTTGTTTGTTATAACATTTAAATTCTTTAACAAGGTATTCCCCATCTATTACCACGAGGGACTCTGAAATGCTCTAGTTTACAGCTTCTTAAATATATAGTAATGACAAATTGTTTCACCGCACAGATTGTCAGATGATATTCTTTCTTTTTCGTTAGCGTAGTAATAAATTGTTATTTTGTTTGTTATAACGTTTAAATTCCTTAACAAGGTATTCCCCATCTATTACCACGAGGGACTCTGAAATGTTTTGGTTGATAGCTTTTTAAATAAATACAGCATGTTCATTCTGTCTTCGTACTGCCAGGCCACGAGCCTGACAGGCTAGCCTGACGATATTCTCGTCGAGAATAGTCGCAGGCTAGCCTGACAGGCTCTGCTAGAGCCTGCGAACCCCTGGGGTTCTGGTAGCAGAGGACACGCGGTGCCTTTGTTCGAGCCTCTCAAGTGGCTGTCCCGGACCCCAAAATGCTTATAAACTGGGGTGTTGAGCCTGGCCGGCCTGGCCTGTGAGGTATGCATTGGCCTTTAAGCAGCCCGTGGCTACGTTGAGAGGGACGTAGGTTACCTACGCCATTTGGGAGCCGTTGTTGTTGCACCCCTACCGAAGCAACGGCGAAGTCGGTTTAGAAACTTGGATCCCACAAGTGTTTCGCGATCCACCCCCGGGCGAACCCATAAATCGCGGCCGGCCGGCGCATTACTGCGTTCTCATTTGTCTGTGCTGGAACTTCTTACCGGACGCCCGGGCTTTTCTGGCGACCGCCGTCAATTTATTCGCGGCCCGATACTGCTCGGTGTTATTTCAAATTTACACCCGTTGCATGAGCTCTCGGACTCGGATTTCCAGCGGACCCGGACGTGCCCATCGTATCGTATCATCGCTGGCCGTGCTGCCGCGTTTAATCCTTTCGCTACGGCAAATTTTGATACATACCGCGAGCGGCAGACGGTGAAAATTCGACCGCGACCTACAGCGCGAACGGCAAAATTTTTCGGAGGGTACAGTGCCTCGCGAAAGTTTGCCAACGCTGTTCAACCCTTTGCACTCGAAGCTCTTTTAATTCCAAAACGAAACATTTTTTCCGACCAAATATATTTTCCTTGTATATATATATTTTTTTTCGTGTTGTACCTACGAAAATGGTGGAACTTACTGGTACAATACTGAAATATTCAGTAATTTATTAAATCCAAACAAATTTAATAAAATTATAGCCTTATAGTCGCAATTCGAGTGTTAAGGGTTAAAAGAGAATACCTTCTTATCTTTCTAAACGATCCAAATATCTCCGATTATTTTTATTAAAAATTTCCCGTACAAAGAATCGCGAAATAAGAGCTGTACATGTTTAAATTGAAATAGAAACATGACGGTATCGGATATGAATGTAATTTTTTTCACTTTTTGATATATGCCATCAAAATTGCACAAAAGCTGGACAAATTCAATGGTATTATTTTTATGATACGATGGAATGATAGATCCTATACAAACTGAGGAATTTGCTTTTGCACTAGGAAAGCAAAATTTATTGTTTGCTACAGCGCGGGTACGTCGAATTTCTCGGTATATCGCTGCGATGCGAAGAAGTCATCCGAACTGATCCAGTAATGCGAACGCATTTACCCGCGATACAGCTATATATCACTTTCCATATCAATACTCATTGCAGCTTCCATTAGGTTAGGCATTTCGCTTGGTCGTATTAACGTGTAATTGAATCAGAAATGACGTACAAAGGTGAGTGACACGCGGAATTTACACGCGGACACGCGGTGTAAATTGTCACGCGTTAATTAAAAAAAAAAGTTCGCACATTCGTTTTCGTCGTTTTTTTTTTTTTTTTCATCGAGCACGAACAGAACCGCACGGCTATGATCCAGGGAAACGTGACATTTGGCGAGCCCATGCGTCACTTTACGCAACAAACTCATTTCATTCTTCGTGTTTTGCATACACTGTGCAAATTTGCGTTGCTCTTCAACAACAATGCAACGCTGTTTGTCAGACTATTGGCACACCAGTCGATCCCGCTTCGAAATGTTACTTCCTCATTTGATTTCCCGATTATTCCATGCTTTCCATGTGTCCATGTTGTCGCTGCACACCGCTTGTCCACGCGATACCGTATTTCACAGTATCTCGGTGCCACATAATTTCCGACTAATTTCGAATCAGCTCTAATGGATTCGTCGATTCCTCGATTCTGCTTCCCGAGCCGCCCACTTACCCCTAACCAACGATGATAGCGAGTTTCAGGATTGATTACAGAGAAACTACGAGGGGACAAAAGAGAGAATCATCCCCTCCTCGCTAGGGTGAACAAAAGAGTTCACGGAAAACATCTATGCACGCTAAAAGTCTCGCAATTGAAACGCAACATTGACCGAAAACATGTTCCGACGATTATTTTTTACAATTCATATTATCCAAGGATAATGCTTCATTTTTAAATCATTCTGATTGTATTCTTTACATTACAGAATTATTTTAACGTAACATTTTTAACATGTTCAACATATATTTTTCAAAAATAGAAAATGGGTGAATGTTAACCATAAGAATCGTATGAGCATGAATGATGTTTTTAAAATCAGCCATTAATATTTTAGATGATATTATCAAGGGAAAAATAGAAGCGAATTATTTTAAAATGTGGTTCGTCAAGTTTCTTGCGGTATGAGTTTATATTTTCATCTCTGCGTTCACCTCGCTGCAAATATAAATTGAATTTTGCGGATCATACGACAATAGCTGATCTTTTGTACGTCCTATGGAAGAATTTTCATTAAAACCTTTGTCCACGTTCTTTCATAAAACTAATATTGTTCGGGAGTCGTAGTTCGGTTTTTATGGCTAACCGTGCAATTGTGCTCCGTGTCATTTGAGATTACAATACACTGCATAGACCGCATTATTTGCTGGATAAAAAAGCAGGCAGACGTTTATCCGTACGAACAACAATCAGTGGTGCTTTACTTTATCATTACTGCGAGTAACTTTTGCTACAGCAAAATGAAATTTTGCTCGACTCCTTGCAAAGGAATTTTTTCTAATGCAATCAGTCAAATTGCGATCGTTAAACCGCGGATCTTTACGCGTTCATGGCCCCAGTGAAATGCCAAGAAACGTGTATACAAGCAATTAATCAATGGTATCGTACTATATCTTTACCGTGCGAAACTTTTGCAACAGCAGAATGAAATTTTCCCCCGGCTCCGCTCCCTGACAATTAATTTATGGAAATGGGAATTTGCATAAAATCTAGTGTTCACGGTTCCGCTAATGCGCGATAATTTCCAATTCACGGATTCCTCCTGATAATCCCTCCGCCGGATTGCCGCAAGTGTTTCCGCCGGTTTTCCTCGAATGGGAATCAGTTTTTCTCGGGGGAGCGGCAATCGAGAGCGACAATAAATTCACGCGGACGTGAATCGTGCCTGTCCGACCGTCATTACGACGACGGAATCGAGTCAGCAAATTATTCACGCACGCCGCCTTGTGACGGCTCTAACAATCTGTTTCCCTTCGCGGCTACGTCTGCCATCCTCGCCACGTTCGCTATCTCTCGATCTTGAAATTCAATGGCGACCCTGCCCAGAACAAACGTTCCCGTCTTCGTGTACTTCGCCGAAGAATATCCTACCGAGCCTCGCAAAAATATCCTACGCGATGCCAAGGTTTCCCTGATCATCTCGTTTCGCTAATCCTCGAGCTTCTGAGGAAGTTCCTTCGAATCACAGCTCTCATATCATTTAATTAACCCTTTCGCTACTACGGGCGACTATAGTCGCCCTGCATAAGATGCCACTCAGGTACTACGGGCGACTTTAGCCGCTCTGCATAAGTTGCCGCGTATTGGATATACAGTCGGTTCAAAGTTTAATAAAAAGTGATTATGTTTAATAGTTATAAATATTTGAATCTGTGAAGTTTTTTTTCAATAAACATCGTCAAACCAACTCGGTAAACGCGGCCGCTGACGATCTTACTCGAGTATCGTGCACATTTTTGGCGCGGCGGCCCGTATAGCGGGAGCGTCGCGGCGGAGAAGTTGCCCGTAGCGAAAGGGTTAAAACACACGTGAAAACTTCAATACTCGAATACAGTGAATTCTCGATATATGTCAACAACACGGGTCATGGCAGTGTCGTGTATCGTCCAGGAGACATGACCGAGCCGTGTTATGTTTACACTTCTCGGCGTCCAAGGCCCCTCTCGATGGGATAATTCCGCGACGTGTATCATCTAGGCCTTGGCGACATATATAGAGAAATCACTGTAGTCACTTTTGTACAGACGGTATTCGGGAAACAAAGGAGGAACAAAAAAAAATTATGAAAAACAAAGAAGTTTTATATTTATCCTTTTCATGATTTTTTTGGTGAGACTTTTTCTAACAGATTTGTGACATTTTCCTAGTTGACATGATTCTATACACGATAGAATTTGGATCGTATTTTCCTGTTTAATTCATGATACAGCAGAACCTCGATTATCCGAACTAATCAGTGGAATATAAAGGTATTCGGATGATGTGACAGTTTAAGATACAAATTTGTATAACAGATCGGGAATCGAGGTTCAACATAATCGATTGAACGAGCGAATTTGCTCCGAATTATGCAATGTTTGGACTCATTTTAATCAGAAAAATGTGATCAGAAATGTTTTCATAAAGACCAAATAGTTGTATCTATAATAAAGAATATTACTGCGAGTCGCTGCGTATCTGTAGCGATTCGGCAGAAGGACAAAGGACGAGAAGAAGTAGTTGTTCTTCACGGGCGGCCATTATCTCGTGTAATAGTTGCCCGGAGAGGGGCAAGGGATTAACAATTAACTGGTGGCGTAATGAACCGGCCTGAAGACGATCGATGCGTCGTTCGCTTCCTATCGGCAACGTTATTCTCTGAACGGCTTGGAATCGAGTTCTGGGCCGGTTCGCATGCAGTCGTACCTAATCCGGTCAATTTCTTTCCGGGAGTCTCTATCAATCTCTGGCGGGATCTGAGAGCGGAGAGTAGCGTCTGCAACATTAACGACAAATTACCGGAGGTTTCGTGCACCGGTCCAACTGGCCACGTTCGACACATGAGAAAGTTCCGGGAGAGCGAAACGAGGCTGGCCAGCCCCGTTACACGGTTACCTTTCCTAATGCGTGTCCAAAGTTGTGCCCCCCTACCCCCCACCCCCCACCCCACCACCCGTCCAGAGCGCAGCGACCGGACAAAGTTTCTCGCGTGTCCCCTTCCGCAGCGGAAGTTAAGATCGGGCCGGATTCCGTCGGACAAAGTCTCCCGCCCGGATCCTGAATTTCTTATTAACGTTTCAGCAGTTCCGGCGCGAACTATCCTAGCGAGCGAGCGAGTTACGTTAACGAATACACACGATGCGCTCGCTCGCGCTAACACGCGCCTGGGCCGCGCGCATCCGTTGAGCATCTCTTCTCGGTTCAAGTCGTTAATCTTCCTTCTATAGAGTATCGGGTATCGAGTTTAACCGAATTTCCCCAACTTCCCGCCGCTTAATACACCGGGCTAGTCTGCCGAGCGTCTAATCCATTTTCCCCTGTGGGCCGAGTAGAGCGGGGCCGAGGGTGGGCGGCAAACGAAAAAGAGGACTCGCGGCGGGACGTCGACCGGGGAAATTAATGCGATCCTGTTTCGATTTTTCAAACTGGCTACCTCTGCACCCGTTTCCCTCCTCCCCTCCCACTTGCCCATACCCTCTGTCCCCCCTCACTCTTTCTCTTTTTCTCTGCACCCCCCACCACGCCCACTCTTTGGTCGACTACTTTATCGCGTTTAATCAGATTTATCGATTAATCCAATTTACCGGTGGACCTTCTTCCACCGGTTCTGTGTGTCCGTACCCGGGGCGAGTACAGTTTCGATCTGGTCGGGCGATCGACTCTCTTTCAACTGTTCCTCCCTTTCGCGACATTTGAGAGCAAGGCCGCGGAGTCGGAAGTCGGAGTTTCCAGGGAATTTCTGGACTCGGGGACGGGGTTGCAAGGAAATTTTTGTCGGCTCGGACTCCATGTTTGTGGATTTTACAAATATGTATCCTAGAAATAATTGGAAGTTGTCGATTGTAGAGTGGAAGGGTCTTCTCAGGAGATTGACTCGTGTAATCTATAAAAATGCTTTATTGACTGCTCTCTACAAAGTCTAAACGTTAACTGTTCCTTGCCGAATGGATTATTCAAAACGAAGACTAGTGTCTGTGGTTTTTATATGTTTGCCCTTATAGCGCGAGTCGTCGTCGATCAGTTATTGTGTCGAAATACGGGGCGACGACCGCGCGTCATAATACTGTTTCAAGAACGACACTTTTTACATGTGTGTATACATGATAGCGCAAGGTGTTTCTTTTACATAGTAAAACTATTTTTTCCAGGTTAAAAATACTACATTTGTATCGGAGAATACAAGTACATATTGAACTTCACTGTTTTGCATTTCATATTGGGGGAGAGGGGTAAATCGTGAATTTTAGAGAGAGTCAAAGTGAAATTCGCGGTGTAGTTTGTTTTGTAGGGGTAACGGCACTAAGGCGGAAGAGATGTTTTATTGCACATAAACATTTCCAGTGACAGACGTCGATATTCAGTGAATTCTCGTTACGAGTCGGTACCGTCGTTCTGGTGACTGACTCATACGAAATCGGACTTGTCTACCGGTTACGTCACCCCCCTTCTACGACACCGTTTCCCCGTTCCCCGTTGCCCGGTCACGTGAAGCATTTCGTCTCTCTCTGTCGTACATTTAACTTTAATATTTAGTCTATTTAATATGTAATATTTAATATTTAGAAAGTTATTTACGAATAAGTTACTAATAACAAAACCGACTAAACGTTCATTCTAATTGTGACCTACGAAAGGAGGAAAGTAATCTGCCGAGATTTAAAAGCAAAAAGTTTATTACGTCAATTAGAGGATCGCTTATAATAATATTTCTCAATATGCATAAACGTTTCCTTCTACCTCCGATAAAACGATCCATGTACAACACGATCCATTTTACAAAATAGTAAAGATTTCATCTAGCTCTGTAACAATCGAACAATCGAAAAATATATTTTTAAATATACTTTTCAGTACTTGGAAAAGTACTTATGATAATCTGAAAAAACAAATATTTTCATCAAAAGTTGGTCACTTTTCGGAAAAAATTTTTTTTAAAATATTGTCAAGGTCAGCTTTACATTTTTAAATGGCACTTTGTATTTTTGACTTAACAGTATTATAGCTCGTATCAAAACGAATTCAACGACCTGGTATACCATGACTTCCGGATGAACTTGAAGGCAAAGAAATGAAAATTTCTCCAATTTTCCAAAACTTCAATTTCAAAATTTTTCAAAAACTTTTTCAAACTTATTTTTCCTGCAATGTATAGCCAATGATCAACTTTTGTTGAAAATATTTGTTTGTCAGATTATCGCAAGTACTTGAAAAAAACGGAAAAAGTGTTATGTGGGACACCCTGTATATCCGCTCGGTTAGTCGAGAATCTGCGGCACTAGGGTCTACAAACTGTTATTTCCGTTAATTCCCACAAAGGCTGTGCAGCCGAATATACCGAGAATAAACTGACCAATTAATTTGCCAACGAAAACCGTTACACCCCCCACCGATGCGCTTCGGATCTCTTTTTACGTAAACCAGACCAAAGCGAGGGCAAGAAAGTGGAAAGATTGGTATTGAGGAGAAGCTACTCGCAAAAAAAAAAAAAAATGAGAAGCTCGAGTATCTTGACAAATAAGGCAGCCGATGGGTCGAATACTTCCCTCTCGGCGGAGGATGTCTCCTGCTTCAATGCCCTTGTCCGTTTCGCAAGTCGGATAGTCGGATGAACTGCCAAAAGTGAGAGACTAAGTAAACGTTTGGCTGTCTAAGTAGAAGAACCAACACGGCGTTGACTTTGAAAATATCCCCGGGCTTCTACTATAATTACGTCCGTAATACGAAAGACGGGGCTCGCTTTAAGTACCCGTCTCGATCCTTCAGCTCGAGGACTCCCGGCTCCGTCTCGTTTCTTCGCGGCATCGCGCCATTTTCCAAAGCTGGCCCCGACGGAAACTGTTCCTGCTCGCTCGTTTTCTTCATAATTAATGATTTCTTTGCTCTCGACGCGGCGCGGCCCGACGCGACGCGGCGACACCGGGAAATCGATCGACTGACAAGTCGACTTCCGGTGCGATCGACCTACCCGTTCGAGCCGCTTCTCCTGCCAAGAGATGCGTGCATCGCTGCGAAATGTCAGCGGTATTGATCTTCAGCCGTTCCACTCGATCTTTTCGACAGCGGCGTTACGGTTTGCTGCGTCAAAGTCGACGACCGGGCTCCCAGAGTAGCATACTTCGCCGGAAAATGCGAACAAATGGGAAAACTTTTGCCCAGCTTGTTCCTATCTGGTTCGGGTCCTTTGGTTTTACTGGCGAAGCGGAGGATGTTGGCACCTCGCTTATTAGGTGGCACCACTGTATCTTATTATGAAGTATTGTTTCAGAAATTTTTAGTTCTCAAGGAAAAGTGTGGCACTTTTTCTCTAAACGTATTGTAAGAGAGAAATTCCTCAGGATAACGATTTATTCTTGGTCATTGGTTAGGGATTGAATTTTGATATACTGTTCTCTCCGTAAGTATCGTATGTTCGGGTCTCCTGAGCGACAGTTCTAGAAGAGGCACTACTTTGTAGTGTGCCGAACGTAGAAAAGGATAGCGAAAGGACTCCTACCAGCTGTCTTGTACATTCAAAAATCGGAATGTCTCATTTTTGGATTTCCGTCAATGTAACCATCGTATTCGCCTAGCTTTTCCGATTAAAATGACACCAAACACGATATTATTACACGTTATAATTAATTCAAGTTTCTCGACATTTACGGTAGAGGTACACGAATTCTCAACTTCGCTTGTTACACGATTATGATTGCAACTATATCGTGTTTGGTGGCGTCTTAAGGCCAATGCATACCTCACAGGCCAGGCCGGCCAGGCTCAACACACCAGTTTATAAGCATTTTGGGGTCCGGGACAGCCACTTGAGAGGCTCGAACAAAGGCACCGCGTGTCCTCTGCTACCAGAACCCCAGGGGTTCGCAGGCTGTAGCAGAGCCTGTCAGGCTAGCCTGTGACTATTCTCGACGAGAATATCGTCAGGCTAGCCTGTCAGGCTCGTGGCCTGGCAGTACGAAGACAGAATGAACATGCTGTATTTATTTAAAAAGCTATCAACCAAAACATTTCAGAGTCCCTCGTGGTAATAGATGGGGAATACCTTGTTAAGGAATTTAAACGTTATAACAAACAAAATAACAATTTATTACTACGCTAACGAAAAAGAAAGAATATCATCTGACAATCTGTGCGGTGAAACAATTCGTCATTACTATATATTTAAGAAGCTGTAAACTAGAGCATTTCAGAGTCCCTCGTGGTAATAGATGGGGAATACCTTGTTAAAGAATTTAAATGTTATAACAAACAAAGTAACAATTTATTACTACGCTAACAAACCTATCCCCAATTGATGGGCCTGAGCTAGCGGGCGAACGGTTCAACACCTTCTACCTGCATTATTGCTGTCCGTCCCAAATCTTGCCGAGTGGAAAAAGCTATCAGAATAATTAATAATACGGTACTCCCTTTCGGAGCTATCGGTTCGAGCTACCCTATGTTGGATTTGAAGGAAACTTCTGTCGTTTTTTAAATAGGCAGGTAATTTGTCTTGTAAATCAAAAACACATGTTGCTATTGAGTCATTGGGAAACAAGAATGCACAGGTTACCTGAAAGATGGCAACAAGTCCTTACAAATAATGGAAATTATATCATTGAATAATATTAAATACGTATTTTTTTATGAATTGATTCAAATGTTTTCTTTAAAATACGGTAGAACTTTCCCTCCAACCTAATATATTTTTATAACAATTTCAAGTACCCAATATTTGCAATTTTTTTGCTTCGCGAATTAAAAAACGGAATTTCAAACAGGAAGAATCGTAGAATACGACCATATTTTAAAAAAATTTTTTACACTTTATAACCGGTGGGAGAATTTGCAGAACAAAGATGTTTCTAATATATTTTCATTAAGAAATTACATTTGCGTATAACATGATAAATTATTTAAGAAGAATTTTATATGTATAATTTACGTATGATAAAATACATATAAGGATGTGCGAAGCTGTTTCACTAAGTGCCAGGAACGTTTCCTATTTTCATGGTATTGTAAAGGAGAGATACCGATAGTTTACCTAAGGAGAGCTGTAGAGCTCGTAAACCTTTTTTTTTTGTGCCCCGCACAGCAGGGAACTGTCAACGCGCTCTCGAAAGGCCATCTGGGAAGGCCCGAGAGGCCAGAGAAGAAATTCGGTTCCAAAGCCTGACACGGTTGCCGGCTACTAAACGCTAAGACCAAAACTAGGGCTGTAATGTTGAGCCTGGCCGGCCTGGCCTGTGAGGTATGCATTGGCCTTTACTCAGAAAAATGAGAAGAATACAATAGTGAAAATTTGGTTCATCGAAAACCAAACATAAGAGAGTTTAACTTTTTATTTAACTCTCTGACTTTCCCCCTCTCTTTCTTTCCCATTTACCGTCCTGCTTCACGCGTGAAAGTTTAATCGAAACATGGTCTCATGTGTGAGTCTCCGTGGAGAACCAACTCTTGTGAATTAAACTCCCGATGGAGTATAATTGCGGTAGTTATTGAGATGCAAGGGATTGGAGAATTAATTTGTGTCAATTAGCGCATTTTGTCCCCGAGAGACGTTTAGTGAGTAAATTGTCTCACTTCGACACGTTGCGTTACCCCTGTCATGTTCATCTATACACACTACCGTTTTATTCACAGATAAAAAGTTATTTTAAAATTTTCCTTCCTATCTGAATAATATTTATCTATCTATTCCTTATTTTCAAATAAAACGTAAAAAATAGCTGAATTCTCATTCATCCTTTAAAAGTAATTATACCAGACTAAAACGTTTATGAATCGCTTTCTGTATCGAGTAAAACAACAAGTAAGGGAAGAATTTATTTAACTTATTATGCAATTATAGAATGTTATTACGCGCACTACAGAGATAATTCATCGTTCATTTTAATCCGTACTTTATGAATTTACATTATTACAATGAACTCGTATTCTGCTTGGAACATGAAAAACTTCCTGTATAAACGGTCATGTTAATTAAAACTCGCCTGAACTATTTGCCATATTATATCGAGTCAGACTCGTGATGAAAAGTTCAAATAAAATCTGTTAAATACCAATGTTATTTCCTTCAATTAAGGTCGAATAAAATTATGTTTCTCTGATATCAATATTTAATTCTTATCTATAATTCTAAGAAACTATTAGAGATCAATTACCATCAATTAGAGCTTCAAAGAAGCTGTAATCATTTCAAGATTACAGAGTAGAAGATTGCACGACAGGTGGTCAACTTTTTTAATACTGACATATCGTCGTTGACTGCACTTGTGAAAAAATTTATAGATTCCTACTAATTTTAGAATCTGAGATGGGATCTAATTTATGGAGTCCTTTTTCACAAAGACTCAGAATTTTTTGCTCGAGTGTAATCTTTGAAATTGCTCTATAAGGGGTTTCTGGGGAATAAGAAAAAAATTCCCCTAAGAGGGGAATAAGACTTTTTGTAGTTTCTAAAATATTGCCGAATAAAGCAGTTCCGTATATGCAATTACTCCGATATTGGAAGATCATTGGTTGACCCTAACCGCGATCCAATTTTCGCGCAGGTCATGTATCCTCTTTCGACACCGACAATTTCGGTTTTCAGACAGAGCCCTAGTCTACCGGCGAAGGTGAAGCGACTAACTTCCCATCCCTGAATGGTAATCGCGGATTTACCGTGAATGCTATTCTCTCTCTCTCTCTCTCTCTCTCTCACTCTCTCACCCCTTTAATACCATAAGAAAGGAACCTAGCATTCGCCTCCTCCTCCAAGACTTCGTACCTAACGACGCATCGTCCCTCTTGCTTAACCTTTGACTATCTAAGCTTCCGGAAACTTAATTAAATGAGTCTCCGCGTGTCCGTTCGGCGGGAATCCACGGTACGTCTTCGGGCATGATTGTTGGCCCGATCCAGTGCAACGTGATTCTTTCGTCGAACGTTTACATTGTACGCGGCTTGTTCATATTCATGAGGATCGCGGCGATAAGGGCGGTCGGTGGAATAAAGTGAAAAACATTATATCAGAATGGTTGAAGCGAGTACAACGGAGGAAATAAATTAACGCGAGCTCTGCCGTTTTTCTTTCGCTTAAATATGTTACGGAACGTTCCGCTGTTTGCGGTAAAATGTACTCTTTAAAATCGTACCTCCGTAAGCTGTGTGGAAACAGGGATCTTTATTGGATTGAACCAATGTTACATTTTCGAAGGAAAATACTCGACAGTCGTTAGAACGAACGATTCGAGCGTTCGGATAGATAAGTGTAATCTTCGTTCGCGTGTAAAAAGATGAAACTTGAAGTTTATCGGCGGAAGTAGCGAACAAATGTGCACAGAATCGCGCGGGAAATGCCTCGAGGCGATTTTGTAAGCAATTCTTTTACGGTCCACTATCCTTGGTGTATCGTGCTTCATGCGTGTTCAAAATTTAATGTTTAACCGTCAAAATTTAATTTTACATTAATTGTTCAACGCATTGAAGCTCTGCAGAAATCTATGAAGATATTAAAACTGGTATAAGATAAAATGAGAAATATATATTATAAAATAATTATTGTAAAATAACACCATTTTTTTTTTTTCGAGTTTATGAATTCGTAGTTGGCGAGATTTGAAGAAGGAGACAGCTTCGATTTATTAGCTCCAGTTTATAAAAATTATTGAAGGAAGGAAGTTTGGCTCCTGTTCATTGTAATCGATGCAAGAAATTTTTATTTTGCACAAAAATCCATAGTCTAACTATAATATTGCATGACGAGTTGCAAAAATTCATCATTAAAAAAAAGAAGAATGCAGTACAAATGGGTCGTCATTTAAAAATTCATATCATCAACTTATACAAATGACTCTGACAAAGTAATGTTGCCAGGAAAATTGACCGAAACATAGGTTGAAATTGGGGGCAAAAGTAAAATTGTATAATACCGTCGAACGCTATGATAGGACCACGGGGAACGTTAGAGCGTCGACGAGTGTATCGTGACGAAGTTTAACAGAATCACAGCAACAAATGACAAGTTTCGGAGAGGGGGCGGGGACGACGAGGCCCCGGAAAGATTCAAATAGGTTTCGCATCGTTTATAATGGAATCCATTGAACCGACCATCACAGTGGTTATAATTATCGCGTACAAATGAAATTATTGCCGCATCCGAACGTTAATTACCGTAAATTGATGGAATTCCGCTCTGGCAACGCGTTTAACGGGCGGTGGCCGTGGTTAAAACGAGCCGTGCACATTTTGACCACGAAAGTTCGTAATTGCATCCGACAAGTTAATTACCACGGTAATGAGCGGGCGAAACGATATCTCGCAACTGCGACGAAATAAAGACCGGCCCGATCAATGACTTGGACAGCGGACACGTTCGAGAGCGATCCCTCTTTCACGGCCGGTTACACGGTTTGTCCCCGGCCGTTTTCTCACCATTTCCCCCACCCATCTAGAACGGGAAATTGTGAAAATAAGAATTCCGAATGCCGCGTGCCGTGTCGAACGAGCAGGAATGCTCATATTCAGACGTGCATTCGAGAATAGCATCTGTCCGATACTCGAATTCGACGGTGCAGCGCGCTCGCTCGGAATTCAATGGACTTTCTACGTGAATGATCGATCCTCGACTAAAGAAATCGCCTCTCGCCTTTACCCCCACCCCCCTCTACGAAGAGCAGAGTAAATATATTGATATATTAACCTCTGCGCGACGCCCGGTTCAATTTCATCGGCAACGCTGCAATTTTTAAACTGGAATTCTTGCTGCCGATATCGACACGGTGTTTTGAAAGCGGCGGAGACATTTTATTAATTCGAACTCGCCAGGGGACCGCGTGTATCGGAAATAGATAATTTAGAGAATTTATTTCGCCATTATTGAAACATTACTTATTGGCATGCATTGGAATATACTTTCTGTGCAAATGAACAATCCGCTTCTGCCAACGATAGTTCAGGTGTGCTTTAAACGACAGTAAAACAAGCTTCTCTGTCTAAGTTTTTGTTGTTGTTTCCAATTATAAATATGAATTACTTATTATTTATAATTTGCTTTTAATCAATTCGAATTAATTTTCAATCAAATCAATATGCATTTGCCTCCAACGTGCCGGAGCTGTTAGGTGCAGGAATTAATCATTTAATTATTTTAACGTTTACAAAATACTATGTATCTTGATAAAATTGAGAGATGACATACTTTTAAAAAAGGGAATAGATGGTTTCTGTTGTATATATGAATAAATATTAAAAGTCGTTAAAAAAGATGTGAGGTTCCTTTTTGGATCACTTTTTGCACGTACTAAAATACTTTATACACTTTGATAATATTCTATTATAATGCCTTGCCTTCATTTAGAACAAAGGAAACTCTTTATATCGTGCAGAGTGTCCCGCTATTCATGGTACGCGAATATATAACACGACAAAATAAACGTAAAGCATGGAATAAAATCCGTCAGAAAATCGAGCTTCAAAATTCGTCGAGCACGCGTGCATCGGTATATAGATGTAGTAGAAATGGTAAGTCATGCACAGACACGTCAGCTGTCACCTATTCAGCAGCACGTGTGCCTTATAAACTTTTACGTTGGTTCTCCTCGAAAACGGAGATTCGTGTAAAAAATTCTATCACATATTTTCAATTTATCTTTTCACGTGGTATTGCTACCAATTTAATTATACTAGTTACATTGAAATTTCCCGCATATTAAACATGCAACGATTTTACTTTTTTTTTCTGTTTGCACTCTTCAAGTTTGTCAGCTGCAGTACAAAAATTGTCGGTTGTAACCGAGTCATTCGTCTTGGATTTTAATAGAATACGACAAAGGACGCGAATCGACGCTGGGAATAAATATGTCTGTTGGACAAATGAAAAGATGGGAAAGCAAAATTTGGACTGTTCAGTAATAATACGAAACTATCCGAAACCGATGTGCTTCGATCCGACTATGGATCACCGAGCATCAATTTATCTTGCATCGCGGAACAACACCGCAGTTACTAACCTCGAGTGGTTTTCCGTGCAAAAAAAAAAAACAAAATAATCTCGCCGGTAAAGCGATTCCGCGTTAATCTCTATCGATCGACCATTGCCTTAATTCCGTAACGTATCTGAAGAGGATCGGAAATTTTGTGTCGCAGTTTTCATTGTATAGAGCACTCGCGAGTCCGAGCCGGATAAAACGCGCCGCGATCGTGCCGATAAAGCTCTGCGCCTCGGAACGGAACAATATTTTCGTCGGGCTAAATTTCTCTCTCTCTCTTTCTCTCTCTCTCTCTCTCTCTTTTCGTGCGCGCGTCCCTCTTCTCGATTATTTCAGGTGAAACAAAAATGGTGGCGCGTAGTTAGTTAATTTCCTCATTGCGGCGCCGCGAGCCATTAATTTGACGGTTTAAATAAAATACATGGATCCTTCGGCGTAACAGATTCGCCCGGGGAGAAAAAACAAACAAGAAGAAAAAAATACATCGGGGTATTTCGCGCTCGAGCCCGGAATTAAAAGAACACTTTAAAACATTCACGCGACAACGAAAACGAACGTAATTTGATGGAAGCGAGGTAAATTATGCAGCGACGGTCCATTTATCGTGCGCGCTCTGTTGTACAAAAGAACGGGAATTATGCGATTTCGAAAGCGAAAATCCACGTTGTTTCGTGAAATTCGACGAAAACGAGCTCAAATAAATATATAAGTAAAACGTCCATTTCTCCGCGTCTCTTTCTTGTCCGTCCGATATCGCGCATATTTCGAAAACCACTTACAAGGGAAATTTAACTCGAAAACCCCGTTCCTATAAGCTTCGCTGGTTTATGGGGCGCCTCTTTGGCTTTTCGGTTCTTCCTATTATCCTGCTTTAAAGCTACAGGCATAAAAGAATGACTATAATAAAAACTTAATTACTTTTTATGCTTCATAAAACGACGCTACTAGATTAATACAAATTTTCTGTTGCAATGAAAACTCCGCGTTATTGTGAAAAACTTTGTGAATTCTTTGCCACGTTGAAAAATGTGTGAAACGAATGCAAATAAATATGTTAAATATGCTAAACTCGTCGGACAGCGTGGTGTTTAAAGAATTGCACAAATATATTGTTCTTGTACGTTCATTGTTGCACTTTGAACAACGCATTATCAACGGACTGCAAATTTATGAGAATAATGCTAAATACCCACATGGTTCTTGTGTCCGTACGTTAATGCAAAAACTTCTACTTTGCATGAAATCCACAACATAATTGACGGTTACCAAACAGTACCTATACATGCTTAAGCGTGACAAAAAATGAAAAATGTTTTATTCGAACAGCATACGTATTGTTAACGTCTGTTTCTATGTAAGTGATGTTTTCACTTAAACACGAAAATAAAATTGTCTGGTACTGTCGCAAAAGATTATTAACTTACCGAAACAGCCTCGTCAGCATTGTTCAATGACTCGTTCAATGACGTAAAATGCTAGCTAAAGCGAAAGGTATCGTTCAAACATCGCCGACCATGAAGCCATCAACGTGCAACAGTGTGCATAAAACAGTCGAATCGGTAAACTTCTCCGAGCAAGCGGATTATGCGGGATCCCATCAAAAATTTGCGGTTTAACCATGGGAAACGGGAACGAAAAAACGGGACACAGGGCCGAAAACGGTTTCGCGTAGTAGTTCGATGTCGACAGCTATACAATAACGCTTTATAGTTCCATCCACGTCGATTCTTTACAGCGACCGTACAATGCTCGAGCGACCACCGTTGACCCATTTATTCTACACAAAGGAGCCGCCCGTAATCGAGGCTCAATCCCTTCAGAAGTGGCGTCGCGATTACAACGGGAATTCGTTTGCGAAATTCTTGCAGTTCCATGGACCTCGACACTCTTGTCCTCTCGACTGTCCAATCTATTGTTGTTTTCGATGTTAATACAGTCGTTTCCCAGCCAAAGACTGTTTGTCTCCTGAACGTTTGAGAATCCAGTCTATCAACTTTAAAAAGTCTATTATTTTTTATTTTAATCAATAATGGCACATGTAGAAATTGTACCGCTGGTATTTCAGACAACATGTCGATGGCAATGATTTCGAGACCCCATGGAGTATAAAATATTTTATAAAATTCATCCAAATACACATTGGCTATTCTAACACTAACTCTATTACATTTTACAATTCCGTTACTCTCGACTTTCGTCGGATACTGGGATTAAGAAAATCCTCAGTCGAAATCGTTAGAATATTTTTAAGACACACTCCCGTCCATAAGTCACCGGACACTTACTCGTTTTCAGCAAAAGAATGATTAAAACACAGATACAACTCTGTAGTTTGATTTTATTGTTGATCTTGTAATATTTAGTTATTTTACGATCATTTCGGTATGTAAAAATTAGTTATTTAAATAAACGTTTAAAAAAGAAATTGCATGCGTATACACTCATTTCGTTAGGTTTCCATTCGGTACATGTTGGGATATATTGTTCGCTTTGGACATTCAAAACCATCAGAGGACTATATTTGGAACATTATAAAGAGGTTTATAAACACTGTAAGAGGAGTTTTAGACTAAATAGAGATAAGCATGGAGCTGTGAAGGCGAAGTCGCTGTTTCTTCTTCATTTCAAATTTGACAGTGCATGTGATCAGTATGAGCAGTTCTAGAAAAGAATTAAACGTTCAAAAGCGTTCGAGTATTATTACTCTTGCTAAAGAAGGCTATTCTGTGCGGGAAATTGCGATAAAAACTAAAATTCCGAAATCAACAGTGCATGATACAGTGAAAAAGTTAACAGATACTAATACTTTTGAATATAAAAAAACGAACTGGGCGGCCCAAATAAAAACAACAGAAAATGAAGACCGCTATATACAAATGTTAAGTAAACGAAACAGGAGGATGACAGCAACAGAAATTGCGGCAGAAGTTAACAAAGTTCGAGAGGATCCAATTGGTACAGCAACAGTTAAGCGACGTCTTTTGCAAGCGGGGCTTCGCGGGTGTGTTGCAGTTAAAAAACCGTTATTAAGGACTGAAAATAAGAAAAAAAGACTGCAGTAGGCAAAATTATATAAAGATTACACTGCTGAAGATTGGAAAAAGGTGTTGTGGACCGATGAGTCGAAATTTGAGGTGTTCGGTACAAAACGACGAAAGCGAGTAAGTGTCCGGTGACTTATGGACGGGAGTGTATATTTAAAAGACTTTCGGAATCGGTAAAAATGAATCTTTCCGACGAACGTACACCCGCTAAGCAACCGCTTGGTGATGGAACTCCGCTTGCCGAAATTTCTGATGTCATTTACAGTCTGTACGCGTACCGGATAGAATCGCGGAAAGACGAAAGCACGATTCAATTTTCAACGTCCGTTCGCTTTGAATTGGATCCAGGACCGCACAGTTGGGACACGTTAATTATCTTGTCTTTGGGCGTGCACGCACGACGACGGAGACGGACGTGTACGTTACAGGCGCAGATACAATCTCACGTTCATTATCCTCGTTGTCGCGCACTCTGACAGACAATAAGCATTATGAAACAACAATGGGCAGGAGAAACGTCACGGCGGGTCCTCCAGCGTTCGACGAACCGAGCGGATCGAGCCGGGACAGACAGTTCCTCCGTGGAATTGTTTCGTTTATCTTTTCCACGGGCCAGCCTCCTCGTTTCAGGGTGTCGCGTCCGCGATGGAACTTCGATTTATTTCTCGAAGTGCTTCATTTGCAAAGGTAATAGTTTTCACAAAAGATTGTACGCGTACTTGAACGGTGTCGCGCCGTTACTCGAGCGCTCTTGGAAATTTCAAGAGAGAGAGAGAGCTTCCCGATTTTCATTTCACTCCTGCATTCAAAGGAGTTTTTATGGAAAGAGGTTGCGCAGGAATATCAATTGAAAATTAAGGGATGCAGCCCCTTTAAAATTTTAAACGAGTGCCAGAGCAAAGCTTGGAAAGAGGTCTACTGATTCTGCACCATAGGAACACGCATTGAAGTATTTAGATGTGAGTTAGTAAGTTGTTTATCGTTTATGCTTAGATAAACATTTTTAGTACTGCCTCCTAAATTACAAAAATGCTTACAGTGGTAACCATTAAATAAATGTCTTCCTTCCAGCACATACTGCTACAAAAATTTCGAGAAATTCAAATATAAATTCAGTCTTGTAATTGTTCCAATGCAGTGCGGTGAGTCACATTTTGTGCATGAGCCGGTTAGTCTAAAAGCCTCCGTTTTCCACATATCAACAAATTCAAGATCTCCTCGCTTGCGAAACATCCATTTCGGTGGTCGTTCAATTAGTTCACCTCGCTCCCTCTAATTCGTTAGGTCTCCTTTGATTCAACGAACCCATCGCACACTTCAAACGCAGACCGCAGTATGAATAGAATAGAAGTAGACACTCTGAATCGTATCTCGAATCACCATTCCTCGGCGTCAAATTCCGACGCAGACACGAGCCAAGAAGAACATGGCCGGCTCTATTCAAAAACAATCCGAAATCCCGTATGAGCGTGAACCGTGCCGGAAGTGTCTCCGCTGCTGCTCCAGGAATTGTTCCGAAACAGGCCCGGTTGTTTCGGGAGCATAATTCATCGGTGCGAGTATTCGGATAAGCGAGGGAGCGCCACGCGCCACGCGCCATTAAATCATCCTAAGACGTTCATGCGCGTCGAAACGAGATCATACGATTCGCGTGCACGATGTAACGATCAGCTGTCTCGTCGCGACGAAATTTATTTCGCGTCTTTAAAACGATTTTTTAAAACGGTGGTGCATATACCCCGCAAGATTAAAGGGGTGCTGAGTTATTAAAGTTATGGAAGATCTTCCGGTCTGTTTTTACATTTATGCTCGGACTTTCCAATGACACTGCCAATTATTTTCCGCTTCAGAAAAACCTATTAAAACCTTACGGTGAATAGCAATTATCGTAAAGTCTTGATCTAAGCCGAACGGAGCTATCTTAGTCAGTTCAAACAACGAATGAATAATTTATTATAAAAATTACGTGTAGAACGCAGTGTCGTCGAAGAATCGTGGCCGTAAATATTTTTAATACCGCAGATTCATTCATGATATGATCTGAAACAAGATAAATGGGTGTGATGGGTCAGTTCGATCTTCGTTAATTACATTAGTGAGAAATTCTGTGGTAGGCAAATGGATCACCGAATAGCCATTGATCCCTTCACCACCATATGGGCCCTTTGTTCTAACATCAAACGTCTCTATCCATATACTCAAAGCATGGCATGCTTCTACCCTAAGTCATAGTATATCAATAAGTATATTTGCCGCGATGAGATTACTATCGAACCTGTGCGACAAATGATGCCCTTGATTCAGAAAATATAATCCATCATTGTGATCGAACATCTATTATCAGAAAAAATACACAAATATTTGTCAGAGTTTGTGTAATTTTGAACAATTAAAAAATAGATCATTTTTTAGAGTAAAATTAAGAATTACTTAACAAAGCTACAATTTTGTAAGCACAGATTATACATTAATCCTTTGGCAGGGTTTGGCGATTGTGATTGCCCTGAGAAAATAATTTTTCCTTGTATAATGGCCACTATAATGTTCGTGTGAAAAATTAAACACCTTCTGCTATAAAAATTGAAAATTTTGCGCCTATCATCTCAATTGTTTCAAACATAGAATTTGAAGGGAGACAAGATAAATGTCTCATCTTTTCGCTGTGTTTAAATTTTCCCAAAATTGCATTAACAATTTGACACGCTCAAAACAAAACTCGGCCTTGAAAAAGATTGATTCCCCTACAAATTAGTCGCCAATTGCGACATCAGGTATCCGATCGATTCCGAACCGCGTCTGAGTGTCGGAACATCGCGGAACCGATAGCAATCTGGTCGAGCATGATCGAAGATTCGTGTTCCAATTTAGATTCTAATGTATCCTTGTACGTACTCACGACTAAGGCGATAGGGGTGAGAGAAACATATCCGGACAGGTAAATGGAACCGAGTTTCTTTATCGCGTGCGAGGGAACATGATTTCGTCGACGTGGACTGTTCGAGGAGAAAGCCGAAAGAGTAGGCCGATAAATTATTAAGCTGGAACATTGTTTGTGCGAACTGGAACAAGTGGTAAACGGATCGCGATGCGGGGGACGAGAACAGCCAATAAATGATATACACTGGCCTCTGAAAGAAGATACACGTTGCCGCATCAAAGGTACCTGCTATTACACGGTCAAGCTACAAAGGCCGGCTTTAAGCGCGTTGTTGTGTAGCGTAGAATGCAATCCGCCCCCCGTTTAAAAGCCTCGGAAGAGTGGGACACTCGAAGGGAAGATGCAACGACGCCAACAACAGGCAGATCACGGCCGTTTGTATTTACGATGCAACGACTTTGCCCGCGCAACCATGCGTTGCACCGTAAATACGGGGACGATCCGCTTGTAGCTGTTGTTGCTGCTTCTTCTTTCGAGGCCTCTTTTCCCGTACATATACAAACTTGGAATCTCCAACCACGGAGATTCTTTCTTCTTTCCTCTGTTTCAACATTGTCTATCGATGCTTGTCGCGAATTTTCCGCCTTTATGACAAATTTATGACAGACAATATGCGCACAAAATAATACATAGCCGTTTATTCGCGAAACTCCGAGAATGTGTGTTCGATTTTATTTCTCGTTTCTAACACATTTTATTCTATCTTGATAAAAATTGCGTCAAAGAGAAATTTCATTCATTCTGCAACGAATTCGTCGATATTCTCAAATTTTCTTAACCTCTTCACTGATTTCAAATATAGCTACCCCGTTATAAATTATAAGCGCATCTGTTATTATTATTATTGCATCTTGCAATGCATCGCATTATTGTATCTTGATAAAAATTGCGTCAAAGAGAAATTTCATTCATTCTGCAACGAATTCGTCGATATTCTCAAATTTTCTTAACCTCTTCACTGATTTCAAATATAGCTACCCCGTTATAAATTATAAGCGCATCTGTTATTATTATTATTGCATCTTGCAATGCATCGCATTATTGTATCTTGATAGAAATTGCGTCAAAGAGAAATTTCATTCATTCTGCAACGAATTCGTCGATATTCTCAAATTTTCTTAACCTCTTCACTGATTTCAAATATAGCTACCCCATTATAAATTATAAGCGCATCTGTTATTATTATTATTGCATCTTGCAATGCATCGCATTATTGTATGTTGATAGAAATTGCGTCAAAGAGAAATTTCATTTATTCTTCAACGAATTCGTCGAT
Source organism: Seladonia tumulorum (assembly GCA_913789895.3). Classification (NCBI taxonomy): domain Eukaryota; kingdom Metazoa; phylum Arthropoda; class Insecta; order Hymenoptera; family Halictidae; genus Seladonia; species Seladonia tumulorum. Next base: position 11,835,771 of record OU565269.1, on the reverse strand, counting down.
ATTCTCAAATTTTCTTAACCTCTGTTTTCAAATTTACCTACTCTGTTCTAAATTATAAACGCATAAAATTTTCCGTTTATTGATCAATCCACGACACGGTGGTTGAAAGATATGGATTCAAATTAAATTACAATTGTTTCAGTGTGAGAGCCACGAATTAATTTTATGCACCTAACAGATTCCCGTGGCATGTAAATCAGTAATCGATTCGGAGGAATTACACCTGGGACTCTATTTACGCGGTCTTCTTTTCCACGATTTGCTTTCACATGGTTCTTTTTTTTTAACAGTTTGGCACGAGTGTTGGCATGCCTCGCGTTTTCGATGTTTTATACACAGTGTGATTCGCATATAGGTAGCGACGGGAATTTTTGAATGTCAAACGGTATACAAAACAATAAATAATTTTCTGAGAATTTTTTACAGAGTAAATCGATCTGTATTTTATTCCTGGGGTTAAAAAGAAACGCAGATTCTATTCAACGATTCGCTTTCACATGGTTCTTTTTTTTTCAACAGTTTGGCACGAGTGTTGGCATGCCTCGTGTTTTCGATATTTTATACAGGGTGGGTCACCACATTTTGCCATATACATTTACGTCATTATTATTACGTATAGCAAACAATGTTTTAGACGAAGTTGAATGGTTTTGAGAGGGGCACATTCTGATGGTATATTTTTTTGTAGGTGTACGTGTAAAGGACATATGAAGGTCATTAATGTTTTTTTAATTGGAATCATATATTTTTTATTACATCAGCTAATGCTCCTTCATATTCTTTACAAAAAAGTATTAATCTATTTGTGTAAAAAAATCATTAGTTTAAGAGATATTTTAATTCTAATTTGTTAGGAAATCTCGACTTTCTGGTCAATATTATGAATTCAATGTGATAATGTAGTAGGAGAGCAAGAATTATCAATGTACATATTTACATTTTCTGTGTTGATAATTCTTGCTCTCCTACTTATTGTGAAATTTAGTCTCTTTTACGTCTCTAATGCGGTGAATACGGCGATAGGGTGAATTATCACTTCATAATGAAGTATTCTAAAGAAGAAAAAATAGACATGTTATCAATTTATTTTGAAGCTGGGAAAAGTGCTAGACATGCAGAATGATTATACGCCAATAGATTTCCTCAACGAAATCATCCATCACGCCGTACCTTTGATTATGTTTTTAAAAATTTTCACCAGACGGGGGCAATTATTACGCAAAAAGGCAATTCGTAATAAAACAATAACAAATGAAGCAAACGAAATTGTAGTGTTAGCCGCAATTACGTTAAATCCATCCGTTAGCTCTCGCGAAATCGAAAGACAAGCTGGAATTAGTCGCAAAAGCACTTTACGCATACTCAATAGGCACAAATATCTCCTATTTTTTAGCTAAATATCTCCTAAACTAATAATTCTTTTACACAAATAGATTAATACTTTTTTGTAAAGAATATGAAGGAGCATCAGGTGATGTAATAAAAAATATATAATTCCATTTAAAAAAACATTAATGACCTTAATATGTCCTTTACACGTTCACCTACAAAATCAGAATGTGCCCCTCACAAAACCATTCAACTTCGTCTAAAACATTGTTTGCTATACGTAATAATAATGACGTAAATCTAGATGGCAAAATGTTGTGACCCATCCTGTATACAGTGAGATTCGCATATAGGTAGCAACGGGAATTTTTGAATGTCAAACGGTATAAAAAACAACAAATAATTTTCTAAAAAATTTTTACATAGAGTAAATCGATCTGTATTTTATTCCTAGGGTTAAAAAGAGGTCTGAAGAGAATTTGAAACAAAAAAACAAGAAGAGACCTGTTTATCTCGACGCGTGGTTCCGATTGTCAGCGTCGAATGAAATGAAAAGTGGTGAACCATAACCGAATGCGGGTCGTGAACGATGGAACAAACGGCTCCAACAGCGGACAGAGTGCATTCGGGATTCGAGTCGAATACGTCCCGTCGACTGACATTTGCTCGCGCTCTTCCACCCCGTCGAATTCAATACGGCCACGTGGCTGCAGCATGCATGCATATATTCATAGACGCGGCCGATACGTACACGGTCATATACATAAGCGTCCGCGTGCACGCGTGCAGATACAGCGGGCGAGATGCGACCCGAATTTATGGTCGCGTGTCAAAATACACGATCTTAGGCCGGCCTGGCCATGTAAGCGCGGTTCGCGCCCGTTCTGCACAACGCGAATTCTGCATGTACAAGACCCCGGGCCCGTGTCGGTGTGTGGGTGTGCGTGTATCTCCGCGTTCGATCGATCAACTGCCTTCGCCCTTCCTCCCTTCTGTCTTATGCCGCGTATATGTATCCGGAGCAGTACCTTCGCCACGAGCTCTCCCTGTTCGAGCGTCTAACCCGACCCTGGAACACGTCGGAATAAAGAGAGATCCTTTTTCAATACGCTCCACGTCGTATCCTGGATTTTCTGCGACTATGCCATACTCTCTGCCAGCGAGCGAGCATGCTGCGAGAGATACCGCGTCAATGGTTGTAGAACACGGTATCTTTATGGGCGCACGCTGATGAATGTACTTTCCTTCGAACGAGACCCTGCGACGCTGATCTGCGGAATATGTGAACCTTTAACCGTTGCAAGACGGATGTTTCGAAAAATATCAACGCTAAACCTGTCGCTGCCGGTTAAATGACCGGTCACAGATTGTTTATTCCAGTATTTTTCAAATTGCAAGGATCCCTTCGTGGCAATTGATTCCATACATTAATTCAAGTCCATACGGTGTTCAATTTAAAAATATTTTCTTGAATGACCTTGAGCAGTAGATCACTGTACGCGTCTTAAAATCCCGTATTTGATAGCACATAGGAAATTCCAGTCGTTTGGTCCAATTTTAAAAAAAGTTTTTAAACGGTGACTACTTAATTTTGTCTTCGACTGTACATGGTCAATATTCTGTGGGTGTTGTTTATTTTAAATTTTATGTGCTTATCGAAATTTTCATGCTATCGATGCTGTTTTCTACACGTTATCTATACGATACAATAGAAACGTTTGTATTTCTTACGTTGTACTTGTTAACAACAGTGTAGGTGATGCAGTAACAATTTTCGTTATATGTCTTACAGACCAAATCGAATCCCTCGGATTCGACCTGTGTGTTTGCTGAAATTCTGTTCACCCGTATACCGGAGAGTTAACACAATTGACGCAAGTCACTGTTAGCTTAGATACATAAATTGTGAATATGTTAGCCCGGAACTTCATATGCGTTTGTGCGCTGGGGCGACTGTGTGTACAGCAATAGTTGTGATAGAGAAAAACATAATACCTGAGAAAACAGAGTATATGTGTGTGTGTTTACCGGTATACGAAAAATTAGAGAATTGTTATAGTCGCGATTCATACACTACAATTTATGCCAAAGATAAGCAAGTGTAATTTAAAACAGTGATAAAACTTTAAGAGTATTGATATACTATTTTTAGTACATTATAATTGTTAGTGAAAAATATAAATGTATATTTAACTCCCTTGCACAACCCTATTATGTTGCATAGGGATCCCGAGTCTAATAATAATACTTTAACAATTTCTTTTTTGCTTTTTGTGTGTTTATGCAATGCTTTACTGTACCATACTTTACAGATCTGGAGTCATAAGTAAATACAGGATGTCCCAGAAATATTGCAAAAATAATGTCCTTGAAATTCCTGAGGTCATTTGAAGCAACTTTTTCCTTTGCGAAAATGTTCTCCGCGTCTTCGTTAAGGAGAGCCGGAATCCATCTGCTACTGCCGCGCCCTGATTGGTCCGTGTTTTTCGTTAATAACTCCTTAATAAGGCCGCGAAGAAGATTTTCGTAAAGGAAAAAGTTTCTTCAAATGACCTGAGGAATTAACCCCTTCAAGGAAATACATTTTTCGGACACCCTGTAGAGAAACTATACATTACGCGTTGTTGCATGGAACGATCAATTAGGTATAACTAAATTGGCGAATAATTCTAAGATATTTCTATATTCAATCGTTATTTATACATTTTTATAAAGCGTCCATCAATCGGTACATTCTGTGGATCTACTGGACTTTCATCTCAGCTCATAAAGCGTATTTCCGATATAATAGGAAATTCAATGTTTCATCTGTCCGGATCAAGAGTCTCGGCTATCTCATAAATCAACAGCTGCAGTGACCGTGCACTTCATTTATTTCATGAATATAATCGTTGCCCGCGTGCTGAAAGTACGCGCGCTCGAAACTAAACGAAAATTGTACAAGATACACACATATATATATATATATATATATATATATATATATATATACTATATATATGTGTGTATGTAGATGACGATTTAATTAAATCGCTTTCAAGCACTGATACGTACGGCATAAATGCGGAAATCACGGCTCAGCGCACGGCAGCTTGAATATATCAGTAGCTTGCGCGAACGATGAAATATTAATAAAATAACATTGGACAGGCTGCGGGGGTTGGGGATAAAAAAAAAAGAAAGAACGGCTCGTCGATGGCCGATCAAAGCTTCCCGGAAACTCATTAGGACGACACGCGACGGCCGGAGCGTGTTTCGGCTGCATTGACAGTTATTTATTCATTTAGCCGGTTCGTGCGGCCGGAATTAAATGTAAATTTCACCGGCGCATAGGAATTTGGCTGCGCTTCGAAATTCAATAATGCAGGGAGGTCGCAGGAGGAATGTAGGTTATAGCTGCAGACGCGTGGGTGGGACCTCCGATGCATTTCGTTGGCGTCAAGGTTTTCCGCGCGTCAAACGGACCAGAAGTAAAAACGCCGTCGCACAGAATTGCATTCTGTTCCCGGAGAACGGTCGGGGACACAAAGAGAGCTTTCAGTTTCTTTGTTCTTTCTCTCTCTCTCTTTCTCTCTCTCTCTCTCTCTCTTTCACTCTGATCTCCTAGGAATAGACACGATAATCTAATAGAGACGCAATATAAGAGCCTGGTTACCACCTTCATCCCCCCGCTCTTCGTCCGCGCGTAAATATGCACTACCGCGGAGCGGTGTCTTAAACGACGTCGATGAAAAGTAATGGCCTTCCGCCGATGAATCGTCACCGCGAGGTAATCTAAAGCTTTCAGCTCTTCGGTTCTCTTCTCTTCAGTAGAAAAAAAAGAAAGAAAAAGGAGGGGATACATTTTCTCCCGGAGCGGGCAGGACCACTTTCAGCCTCGGTCGTGACGCTCGAACGCCTCATCTCTGTTTCAATTTTCCTCATAAACGCGCCGCGAGTGAAATTGCTCGCAGACGAAGAAAAAGCGAAAGAGAGAGAGAGAGAGAGAGAGAGAAAGGTAGAGAGTGAAATAGAGAAAGGAAACCAGCCTCTCGAATTTGAGTCTCTCCTTGCTGAATTGATCTTATTAAAGCGACTCCGGGAACAATGCCGGTTGCACTTCCGCGAAACTTTCTTCCGCTTGAATAATTTCTAGAGGTCCTTATAGACCAGCCGGGCGCTTTCGAAAAGTGATACTGCAGGCCGTTGCATCTCGGGATTCTGGTAAGCGGCATGGTATACATGGTCAGTTGACAGACACCAGCACGTCCGCAGCGTGACACAGTGAAAATATTCAATTTCAGTTTTGAATTACGCGCCAACAACTCCCGGCACAACTTCATGAAAGTTTCAGTGATGGGGCGGCTGCGCACACTGCCGAGTGTTAATTACACGTTAAATTTTAAAAATCACTGTGACTCGAGCCGTCCAGCATACAGATTTAAAGGTTTCAGTTATAGTAACACGAGAGTCGGGTTTGAGGCGTGTAATCTGAAACGTAATATTTTTGTATTGTTACGGTAAAATAATTTTATTGAAATACCAGCTCCGAAACTGATGCTCGAATACATGTCCTTTTTTTTAATACTTGTACATCTTCATGCAAAATAAAAATGTTCTGCATTGATTGTGGGAAGCAGGAGAAAAATAAAAATTGATTTCACCCGCTAATAAATTTGTTACATTAAAATATTTTCTCTAATATTTTACAGTTTTATATTTCACCCTGTCAACGTCTTCATAAATGCAAACAATTTCGCAGGTTAGTAATGTACATATAAACCGAACGCCATCGATAATCGTGTAATAATACCGGTTCAAGAATATCTCGTAAAAAATACTCGGTACTGATACCGTAGCCGCCGTATTCATTCGATATCCTTTCCCGCGACCGCTTTTTATTTCCTAAAATGAAAAGAGCTTTGAAAGGACAGCGTTTTGAAAATATTGGAGATATAAAACGAAAATTGCTGAGCGCGCTATACATCACGCAAGAAACTGCAGTCCAGAAGTGGTTTCAAGGTTGGAAGGAACGTCGGCAAAGGTATATTAAACCCACCGAGGACACTATTGAACAGGAGAGGCCAAATTTAAAAGAATAAACATCAGGTTCCAAAAGTTCGTTTTGCTTTCTTATTTTAAGGAAGCAAATGGCATGGTTGAGTAAAAGTGATTCTATTTATGGGATAATGCGGATTATATGCGTTTACAAAAAAAAAAAAAAAATGAGTAGGTGGAATTTAAAACAGGAGAAAAGTCAAGAGACTTTGGCAGTGTCAATATATATTCAACTGATTGAAACGATTTAAGGAAGAATTAAATATTTATTTGGCTCTCTCTTCTTACAATCTTGTTTGTGTATGGTCGTGTTATCTCACTACTTGAAACGTGCGTATTGTGAATGAAACTTAGGGACGTTTAATTTCAGCAATCTGTATAAGATAATTGCTACTCGTTTGGTATGTAAATGAAGTTAATTCGAGTTGACTTTGGTCGATGAACGAGTGGCAAAGAATTCTTCCAGGTATTCGCTCGTATCCGTCGTGTTCCGTGAATCGAGGTGTTTGCAAGTTGAAGATAAATGATAACGCCCGCAGCGAGCTATTCGAACGCAACGCATAAACGCCAAAACGCAACATCGATCATTCGGATTAACCCGCGAGGGAAGGAGCTCCGCCAACCAGCGGACTTTCATAATCTGTTTCATATCGAATAATCTACTTACGCGATGCGGATTCGCCGGTCACGTCGCAACAAACCACGATTTATGGTATCAAAGCGTTGCCTCCGTTTACGGGCACGTTGGTTCAACCGATTAATCGTCACCGACCGAGGCACCAAAGAGCAACCATGTTGGTTTTAACGAAATTACCACCGATTTCTGATGCGATCACGCTACGCTCCCCGGTTTTCCTACACCGAGGCTTCTCCGTCCTCGTCCTCAAATAACTTCAACAACGACATCATTCCTTGGCGCGATCCAATCAGCCTCGAATCAGGTATAATTTGAACCCGCTCGTGACGGTTCTACGCTTTTAATGCGTCACGCAATCAATCCTTTTCGAACAGAAATTTCCATGCGTCGCGGTCGACGTTTAGAAACTGGTAAACCCGATACGCGGATGCACAGTCATTTATGATAGCTCATAAACCATGCTCGGCTTTCTACTTATTAGAATATGATATCGTCGGCTGCGAAGAATCGAGTGAACAATGTCTCACGTTTATTGATCGCGACACGAGAATTTGAACCTGAGTACGACATACGTAATTATTCAGATAAGTAGAATTCTCATTCTTGTAATCACCAATGGAAAATTCAGAGAAAAATTCTAATTCGAAAGACGATAGTACTGCGTAAAAATATAATAATTAAAAGAGTATGCAAGGGGTCAATAATTCCATCTCTTTTTCAAAAAATTCGTTAGAGTCGTTAATGTCGCGAAGGGTTAATAGTTTACGAGTTGCTGGAGCGACGGACGAAGAAATTAGAAAAGGAGTGTTCGAAATGGACGCCGGGGCACGGAACACAGTTTGGATTTAACGGAGTTTCGGCCGGAGCAGACGCGCTGGCCGGACAATAGTCCGGTTACAGAATCTGCAGTGATCGAGTTCGCCGATTTCCATAAGCAACAGAGTCAGGTGCCGGTAACTTGACACGTCGTCGTTTAATGCGCCAGTTATCGACCACATAGCTCGTGTACATCTCGATACAAGTTGGCCGGCGTGTAACTCCAGTCGCAACACGGTCTGTTTCACGGGCGTCTCCGGAACGATAGCAATCCGAAACGCCGAAACAAAGCTAGCGTTTGGTTTCACCGTCGGCCGTAGCGCATATTGCCTTCGCGTTGTCCTCGACCATTTAGGGGCAAGCAAGCGACCGCAGCGCAGCGTTTCGATTCTCCGCGTCCACCGCGAAATGTATTTTTCCGGGTGGGGGGGGGGGGGGAGCGAGGAGGGAGGGAGGATTTTTTTCTCCTTTTCGAGGAAACGAGATATGACACTGATTCCACGGGAAAATAATTTCGGCGTTTCTCGATTTTCTGGAAGCTCGTTTCGTATTTCCGTGACAATTCGCGGCCCGGGGAAACAGCGTTCCGAATGGCGAGTCGATATTCCTCGTAATTGAACGCGGCACGACAACGTAAAAATTAGTCGTCACCGCGCACCTGTCATTTTTATTTTAACGCGCGCGACCGAAACGAGCGTCGCTTTGAATGGCGCACGCGACCTGCCAATTCGTTACCGTTCTAGCTCGATCTCCGCACAAATATTTGACAACGGCGACCGTTACGATGCTCCGGTGGCTCCGCGAGAAAAAAAAAAAACTCCCCGTTACCGACGATGCTGCTGCCCGCGAGCAGATAACTTTTCCGCGGAAAACGAACGCGTTTCACGGGGTCACGATCGAGCAACAATTCTGTTACCGCGGCAACGCGAACGCGGCCCCCGACAGTTGTTTCGGAAATTTAGAAACTGAATCAGACAACTATTTTATGGGAACGTGCGTTTAAATCGACTCGGAGGTTTTCGCGATGGCGGAAGAATAAATAAACAGGAATAACAAGGGAATACTTACGAACGTAAACGAAATATACACTGAGTGGACCGTCAAACATAACCACCCCAATTATTTTTGTTACCAGTTGACCGATCACTGTTTTTTTTTTCATCACGAATAATATGATTTTCAACGACCTTTATGGTGGTGACATTTGATTTTTTGTGCGTTGTTTACAGTTTCTGGGAGAAAAATGGGTATAAAAAATTGTACCGTTACATATTAAAAATTGAAGGTGATCTTAAAATCTTGCTTAGAAACTAGACATAGAAAAAAATCAAATGTTGGCACCTCGGAGATACTTCGAAATCGTGTCATTAATTGCGAACAAAATTTTCAAGTAAAACTTAACGTCTTTGACGAACCTAATGAATTGAAAGCAATTTAATTGTTTGACCTTGAGTTTTTAACAGACATGCTGTATATTTTTTCCTTAACTCAATTACGGCCGCTAAAACAGAAGAATTCGTCATTTTGAAATATTATGTCCTTTCTTCAAGGAAAAAGTAAAATGCAAAACGCAACAAGGCTCGTGACAAAATTACCGGCTTGTAAATATATTTTCAAAGTCGTGAGTTTTTTCTTAACAGATATATTCTACATAATTATCACGTGAATACAAACCAGTTTCTACTTACTTTGTGCAAGACAAAAAGTAATGCGAAACTCAACAAAGTTCATTAAGTAAAACGTTCATCGACCCGTAAGTACAATCTCGAATTGCTTTTCATTTTCTGTTCGCTCGTTAGTTGTCGCATGAATATCCATGAATTTCATAATTAATATCTAACGTAATTTTAAGATGGTCTTACGATTTTAACAACGAACATTATTTTTAGCTTGCTGGAATCGTCTATAGTGAAAATAGAATTTTATTTTACTTCGGTCTCGTAATTCCTCGCTGTAAATATCCGCATTTGTGTAAATGCTGCAAACCCTGCGGGTCTGTCGAAAAATACGTCTGAAATAATCCTCTATTGAAAGATTAATCCAGAGACCGTATCGCAAATTAAAAATACGGTGAAATCCTGGCTTTTTTAGATAGTTATCCTAACACATCAAAGGAAACCAGCAACAAATACCAGTATAAAGCCGTCAAAGCGACGAGATGAAACCATGCAACCAACTTCATCACGTATTTTACTTTTGGAGGATGAATGGGAATTCTGTGCCACAACTGTACATATAAATTAGCTACGGTAGTGTCTTGATCCGAGTTCAATCCTCTGCTCCGTGCTGTGACATAGACCGCGTAGGGCTACTATTTTCTTGTGACCGCGTTGACCGCGCCGAACGCAGAAAAGGAAGCAGCTTCTGTGGAGGGGATAAGCGAAACGACTAACAATAAGATCGCGTGGTTCCATTCGGCTTATTGTTAGATCAAGACTTTACTGTACTACAGTTCTGGTTGTCCCTGGAACACAAGTCAGCGTCAAATCTCTTGTCTCATATTTAAGATATATTTTATCTTACAACTTACATATATTAATAATTCGAACGACAACTTTTTTCAGCAGCAACTTTTTCACTCGCTTTCATATTCATAAATAAAACTACGTTTATAAACCTATATTCTTCGTATACAGGGTCATCCGTTTTTAAACGGCCAAACGTCAACCAGCTATAGAGGGCCCCAAATGGAACAACTTTCACCCCTAACACTTTTCCTTTTTTCCGAATTTTTCGAAGTTATTTCATTCAGTCTCCACGGCGTGCCCCATGTCAAAAAAACCAAGATCCGAAGGTCATACAAAAAAGTTGACTTAATAAAAAAGATGCCCCTATTTATTTTAAACCAAACAAAGGAAAAATCATCAAGATACATAATTGCAGTCCTAATATATTTAATCTTAATTGAACGCAAAAGATGACGGGTTTTTGCAATTATCTAAAAATCAAGACCGAATCAAAAAAAGTTTTAGGGGTGAAAGTTGTTTCATTTGGGGTCCTCTATAGCTGGTTGACGTTTGGCCGTTTAAAAACGGATGACCCTGTATATTTTGGTATTTATACTTAATACTTTGGACACCTTAAAAGCGTCCTATTACCGTCAAATACCGTAAAGTATATTTCGAAACATGGGTATTAAAAACGTTTACCACAACAAGCAAACACCGGTATGATACCGGAACCTCAAAATACATTATTACCCAATCTTCGTCTCGATTAAACAATCGAATATAGTAAATTTGTACAACTATTCAGCTTGTATTACATTGAGACGGTTATCCATTCTACACATAGAGTTAATGTTTAATTTCGAACAACATGGCAGTTTCCATACAGACAAGGGCGTTAATAATTCTCTGCGCCTCGTTTTAACGAGTACAAAGAACGGGGAATAACGATATTACCAATAAAATGATTCCCGCGGGCGCGGCCCAGTTTCTCATTACCATTCGCAAGCAGAGTCGTTCCGAAAATCGTTCATTTGATTGCAATCAGTTTCATATGTGGGCATAATCCCTGCCGCGGGGATATTAAATAAATTGCACATGAGGAGCTACTTTCGCGGACCGGCCGCGAGATATTAAAAAAACATGTCCTCGGGGGAAAGGAGAAAGTAGCACGAAAACGTGAGTTCAGAATTGCGGAAACGAACCGGATAACGTGCGACGTCTACGTTAGCTGTTGCAACAGAGGAACGTAATTAATGCACATTAATATTCTCGCACCTTTCCGTGCCGGCTAAATGGCCGTCTTCCTGCACGAGTCATAAATTCTGGACGACGGACCAGATGCTCATAAATTCGATAATACTTTTCTCTACGTAAATATTTGAGCATTTCTCTAAAATATATTATACGCTTATCACGAGAATATTGTCTAAAATAGAATAATAAATAGTCCATTTTTAATCGCGCATTTTTTCAAGTCTGTAAAATGATATGTGACGATTTATTCCATTTATAGAAAGAATATTGGGTAGTTTCATGTTTTATTTTAATATATTTATTTGTTGTCGTAATTATATTATATTAAAGTATTTATGCTTAAAAATAGCTCACAGTTATAGCAGCAACGCATTTTGTCGCAAGCAAATAAAACAAGGGTAGCTCACCCTTCTGTTATATAATATTTTATACAGTCTTCAATGAAAGAGAACATCGATATGAAAGCAACATTTTCAATTTCGATAGTTTTGGGAACAGCCTTAGGTTGGCTGACTTTTTATCAAAATTTAAAGGTGATTGTTGGTGAAATATTTAAATATAATTGTTGAAATTAGATGACTACCGCTCATTAAGTTGGAGCAGAATGGATAGTTTCTCCGATATGTAGCCGAAGCAATTAATTTCGTTCGTTAATCCGCTAACGGAAGCGCAAGCAATGTTGATTAAACCATAACAATACGTTCGAAATGTACTCAGCTGTATTGCATATGCATCGCCGACTGCTATTTTAGAACTATTTTTTAATTAATCACTCTTACGATTTAACACTACACCTACCATGGTCACAATGACCAGTTTTATATTTTACAATTACTGAAACTGTAAAAATTCATTTATGGAAAATAGCGGAATAAATTTCCTTGTCGAAGTATTATATTGCAAATTACGGATAATCTCAATAAATTTAGAGTTGGCATTTTCATAAGGTAATATTCATTAATGCTTGGTAGGTGTAGTATTAATACATCCTGGCGAATTTTGGAGGATTTAGCAATTGCAAAAAATTATATCTGTCCAAAGATTAACCTGCATGACTTTTCACATTTTGTTAATTACATCGTCTTCAGGTGCACCGATATCTAGTTCAATTCAGCTGTCTTTATTCCGCTACTGTAAACGATAGCAAGTAGAAATGCATACTGAATCGGTAGAAATGCATTGTATCTTGGACCCAGAGGTAAGAATAGATTAACGAAACGCCGGTCGAAGTTTCCAGTAAAGTATAGAAACGTCTGATCCGAGGAAACCGCGACCGACGCAATCCGAATTTCCAAGGGAAAAGCGATATCGATAAGGTCACCGAGATTGAATTCGAGGAATGCGTAAGCTTATAGTTGGAAACAGGGATGAGTTTTCCAGCGTCAGCCAGCCAAGAGAACGTCGAAAAGTTCCAGGTCCTGCGCAGCGAATCGGCCGGGATTTCCAACTTTTATCGAGCACCGATTGCTGTTCCGCAGACAATTTTTCTGTCAGCCGGCCCCACCTCGATCTGTCTATTCTTCCATGGGACTTTAAGAGGCCATCCGGCGCTGCGCGGCGCGGCGCGGCGTCGCGAGCGGATGAAAATCGCGCGACGAGCCAGACGAAACGAATTACGGATCTATCCAGCTAACCCCGTGATCCTTTATACGCCGGATAATTTCAAGAAAATCCTTCTAGCCACGCTCGATCGCACTCGCTAATGTGTTTTACAGACGGAAAAACGAATCCGACTGCTCTTTGACCTGCGATCGTGCGAACGCGGAGATTCGCGTTTGATTAATCAGAAAATAGAATCGTACTGGCTGATTGCTACATTGTTTCTGTCGAATACATACAGTCGGCTCAAAATGGTGTCGGAACACTAAATTTACGACTTCCGGGAAACTGTCAATATTTCAACTACGATAATTTCGTTAAAACGAAATATTTCTATAATAAATTGGGGCTCGCTTTACAGATCCAATCCTCTACGTATACAGGGTGGGTCACCACATTTTGCCATCTAGATTTACGTCGTTATTATTACGCATAGCAAATAATGTTTTAGACGAGGTTGAATGGTTTTGAGAGGTGCACATTCTGATGGTACATTTTTTTTGTAGGTGGACGTGTAAAGGACATATGAAGGTCATTAATGTTTTTTTAAATGGAATCATATATTTTTTATTGCATCAGCTGATGCTCCTTCATATTCTTTACAAAAAAGTATTAATCTATTTGTGTAAAAAAATCATTAGTTTAGGAGATATTTTAAGTCTAATTTGTTAGGAAATCTCGAATTTCTGGTCAATATTATGAATTCAGTGTGATAATGTAGTAGGAGAGCAAGAATTATCAATGTACATATTTACATTTTTTGTGTTGATAATTCTTGCTCTCCTACTTATTGTGAAATTTAGTCTCTTTTACGTCTCTGATACGGTGAATACGGCGATACGGTGAATTATCACTTCATAATGAAGTATTCTAAAGAAGAAAAGATAGACATGTTATTAATTTATTTTGAAGCTGGGAAAAGGGCTACACATGCAGAATGATTATACGCCAATAGATTTCCTCAACGAAATCATCCATCACGCCGTACCTTTGATTATGTTTTTAAAAAATTTCACCAGACGGGGAAATTATTATGCAAAAAGGCAATTCGTAATAAAACAATAACAAATGAAGCAAACGAAATTGTAGTGTTAGCCGCAATTACGTTAAATCCATCCGTTAGCTCTCGCGAAATCGAAAGACAAGCTGGAATTTTTTAGCCGCAAAAGCATTTTACGCATACTCAAAAGGCACAAATATATCCTATTTTTTAGTTAAATATCTCCTAAACTAATGATTTTTTTACACAAATAGATTAATACTTTTTTTGTAAAGAATATGAAGGAGCATCAGCTGATGCAATAAAAAATATATTATTCCATTAAAAAAAACATGAATGACCTTCATATGTCCTTTACACGTTCACCTACAAAAAAATGTACGATCAGAATGTGGCTCTCTCAAAACCATTCAGCTCCATCTGAAACATAATAATAATAAATGCAAACTAATAAAAATGACGTAAATCTAGATGGCAAAATGTGGTGATCCACCCTGTATAATTTATTTTTCTTTAGGATATCTATGCATGATGTGTCAGGTGATAAATTAAGGTCACATTTTGAACTCGGATATCCCTCCTAAGGGGACATTATAAGTCTAGAATCAAAGGTTTAAATTCTTTGTAAACGCATAAAAAAATTTGTTTTCTGAACGAAGCTGTTCGTGTACATTATGCGCTAAGAACAACATTCTATAAATGACCATATGTATTAATATATCCATTCAAAGTCTGCGTTCAATGTAAATAGCTTCGAACACTTTTGTGTAACAAGATAGACCATTGGACGGTGTGTTCATAATTCTCTCGTCCGAAAACAAGGCTGAAGCTCGAGCGTGGATCGCCGACAAAGCGCATTGTGCAAGGCCCCGGCGGACCCGATCCGAAAAAAAGTGAATACAAAAAACACCGAGCATAATTGCGTTCCGGCCGAAAACAGTGTTACGCGGTTGTCTATAGAGCGTGCTCAATTTTGCCGGGGCAATAAATTCCGGCTGCGAGCCGCATGCAAGCACGGATGAAATCGTCGGCCGCCCGGTTGCCTTGACTCGACTCGCTCGCTGCTCGGCTATCCATCGTTTCGGGTTCGGCGAAAAAAGAGCCGAAATTAATCTGGAAAGTTTGGCCCCCATCGGATCCGCTCGAACGAAACGTTCAACTCCCGCGCGGGAATTCGGAGTGGGAAAGACGCGATTTTCCCCAAGTTATTTCGCGCTTCGAGCGTGTCCCCTCATTAGCGGAAGTTTTTCCGCCGAAATTATGATCAGCATTTGCCGCGCGTTCTACCGAAAGAGCGTGTGTGCGATGCACGCGCGTCACCGTCACCTTTATGCACCGGTGTCCATTAATCTCTGTCTCCGCGACGAAGAACCGACTAATCGTGTACCCGGTCAATACGATAACAGGATCCTCTTCCGCATAGCCTCTGTCGAGCGAAATTTACGGAGCGTCTCTGTTTTCCGGCCTGTCCCTCGAAAACAACGCCGGATTTTTAACTTTTCTCTCGGATCTGCCCTGTCGGCCTGACCCCGTTGTCTAATTGATCAGCTGATTGATCGAGCGTTAAAACTTTTCCCGGTTCTCTCTCATAGAGCTATCACACGCCGCGAAAGGCTTGCCCCGTTATACACCCGGCCAGGAGGAAATAACTTAGGGAAGGGAAGGGAAGGGAATGCATCAGCCAAGCAAACTTCATTTTCTGGCTGAGTTATTGATCCTTGAACTCTGACACGGAAGACTTTTCTGTTCCTTTCCGCTCGGATCTAATATAAAGAGGCCGCGCGGTGAATCCGACCACTTTCAACTTTTTATTGCTAAATGAATTTTTCCCGACGAATACCGAAAGTAATGACACCGATTTTTCGGCCGCGACCCCGGCAAATTGAAAATCCGATGATTTGCAGTCGCAACCCTAGAAAACCTAATTTATCGTGTCCGGGTCGTTATCCCAGAGCCAAACTATTCTTTAATCGAAGCTTTTATACACTTTACCCGTCCACGCGTTTGGTTCTTCCATATGAAATGATTAATTTTTGGTTGCAAATGTTATGAACATGCAGGACCAGAAAATTTTTAATTTATACCCTGACGCAATCCATAAAACTGTTAAAAAGTTTCGAAACGAAACTTTTCGTTGTCAAAATATGTTGGTAGTTTGATCGATAAGTTTTATTTAGGAAAAAATTGCGTTCCTTTGACGTTACTCTTAAAAATCGAAAGTTTCGTATGCAACAACCTGCATTAAACTTTTGCTGACTTTATTAAACTAATAGCATTATTAGCTCGTGAAATACTAATAGTATTTTTAGCTCGTAAAAACCAAAATACGTTTTCTAGCTTTATCCTTGGTGTCTACAAACAAAGTCATCGCAGGTGGATACAGTAAACAGAATTTTTACCGCAAAATGTTCTGAATGTTATTAATAAATCAACCGTGGATTTCTGTACAGAATAGGAATGTTCCAAATCAATTCTAAGTAGACTGCGGATCTTTATGCAAAATAAAAATATCTTGATTGTGGGAAGGTTCAATAAAAATTCATCCCTTAATAGGCTTTCTACATTGAAAACAACATAACAATATTCACTGTTTTATATTTTACCCAGTAAATTTCTTCATATATACGTAAAAATCCGTAGTCTAATTATAAGGAACAGAAATTCGATGAAAATGCATGTCTCTTTGTAATAAATCGATCATGGCGTACTGGCATTCTGAAAGTTCCCTAACACCTTCATGTAAGTAAACTACGCAGTCAACCGATGAATATTAATAAAACTCGGCGCTTAAATGAAAGATCATTTAAAATACAGTTAAATTAAGAAACGGTCATCGGTCGAATAATTACGAGTCAAGAGGCTCGCAAAACTTGGGCGGATTAGTCGCGGCTGGCTGGTCTCGCGAAACAAATCTGACCTAGATGGAGGCTTCGCATAAATCTGAACCGCGGCTTCGTGATAACGATGTTTGCGGAGCCGATCGAGCGTACCAACGATTTTTCCGGAACGCTTAAGTAACGATTCGCGCTCGATCGCGTCGCGACGCTCCTGAAACGGAAAGAGCCGACGATGATACGTTTCACAGACCAAAGTGAGTATTCCGTGGTTTATCCTACACACAGGCGCCTTTTCGATTTATGTTCCAGGAAATTCGCACAACACGACGAAATAAAGAACAATTATAATAGAACAGATCTGATTTCACTGGGCGTTCGATGAAACAAATTAAATCCTTTTCATTTTAACTCTGCTTAGAAACACATCCGACTATTGGTAATGCAAAAACACATAAATTTATAACCATACGAAGAAGAAAGTATTATTCAAGTAAATGTTGCTGTGTTTGATGGAGCCTATGGTAGCATCAAAATCTTACATTTAAAAAAATGTTGCGTGACCGTTTTTCTAAAAGATGAACTCCCATGGGCCATTTAATTTATAAAAGAAAAACGAAGTCGATGTCATTCATTAGATTAACCGGGGTTAAGTAATAATATTAAGTATAACTTAAGATATATTAAGTATAACCCTATTAATAGGGGATAAGCTCGAGCGACCTTGAATATGTATAATTTATATATAAGATATAAGATGATGCTTGTCATTTCGAAATAAGAAAATCTCTATCCGCTCTTTTTCTTCTTAGTCCGAAATACGACGAAAGTAGGTCCCGAGCCATCGCCTTATATCGAAAGAAAAACTAGTGAAGTATCAGCGTGAGTCAGAAATAACTTTGACACAGGTCTAGAACTCTCAAGAGACAGAGGAAACACATTGTGCTTCAGTGCCTTGTAATCGAGTTAGACAATTTTTATTCCGCGATAAATATCCGCGAGCAAACCACCCTATTCGACGGGCCCCGTACATGAAAAGTATAAGAAGAATCGTTCTGGAGAGTTTTTGTGCTGTAAACTATCACAAGCGAGATGTTATGAGGCAAGAGGTTAATATTGCCGAAGGCTGAATCGAGCACAGAGGACGCAGGATTAGCGAATGGAAACCGCGTCGATGGAGACGGCACGTCTGTCAGTAACGGATCTTGGAAGGCGTGGTGTGTTCGTTCACCTGTCTACCGGCTGGATACGAAATGAATCAAAGAGCTTTGACGCCCTTCGGAACCATGAATAATGCAACGCCGCGATCCAATTTATAACTCGCCGCGGCGTAATATGTGTTACGCCGTGTTACGTGCGACGCCGGCGAACGGCTGTGTGATATGTGGCACGGCAAAGAAGCCCGGAATATTTCAACTGGCACCGGAACTCCTGAGCGCACGGTCTGCGTCTGCCTAATTGAATGAATATCGCCCGGGCCAAGTTGCAACCCTAACCCCGAGATTTCCGTACCGAGACCCCGGAGCCTACACCCACTGTTCGTCCTCTTTGCTTCGCACCTTCCCTTTGTCTCGCACCCTTCGTTAACAGATTCGACAGCTCCGACGATCATTCTGATTATGGAGTAGCTTTGTGCTAGTTCCGACGCGTTTCACGGAGTCGCTGTGCGCCCCCCTTGATCCCACTCTCAGTCACCCAAACTTTCTACGGTGGTGAATCTTCGTACCTGGAACAGAAAAATTGGAAACTAATTATTATCGTGTTATCAACGCTAACAGGATATTTCTTAGTTCGCTATGCTTTAGTATACAGAGCGCTTCGTTAGTGGTGGGCAGAACTTTGGGAATAGGTCCCTAATGCTTAGAAGAGAAAAGTAAGTTCCGATAAGCCCTTCGATAAATATTTATGGTGGTTACAATTTCTGCCGTCATCACTACTGTTGCAATTTCCAATAATTTACTATTACAAAATTCAATTCCATGTTGGTTGTAAGCTGAATATTTGCACTCGAAACTATTTTAACTCCGAAACGAAATATTTCTTCCGACCTAAAATATTTTCCTTCTATATATATTTTTTATGTTATACAGGGTGTTTGGTAACTGGTGGTACAAGCGAAAAGGGGGTGATTCCACATAAAAGAATAAGTCGAAAATGTAGAATAAAATTTTTTGATCCGAAGTTTCGTTATCGAGAAAATCGAGTTTGAAATGCAGCGAATACGCAGGCTATTCGATAGGAATTGTCTGACGCGTCTGATCATGACCAACCAACTCTACTTCCTGCATATACTAAAGCACACAAACCTGACGGATCTTCAAAGTCGATTTTCTCGAAAACAAAGCCTCAAACGAAAAATGTTTATTCTATATTTTCGCTTGTACCACCAGTTACCAAACACCCTGTATATACGAAAATGGTTCAATTAATGGTCACAATGATTTCTCGAGATTCATCCCCCGTGAATCAGGGTTTCCTTCTTTCGTCGTGAAATTGTTCAAAATAATTTCTACCTTTGAATCCGCCTTCGGTGACTATATATTCATTGGCGTTATTGAAAGCACGTGATCTAGAGATCTCCCTTAAATCAGTGTACGGTATTTCCCGGACCTATGTTGACATAACTTTTTCTTCCTCTCTAAGCATTCTATTCCTAAAATTTTGCCCACCATTTACGAAACACGCTGCATAACAACGGAATATCCTAATTGTTCATTCACCGTGAGAGTTTTATTTACATTATATACCACCGCGTTTGATTGAAAACATGTTTACGGGAGGTAGCGCACGCTAATTTCTCGTCGATCGACGATACAATGAAATAGTTTGCGACAATATATCAGCAATGAATACATCAAATAGAACGGAACGCGTTAAATTGACTGTCTCAAGGGACACGATTATGGCAGCGCAACAACACGGTCTATGCGTTCTTTGAGGTTCCCTCCGCAGCGAAAGCCGCAACGATCAATTGCATTGTCGACTCGATTTTGATAGAGGGGGGGGGGCAGAGGGGAGGGGAGGGTGTATAGCTAGCGATGAACTCAACGATCACCGTTGATCGTCTGTTTTGACCGCTAACCAGCCGAATTGCCGTGAACAGGCTGTCGCTCTAATTAACGTCACAATATTCGTTATCGAGAGAAGCCGCGACGCGGAGAACGCGCGAACCGTTCGAATCCGCGATTATTGTCCGGCTTTAATCGGCGTCCATTAGTTTCATAGACGTGACGTGCCAGTTATCCGCGTGTGAAACGGTTCGAGGGGGCCAGGGGCCAGGCCACGGCTTCGAAATCTGCTCGTCAACGTGATCATTCAATCTGTTAATTATCTACTTCGGATCCGGTAAACTCTTCCGAGTGTCTGCTACGGTTCCAGTTTCTCCTAGCTGGCCGGCGCGATGAATCGTGATTTAATCAGGGGGGGGGGGTAGGGGGATAGGGATAGGTTCCCGACGTCAATGACTGTCCCGAGGCTGATCTCGGCCGATACCTGCGAATTAATAATATCGCACCGTGCCCCGGCCCGTGGGCTGCATTATGCACACCGTGCAAATGCCACGCGTGCACCGCGGGGAGAACACGGACATGGTGGCTCGGCTGACAACGAGCTTCCCCTCGGTTCGCGTTGTCTGCCGGACCATGGGTTTTCATGTTTAGATTAGGAGGCTGCCAGATGCACATCGGCTAATTGTAGACACACGAGACAGGCCCCCGTGATCGCTGCTGCCGCTTCTCAGCGCTTCGCTCTGCTCCGATCTGCTCCACTCTGCCACCGACAACCGTTGAATCTCGTCGAACGTCGGACATCCGTCACGTCGGAGACTTAACTTCGTGCAATTACTGTTATTCGGGGCTAATGCGATCGTTAGCGACGTTGATTAAAGGTTTCCACCGGCCAATTACGCCCGGGAATTTGCGGATTATCTAAGTCTCGGACGTGGACGGACACTTAAGCAGAAATGAGAGATTCATTTGAAACGGGCTGCCAATTCTGCGACCACGGGCACCGAACGACCGAGCCAGCGACGTTTTTGTCGTTCCGACGTCAGGTTTTCTGCGATTGCAAGATCGTCAAGGTGTTTGTTAATTGCTAACAGCTAGTTGCTGAATAATATCTTTTGTGTATAATAAGAACAGCGTTTCCCTGTTCCCTTGTTGAAATGTTCTATTAACCCGTTGCACTACTATTTGTTTTGTGATTATATTGATTAGAAATTCTTCATCGTTCACAATTTCATAGAACAAGGAAGATAGTTTCTATTTATTGTATGCCTATCTTTCCTCCAAAGGATATATATCAACTATAACAAAGTAAATTTTTATTTCTGTTCAAAGAAACTTAATAACATACATATTTATTAGACTCTGTTCAGAATCTTCATCACGAGTCTGACACTAAAATAATTTTACAGGAAGAATCCTCTGAATACTACGTTGTGTGCTGTGACTTTAAATAACAATGTGCATGATATTAAAGTTCACAGTAATTGCAAGTCCACTGATGTCTTGATAAGGTCTTCTTTTCTCTATAACTTACTGGGTTAATTCATTTAGCAGTTGCTCGAAAAATATTGTTCAAAGTAGGTATTATTATCTTGAGACGAACAATTTTTTTGTGTAATTATCATTCACTGGGGTGTCCCTGTTCACTTATCAGAAATTAATCATTCAGTCCAGTTTAATCCTATCCCAGATTTTCAACGCAAGCTCTGACCATCAAATATTGTTAGAATAACTGTGAATACTGATTGTAAAAGACATATAAACATATTTTCTGGACAAACTCTCTAAAAACACGCAAGTTGAAAATTACCAATTTTCTCACTGCAATTAACCCTTAGCACTCGAACGGTGACTGTAAAGCACCACTAAAAATTGCTGTATCATTCTTATTTTTTAGATTATTAAATTTGTTTGTATGTAATAAATTACTAAACATTTCAGTGTTGTAGGAGTAAATTGTACCACTTTCGTATGTATAACATGAACAAATTATATATAGAAGGGAAATATTCTAGGTCGGAAAAAATGTTTCGTTTTGGGGTTAAAATAGCTTCGAGTGCAAAGGGTTAATAGTCTTCGAAATAAAGGATATAACTTTTCACTCTGTTGAATACTTGATACCGCATATAAATGTCATTGAAATCAAAGTGTATCACCAGAAAGACATATTAAAACATTTTGCCCGGTCAATTAACACTTTGATCGCCAAGCTGGAAAACTAAAAAATTCCATACAATCAAAGTAAGTTTTATAATGAAATAAAAATTGAAAAATATTATATGTATGTATGATATTGAATAGTCCTCCAACTTTCTTTCATTTTGGGACTTTTCTTTCTAATCAAATTTGGTGAAATAGCAGTCAACGTGTTAATCAATGACAACAATAGTTATCACCGGTTCGATCTTCGATCTAGACTTAGAGATTCTCGAAAGTATGTGATCGACAAACTGAACGAAACGATTTCAGGTATCAAAGCTGGGCAGACACTGGTTCACGGAAGCGTAACGAATTATGATTTTGATGGTAGCGCGAACACGGCAGAGATAAACGGAATCAAAGCCTATCCCTGCAATCAAAGAAGACAAGATCGAAGGGACGCGGAGCGGATGAAGAGGAGCGTACAGCGGAGACCGGCGATTGAACACACACGAACTTATCAGCTGCGAGCAGCTGCTGTTGCGGTGCAACATTAATGAGATGCATTCTATCTGTTCTATTGCGTGCGCCGCACCAGTGCATCTCGGCAATCGTTCACCTCTCTATCTGCCCGGACTCGGGATCGTTTCGTCTCGCTTTGCCTAGGCAACTTCCTCGCTTTTGTCCGTCCATTGATCCACCGATTGACCCGCCTTTTAATTACGAAGCTTATCAACTGGTCAATAATGGAATGAAATCCATTAGCGTATTGCGACTACGGCCTCGCTTCCTGTCGTGGCCATGGCACACACGAAAATTCAGATCCAGAGAAATCGACCGAATTAAAGATCCCTAACTTCCCACGGATGTTGCCTAATAAATTAACATAATTGCGCGTGATATTTTGCGATTGTGTGGAAAGAAAATGGACGATGTAATAGTCCGGTGAAACGGTGATATATTACTTAGATTTTATAATATACAGTGTGTCCCACGAGTTTTGTCCACATGAACATCTTGGTTATTTCAACCAATAGGAGAAAATGTTACTTACAGAAGTTATAGGATTTAAGGATTTACACAATATGGTGTAAATGATATTCTTGCAAAACGAGGCACAGAGAAGATATAGAGGTCACTTTTGTTTATTTAAATGGAATGCCTAATTTTTTATGCTCGATTTCGATAGATTGACGTATTCTGAGTATAACTAAAGTGTATTTGTCCTAAAACTTACCGTTGCCGACATGTTTACTTTCTATTACTTTCATATATATATATTATATTTAAGCTTGTGGGACACATTGTGTAATAATAAATAGTAAAGAAAATTATTACAATTGTGTTATACATATTATTATCTTGTCATATTATTATTATCTTATACATATTATTATCATATTACTATCTATTAACGAATTTTAATTTTTTTATTCTGACTTGCCCACTTCTGTTGTAATCAGCTACATGTCTGTTGATCAAATTGCGAATCAATTCGCTCGTCTCCAGGCCCCAGACGTCTCATAGAGTCCACTGCATGGATAATCGTCGAAAATGGTCCCAAGCGCTTCGATACCGATAACTCGAATCGTGCAATTCTCATAGCAGTTACTTTGCAGGTTTATACCGGTAACTGTAACGTATCGATGGCCGCGGCCGGTGGCGGAGCAATCGGGAATCGCCTGGGTAACTGTTTGAGTGTAAAGTTTCTATCCGTCAGACGATTAAATTCGTAGTTTCGGGAATCCGTGCGTGGTAACTCACGTCCGCGGGACGCATAACGGGGTCTAATATCAACGTTTCGAATTTATTGGCGTACCGGCCCGACGGGATTCGCCGAGGGGACAACTTTACTCCTGTCGTTTGTGAGTTTGCCTTTCCGTATCCATTACGCCAGTGGCCACAACGAAAATGACCGCGTCGGAGGAACAACTTCCGGGGCGCGACGAACGACCCAGTGGGACACACGGAAGAGCGCGGGCCGTGAGCGGTATACGGACGAGGAAGGCCCGGAAAGCCTCGATTAACATTTACTGTGCCCGCGGACCATGAAACTTCTGACGAATTCTCGACGTCGCACGACGGACGGTGCGTCGACGTCGACGTCGCGCCGCATTACCGTGACGACACCTGCACCGACACGCGTCAGACAGCTCCGCGACAGCGCGAGAACCGTCAAGGGACGTTTTCGACGTCGTTGATTGCTCGAGCAGACGGAATCCGAAACTTAAACGACGGTTTATCCGCGCAATCGCTTCGACCGTGCGACGAATGCGGTTAAACCGACGCAAAGTCGAATCGATGCCGGTCTGGTTAACCCCGTGGCCTACAATATCGAGTCAGACTCGTGATGAAGATTCTGAACAGAGTCCAATAAATATGTATGTTATTAATTTTCTTTAAACCGTAATAAAAATCTACTTTGTTGTAGTTGATATATACCCTTTGGAGAAAAGATAGGCATACAATAAATATAAACTATCTTTCTTTTTCTATGAAATTCTGAACGATGAAGAATTTCTAATCATTATAATCACAAAATATTTAAATAGTAATGCAAGGGGTTAATCGGAATTCCAAGGATTTCGTGCGAGAATAGATGCTAGTCTGGACTTTGGCTTGCTCTTAACTCTTTCGGATCTGATGAGGCCCACACCGTTCATAAATTAACCCACTTGAAGCTCTGCCAAGCGATTTTGGTAATTAAGCCTTCGCCTTGACACGACGTGTCCGACACGTCATGGACTTTCCATCGTGAACTTACATGTGTAGCAACAACCTGATTATTTTACACTGATTTTAAAGCAAACAAAACTATTTTATCGGCCTGATGTTTTTTATTCCGATTTTACAGTCTCTATACTTACATGAGCAATAGACTGAAACGCGTAAGAGTTGTTCTTTGCAGTTAATAAGCAGACGAATATAACAATTTAATGAGCTGATCTTAAGTCGACCTTGAGTAGATTTTCAACGTCTTCAATATCCTGAGAACAACTGTATCGCTTGCTTACTTTTCATTAATAACACGTTATGACGGGGTTATTTCTTCAGGTTTTAAAATTAATTTTTACGCTAATATATTCATTGTACCAAATTTGATTGGGATCTGTAAAATGCAAGAAAGTTGGAAGACTACTCAATATCACACATATAATTATTTTCAATTTTTATTTCGTTAAATAACTTACTTTGTATTCATGGAATTTTTTAGGGTTCTGGTTTGGCATTGGAAGTGTTAAAAGTACGTATTCAACATTGTAGCCACCTCAAGTTTAACATTTTTATAGACAACTTTAAAATTAATAAAAAAAAAGAAAAATGAAATTGCACTCATCCAAGATATATTTCGTATGAAATATTTTCGGATGGAATGAACAAGTAATAATTTAGGTAAGAATTTTTTAATTATTTTTTTCACAGTCCCATTTTATCGAAATCGTTCCGACATCTCCCGTGCTCAATTTTTCAAGAACTTCCGGACAGTGAGAGGGAAATTCGAAAACATCCGAAACCCCGATCTATCTCGCAATAATAAGGTAGTTTCAATAAATTGCCGACGGACGTGTTGTCCGACGTTATTTCGTTTTCCTCAAACATCTCGAAATTTTTCATGTCCATTTAAACTTGTCTGCGTTCCAGAGGACGAACGTGCCGGGAACACCGGTAGTAGACTCTCTCATTCGTCTTGAGACGTGTACGAAATACTTGAATCGTTTTAATCAAACGGCTGAAATACCGTATAGAAAACGTATTACACGTACAGCAACTGGACTGCCGATTTTACATATCTGCGACGAAATTAAGCGAATCGAACACAAAAGTTTCTGTAACGAAACAACAAGAAACAACAGGACTATTTAAGAATATTCGTCTATTATTGTCAACTTATTAAAACCACGGAGAGAATAAATAAAAATCTTGTTTAACTCTTATCACTTGGAAATAATGTAAAAAATTTTTATTATGAAGTAGGACAGTTATTTCGTTATTATTTATTATATGCAAAATCTAGAGATAAATATAGCATTACTGTTGTTTCCAAATTGACTTGAAAAGAAACTGAAACCACATTTATAAATTACATAAGCTACACAATATCAATTTCAAAAATTCCTGAATTACATATTCTTACATTGTAATTAACTCTTCGATACCTTGCATTAATAATGAATTCTTTGCACGGTACATTTGAAAGTTAAATAAAACGTTCTGCAAGGCGTCAAAAAGTTCATACAGACTTCTGAATCATCGTGGTGCTATTTGAGAGTCTAATCAAATTATGAGAAACTAAAAGTTTTCGAAAGTAGGTCCGCTTTCAAACAGCAAAGATATTAAAAGAATTTAAGTATAATATTACCTCAAACTTTTGAAAATTATTGGAGAAAGAGAGTTTCGATTTGGCTAATGTTTCTTGTAATTAATACAATTAAAAATTAGTAGCCTCTATCATTCTAAACATATTATTCTCTTGGAGCATTAAAGATTTTCCCTTGATAATTGGTATTCTAATTGAAAGACTCGCGGCTTCTCGGGGTGATTTTAGTGGGTTCAAGAAAGAGTGGAGGAAAACATGCTAACGTGACGATTATGCGAACGCGTTCTCGGTATGGCAGCCGTTTTGGTGTTGCCGATGATCGCCGGTAAATCCCAGGAATACGTGAACAGTTGTAACATTGGTACAAACGCGCGTTTACGCGTCGACGAACACCGGGGTCGGATTTTCCTTGGCTGCATTAGCAGAAACACGTGGTGCACATGCAGCTGATCTTCGCGGCACGAGAATCTATGCTAATTTCATAGCGTTTCGCGGATGGTAACCTAGAGGGTTATTGGCTCGTTATTGGCCCATCCTCGTTGCTATCGGTTATACGACTCGATTGTAACGGTGCTCTCGTGATATTG
The DNA here is from genome assembly GCA_913789895.3 of Seladonia tumulorum. Classification (NCBI taxonomy): domain Eukaryota; kingdom Metazoa; phylum Arthropoda; class Insecta; order Hymenoptera; family Halictidae; genus Seladonia; species Seladonia tumulorum. The sequence goes on along the minus strand of OU565269.1, from coordinate 11,808,766 downwards.
GATTTCGAATTGCGATCCGGATGCGTAGACGTTCCAGGTGCATATGCATATCCCGGTGTATTGTAATCAACGCACCGGACAATTCGATCTGCGTATACAAAGAACATCAGCTCCTCCCGTTATTCTCGTGGATTATTGTTGGCCCACCCTGTTGCCTGAATAATTGAGGATAGATTTGTAAGTGCAGGTACGCGGGTCTCCTTTTGGCCACGCTAATTGTATCGCTTTTGTCACATCGACCTCCATCGACGAATGATTAGCATTTGTTGTTCATATTATTGTATGTTCACATATCGAATTTTTTACAGTGAGATAATATGGTTGTAAAATAAATACGTTCGATTCTCTGAAATATCTTTTTCTCGTTTAGTAACAAAATATAGAAAAACATACGTGTCACAGCACATAACATTGCATTTAATCTGTGTACTATATCACGGAAATATCCAGTGCATACCGAAGGAGAATTACGTTCCATCTGTTAATTTGCTTATGAAAAAGTTAACAGGATTTGTAATACAGGAATACTTGAGATTCTAATCCTGTTATTAACTCGAGAGGCTGGTAACAAAGTTATGCTAAATTAGATTAAAGTGAACTAATTACGATTATTTGAGAGACTGTATAGAGTGCATTAAAGTTGTAACAATTCATTAATTTATATTATTCACGAGCTCATTTAATTTAAGGAAATAAAATGCTGTGCTATCATGAACGTACCATGAAACTTTCAGTAGTACGACTCAACGATTAACACACTTTACAGAATAAAGTATATACTACATATACTAAAGTATGTAATACATAACGTAGTATTAATTATTATCATTAGAATTGCAACAAACTGGGGTGAAATAAAAATTTAATTTCTTTTTCATTATGTTTAATAGATTGAAAATAATATAACAGTATCTTTAAAATCACTGTTGTTACTATTCTAAATTACACCTAGTCATTTTTGTCATAAAGTGAGTGGCATTATAAATGTGCAGACAGTAATTTAATTTATTTACGAGCAGAACTCTTCTGTATGCGTATTACAGTGGGCAATGATTAGAACCACAGTTCCAAGAAGATATTTGAAAACGGCCGATCTGAATGTCCAAAATTCGCGGTTCAGGAAAAAATAGGTTTACATCGGAATTGATTTAAATGGTGGGCGCAGTGTTATTTGGAACGTGTTACGAGTTTCAGTGGGCGAGGATGATATGGAAAACTGTGGGAGGGGCGTCGTGAATGTAAACGGGCGTCTGAGGAAGCGTCCGAAACGGCGGCGCGGCTGTCGATAGCGCGAATTCAAATTCCCTTCAGGAGCCGGGCGTGTGCGTCAAAATTCGGAGATCGTACCCGATGTATGGTTCAATAGGAGTCCCCCTGAATTCTGGCGAGATACTGCGTCGCTCGCCTTTCAAATATCGCCGAGAGACGTTTTCTGCATCGTCACGTATATCCCGCAGTATGCTCCGGATAACACGAAGTGCGCTCGCGAGCGCTAGCAGACGACCGCCGCCCGTGGAAAATATATTGCACGTTTCCCACTTAAAAAGCAAATTCGATATTCCGGCCGGCTCGATCCGGGAATATCAATAACTAGCGACCGGGAGCACGATTTTCTTAAAGTAGCGCGGCGGCTCGTGAACTCTTTCCGCGAAATGTCCTTTCATTACGGGAAATTGTTGAAAAACTGCTTTCGGGGAAGAAGCACCGCGATTAATCTTCGGGAACGATCCCGTTCAAGCTCACGGAAAAAGATCTAGTTTTATTTTTACACGGATTTACTGCTGGACCCGGACAAGAGAGCCGAGGAAAAGAAGATAATTAGGTATTATTGTGAAGCTAGAAGAGCTGGATGTGGGACAAAGGACTTCTGTGTAAGCTGACGTTAAACATTGAAATCTGACATTATAAGAGTTCAGAGAATCGCAGATTTTCTGATCTCTTGCTTCTTCATTATTTATTACCTAGTTTACTGAATTATGACACAAAATGCTCAGATTTTTAACACTAAATGTACCGAGCTACAAGTGTAACAGATACATCGTCTTATAAAAATTACTAAATTTAATTTATTTAAGCAATATTAATCATTATCATTGCTTGTGAAAGGATCTTTATAATTTCAAAAATTGTCAAATAGAAAATCTAGAACCGGTTATTTGACCGGTGGTGGTACGTTTAGTGTTGAAACAATATACGTGTGACTTTTCTCTATTACATATTTCGTATTTTGTTAATAATTACCCAGGGGATACATTAAAAATTCCTACGAATGAGGATCATTAAGGATACCCTTCTGCATTCTGCACTGTGTTAAATTCTTGCCGAGAATCATTCATGGTAATAAATGCAATACGAAAATTAATAGAAGCGCAATATGATCTATGCATAATAGTTTGTAACATGAAAACGTTCGGTTGCAATTATACGTGCACATGCTCCAATTTCAACGGTTTAGTTGTCACTCATTGCAAATATTTTGTGTTTAAACAGAAGCCACTTGCAGTCAACGATGTTATAATTGGTTGATTTTAATTCTATACTTTCTAAACAAATGAGAAAAGGTATCGAAGATGTCCGAACGTATTTATGTTAATATCCACTATTACGTACTTGTACCTTCGTTCCAACACGCAGGTTTCGTTGAGAAGACTAAATTCCTCTGGCAAGTTTCAGAGTAATTCCATATTACCAAAGTTTACCCTAAACGTATAAACTCCCCGATCCAGTAATTCCTACCGAGCATTTTTCTACGGAAAGACAGTAACACGGGACTCGCATTCAATCGATTCCGGTCCCGTCTAGAATGGTTTCTAACCGGCGCGGCGCGGCGGCGAGCTGCTGTCGTACAAGCTGGAAGGATTGTTTCCGAAGGTGTAACGATCCTCGAAGAGTAATTGCCGAGTTGTTCTAGTCGATTCAGCAGATACGACAGACAAGGAGAGAGCAAAAAAAAAAAGAAGAGTCGTGCTCGTCGGCAAGGGAGAAAGGAAATGGGCGGTGGCACGGGGGAGGATTTCGCGCTGCCATCTGCGCAGTGACGGTGGGTCCGTGATCGTAAATTTTCAAATATTTTCCCAGGGCCAAAGTAAATCAAGAGCTCGCGGAGTGCGGCGTATGCAGAAACCAGGCTTTCAATTTCCCTCGGCCGCCTCGCCTGCCGTCCTGTTATTTTTGTTAGCCGGTTCCCACGGCGTCCCCGGCCGGGAATCGATAGTTTGCATTTGCTAATTCCATCTTCCATTCGGACCGGAGGAACCCTTCATTATTAAACGCCCAAATGGAAGAGCAACATCCGGGAACGAAACTTCTTGACTCGATTTCGCTCGGCAACTTGGCTGGGATGGCCGATCGAGAAACGAATAACAGGTATCCCGTGGCCCATCAGCTCGATTCTGAATTTCATAGCGCCACGAACAAGGCTGCTCCGTCCGAAAACGAAACAGACGTTTTATGACACACAGGGTGCTCGACTACAGGTGGGAGAAAATTTGAGGGATTATTCTCCGTGACAATGTAAGACGAAAATGAAGAGTGAAAAAATTGCGATTTCGACTTTATATTTTAGTTATTGACAATTTAAGATTCGCCTGAAATGCGGCAATCCACCCAACAGAGGTCTACGTTGCTTACGTCATAATGGCGCGCCACAGTCACGGGGGTCCTCGCCCGCATCCAATGGTTAGGTTTCGACGTCACACACTTTAGCACCTCTGTTGGGCGGATTGCCGCATTTTAGGCGAATGTGTAATTGTTAAAAACTGAAATATGAAGCCGAAATCGCAATTTTGTTACTTTTCGGTTTCGTCTTATTTCGGCTTTATATTTTAGTGACTGACAATTTGAGATTCGCCTAAAATGCGGCAACCTAAGATGCGAGCGAGGACCGCCGTGACTGTCGCGCGCCATTACGACGTAAGCAACGTAGACCTCTGTTGGTCGGGTTGCCGCATTTCAGGCGGATTTTAAAACGATAATAACTACAAAATGCCGCCGAAATCGTAATTTTTTTATTCTTCATTTTCGTCTTATATTGTCTTGGAGAAGCACCCCTTAAATTTTCTCCCCTCTAGTCGAACACCCTGCATAAACGTTTGAATAAACTTCGACGAACCGGTAGGGTAAGAGACCTATTACACTGGGGGTACAAGTTATTGCGTTTATATTATTTATACTTATTTTTATAGCATAACGCATACCAAAAAAAATGACACCACTGCTTTTATACATTTTCATGGACACTGTTAACGTCAGCGTCAAAGGTGCTAGCTGATGCGCAGAGGAGTGTCTCTTGCGCAAGCTGCGCTACCAAGAACAATTTGGCAAATGCACGACAAGGCAAAATGCTGAGGAGAGGGGTGTGCGACGGTTTCTCCGATGCCCGCGAAAATTGACGACACGCGTTCGGCGACGGAACAGTCGGTAGTAAAGGCCGTTTACAGTCTCGATCTCGTTACCCGCGGCAATTTCGTTCGTCGCCGAACGAAGGTACCGATACACGCGTCGTCGCGCGAGAATCAAACAGGATTTTATTTCGTATCGGAACGGTACGGTACACGTTGGCGTGCATAGCGGTCTCCGTACGATGTTCTCGAGCGACCAGCAGGACCAAGGAAACCGAATTCTCGGCCACGACAACAACGCCGCGGCGCCCAATCGACCCGGTCGTAATTGGCATCACGTGAATTATTCATAATGCGGGCGGACATAATAAAATAATATTGAATTCTATCGGGCAGTGACCGCGACACGGTACCAGGATCAATCGGACCGTTTCGCGTATTTTCTATGTCCAGCGAACAATCACGGTTCGCCAGAGCCAGCCGGAGGCATTACGGGCCGCAAAACGCGAGAACTGAGCAACGGCCGACCGCACACGCCGCGCCATTGTTCCGCGCATTATACCATCCGCGTACGAGCCGATGCGCGATTACTCGGTGCGTTTCCGTGTCAACAAAATCATAAATAACGACATGGCCGCGTCGTCGTTCATCCTGTTTTTCAGAGGCTTCCGTGTGTCCATCTTCCGAAGCTGCCTGGAGCTAAGCCACGTTCGTGTTCGAGCTTCGATAGAGGTTACAGTCACCGACAAAATTCTGGGACACCCTCCCAACGACCTAATGCCAACCAACTTGGATTATACCATCTGTTTGACATCCTGTATATGATTCTATATATCCTAATTACTGTCCGATGACAGCTTGTCCAAGAACAAAGTGTAATCGATCAACTTTAAATCCGCGTAACTTTTGAACCAGTGAATTCCTCGCATTAAAACTTTGATTTTTGGCGTTCTCTCGTCAAGATGCACAGAATTATATAGTAAAAAGTTAAAAATTTCTGGGTTGCCAAGGTGAAGTTTAACCAAAACTGTATGTAGGGTATCTCACGACGGGTGGTACACGCGGGAATGATTCTATTTTCAAGAATATGAAGATAGTAGATAACTAATTATTTCAGGTGGTAGTTTCCAACTACCACCATACCCTACTACTTTCCTATTTCTAACTTACCTTGTATACAGGGTAGTCCACCCAATGTGACCACCTTAATTATTTTCGTTATTACTGAACCCAATAAAATTTCGTTGTCATGGTAGAATATCAAAGCACCTTCAATGCGATAATTAGACTGTAGATTTTATGCATTCATAACAAAAATTTATTTCGTAAATTTATTTCTGATTTATTAAAGTTTAAAATTTAAATTTTAAGTTCAAAATTTATTAAGATCATGAAAGTAAGAAATAACTTTCTATTTGGTTCCTATTGCTTACAATTGACGCAGAAAACTTTTACTCTGCACACTGATCCCGCAGTCCGGTGATGATATTTCATTTGCAAACTCGAACGCAACTTCCGTTCACATTTCATTCCATAACTTCCGCAATTCATGTTCTACGATACCGATTTTCAATACGGTTGCACATACCGGGAAATATAACGTATAGAACGCACAAGATTTAAAAATCTTCTCATATTGTATATTCAGAAATAAAACGGCGATGAAAGCCTGTTCAAAAATGTTTCTCTTCGGTACGCTTAAAGTGGAATCTCGACTATTTAATTAAAACCAATTGATATCGCAATCCTCTTGGAAATTCCCGGTTTAATTACCAACCTGAACAAATCTTTTATGGTAGCTAGTATTTTTCCGATCTCATAAAACAGATCCAGCAACCACTCCTTTTATTCATTCGCCCGCACTTATCGTCAATAAGGCTGTGCACGAGCAACGAGAGCAACGATAATAACGCAGAAGAAGTTGATTTCCGACGCTCGCGCCGTTGGTCATTTAGTATCCGTATCCCGGCTCGTTGCTCCAAAGTAAACACTTCCGTTTATAAAACAATAGCATGTATTTCTACGCTTCGCTCTCATCGTCGCCCGGAGGCCACGTTCTAATTGAATGTCGCGCAGCGACAAAATCGTTGTTATGAATCCGAAGTTGTCGCATCGCGTGCAATTCGGTCGCGAGCATGCACAACATGCTTATGTTTGTTTCTTATTCCGTCGGTCGGTCGGCCGAATAAATAACGATTTCATCGCTGTGCAATGTTCGATTAGGACGTAGCCAGTTTATCGCGGGTCCGACATAAACGTACACTGACGCGGCAGACTCACTTGACACTATAAATCTATTGGAAAAAAGATCAGAGAAACAAAATAGCATCCGGACGGGTAGACACTGGCACTGTAACCGTGGCCTTCTCGATATTCTGTTCGCGTATCTGCTACGGAATTCACGTTCGCCCTGTTTCCGTGCCCTGCCTCGGCTGGATAGAATACAGGGAGACGTCGTCCTTGATATGATTTTCAATTTAAATGGCGCTCCCGCCCACCCAACAGTGAAAAAATTACGATTTCGACTTCATATTTTAGTTATTGACAATTACACATTCGCCTAAAATGCGGCAACCCGCCCAACAGAGGTGCTAAAGTGTGACGTCGAAACCTAACCATTGAATGTGGGCGAGGACCCCCTTGACTGTCGCACGCCATTATGACGTAAGCAACGCAGACCTCTGTTGGTCGGGTTGCCGCATTGTAGGCGGATTTTCAAATGATAATAACTACAAAATGCAGCCGAAATCGCAATTTTTTTATTCTTCCTTTTCGACGGTATTTATCGGCGTTAGTATACAGGACGAGGCAAATGAACGTGTCCCGTATCGGAGCTTTTTACAACGAATTCACGATATATGTCAACAACACGGGTCTTGCCAGCGACATATATCGTCCAGGAGACATTCCCGAGCCGTGTTTACATTTTCGGCTTCCGGGGCCTCTCGAGCTTCAGGGCCCCTCACGGAGCATAGTGGGGATAACTCCGCGACGTTTATCATCCAGGCCTTCGCGACATATATAGAGACCTTACTGTACTCCACTGTTGTACCTTTGTTTTTCATGAAAACGCTAAATGTACCGAATGGGGAGATTCCATTCGCAATAATAACTGAAAAGAAAACTTTTATTTGCGTACTGTTAAAGAGGAATCGTCTGACGCGTCTGATCATGGTCAACCAATTCTACTTACCGCGTGGCGCCACAATTTCCAAATTCGTCATTTTCATAAACAAAGCGACATGCGAGAAAATGTTGTTCGTTTTGTGCTAATATTAACTTAACTTTGAGGAAGTGTCCTACTTGTCTGAAGAGTCGCAAAAGTCAAACTAACGTATTCCTACCAGGTAACTACGTATCTCTGCTATCGAGACATAGTTCGCAGTAGTACAGACAATAGTTCGTGACAAGGCCGACAATGCCCGGGCAACCCGTACGGGCTCTCTCCTGTAGACATACCTACAAAGTGTGTCTCAATCAGGCTTTGATAGTTAGTAACTGAATTCACAAGAGACACCACCGTAAATGTAACCTACAAATTTTAACAAAATCTATGTACAATGCAGTTTTATAAAATTTGAATTTTATTTGTCGCGTGTTCCTTTTTATCTGTAATTTTTTGTATCCAGGGAGTGAAAGTAGTTCTCGAAGTTATTAGTTTAAATATTTTATTAAATATCGTTGGTTGTAATCTCGTAAAACAACCCCTAAAAATATTTGACACGTCGTCGAACACACTGTACACATACATCGTAACCATTATAACAATTTCTTTTACTCTTTTTTAGGGTAATTTCTTTTACTGAAACAGATTAAGTTTTTTCATAAAATAATTGAGGACATAACGAGCAAAAAATTCTATGCTATCTGTAGTTTCGCAGTATTCTCAAATCGCACCAAATCTTCATTACTCGCCAGAGTAAATCTTAGCTTAGTGAATAATAAGTGAGGACTCAATTAAGCTGACGCACCTACTACAGACAATTCCCAAGTTTGATTTAACTATGAGCGAAGTATAATATGTCACACAAGGCTCTCTCGAGTTGCCGCTACAATCTCGCGGAATCACGAGCGGAAATGATTTTAAACTACCGCAATATTACCGAAAAATTCGATAATTGTTTCGGCTTAAGTAACGGCTCGAAGTCTCCCGAATAAAACGGAAGACATTTAAAATGTAAATTCCGCTTAGTTTCGGAGTTACAGAGTCGAATATAAGCTCGTGTAGGTGCTTGCGCGCTGAGAGGCTTAACCCTTAGCATACGAAGTGAGCTCACTCAGAGACCCTAATACATACAGTCGATGACAAAACTAAGGGGAGGTACAGTAGAAATAAGTATCAACAAAGTTTTACCAAATTAACAAACTGGAAATATTTCGTTCGATTAAAATACGTTGCTTGGACTCGGACAATTTAAAATCAAGTTATGAGATAAAAGACACCCCATTAGTCCAGTGGACTTCGGCAACAATTATGACAATATTTCATTTATGTTTGAAATTTTCACTCTATTAAAATTATTAAAGCAAGAATTATTTATTTGTTTTCTACTGGGATCACAATTGATGGAGAATGTTTTTAAGCAAGTCCAGTTCTAAGTAATTAGAATAAATTTTCTTTGCTGATAAATATTGCAATCATTATTTATAAGCAATAATATTTTAGTCAGGAGAATAATTTTTAAGAGCGCAGCGAGTGAACGAAGTGAACGAGCGAAGCTCTTCTTTACGCTACTCTTACATTTCGTTGACATTCTTCTCCTCCTAAACCGCTCGACCGATTTCAATGAAATTTTGCACACATATGCATGTGTCCTCCGAGAAGGTTTTAAAAAAATAAAATCGAAAATCGGACAAGTCATTATGTAAATAAAGAAGAAAAACGATAAATAAAACATAAAATGTTAATGTTCTCTCTCTCTCTCTCTCTCTCTCTCTCTCGAACGAGGAGTCCCTTCTCGAAAGATTTTTCTACTTTTTGCCCGTCCGTTTACCTTTACCTTTATGTTCACCTTTTTTTTTCTCTACTCGCTTTATGACTCTGTCGATCATCAGTACCAGGTAACGGATTACTAGGGTTAGGGAATTTGACCTGGGACGATTATCGTCGCGTGACGCATTTCCGTCCCGTATTTCCGTTCCATATTTCGTTACATCTTTTCTCAAATCACCCCCATCTCTAAAACACTTTCGTGTTAAAACTCAATCGGATTTTTCATTGCGGAAGGCATATCACGCTGCGCTCTTAAGTCTACATAACCACCCGGGCAAGTACACCTAGTTGTATTGGGGTCCTGTGCGAAGGGTTAACCCCTTGCACTGCTATTTATTTTGTGATTATAATGATTCGATATTCTTCATCGTTCAGAATTTCATAGAAAAAAGAGATAGTTTATATTTATTGTATGCCTGTTTTCTCCGAAAGATATATACCCGCTAAAACAAAATAGAATTCTATTTCGGTTTAAAGGAAATTAATAGGATACATATTTATAAGACTGTGTTCAGAATGTTTATCACGAGTCTGACTCGAGATTGTTGGGCAAAGGGTTAAGACGACGGGCCGTTTCAGATGTTGCTGAAGAACCTCGAAAATGATAGGGGACTCAAGGTGCGAGAGAAGGCTCGTACTCGATACGATATCGATGGCGTGGCTTAACTAATCGCGATCGGCGTAACTTTGTCGCTGGAAACTTTAACCCGCCGCGACAGACACTTAGTTTGGCTTTAACTGCTAATTGATCAGAAAATCCAATTGCTGATCCTGATACATTATATTCTGCTCTCGTCGCGTAGATCAAAGCACTCGGCGCCGCGTCCCGAACCCGAAGTTTCTCTATTAAGCTACCCGGCGCGTTCAACTTGCTTGACTCCAGGAAATTTGTCCACGTCCGCCACCGGTGGCCAGCTCTACCGCGGCCCAAAAACTTTTCGATGTATCCTACACGACACTCCTGGCCCTGGACCTGGAGCGAGGCATCGACGCTAATTTGATATTCATCAGGCGAGCAGATCGCCTGCAAACTCCGTATTAGCCTATTGAATCGCCGGATTTGTCGATAATTCCTCTGCCGGGAAAAATCATTTTCGAGAAGGCAGTAATGAGAGATTCGAAATTGCGCCGCTATCGACCAGTCAAACTCCACTCCTATTGATGCCCAATTGCCCATTAAACATCCTAATTTGGCACTTTCGGAGAGAGCTGCCAGCGAGAGAGAGGGAGAGAGTTGTTAGCACGTCGCACAGTGGCCTGTAAACCGCCTGGCCAGAATTCAAGTTTTGTAATTGAATATTTTCAAAAAGCTTTTGTATACATCACATTTGTATACAAAAATATTGTACGAGCGAGCACAGAATTCAGAAATTAAAAGTGAAACGAATTATTCTGAATACTCATTACTAGACATCGGATGTTTATGCAATTTCCAATTTTTATAGAAACATTTTAAGAAAGTGGAATGAAATAAAATCCTATTTTTAATGGGGACAGCCTTTGTAGATCCAAAGCAAATAAAAATCGTGTTAAATTCTCTCGAATTTTATATTATAGCATTTTTTTAACATTTCCATAAGCCATAAATGCATAAAGATCCGATGTCTACTCATTACACAGTGTGAAATTACAGGTTTGAATTAATATTTTATTTATGCACACTACCACTCAAAAGTACTCGGACACTTCGCGGTGGATACGTCGATGAATCTCGTATTTAATTTTAGTGTAGTATTGGTAGGTTCCACATATATGTAATTTTTAATTTAAAACGTAAGATATTGCATAAGAAACTAATAAAAATCGGTTTTAGATCGATTGAATGAATTCTTAAGCATTATTTCATCCATGTAGAATGATCGGAATTTTTATAACAATTTGAACTTTGAGAAGGATTTTAAAATAATATTTACAAGTGACAGACATGGGACTTGTTTCATATGGAAGCTTAGACAATCATGAAGAACAACACACAAATTTCAAATGCAACTACCTGCAATTTTTAAAATTATGCGAATGTTAAAAAACAGATGCCCGGAGTGCTAGTGCTGTTACAGTTTTCAGTTATCGGTTTATTTTGAATATTTTTCATTTTATTTCTGTCAGTTACATTAACAGCGTTTTTGTTCAAAATAAATCGATATAAAGGTCTTTTTAATTTCGGATACAAAAAGTCACTTTTCAGACCGTTTAGCATTGTTGGCAGGATTTTTCAAACATTTCCGAGGATTTGACAAAAAAAAATGTCCGAATAAAAGTTGATCAAAGTTGATCATTTGTAGTTTTCTGTAAATTTCGATACATAAAATTTAAAAAAAAAATCGAGGTCACCTCGATTTCGAGGTATATGAAATTATATAAAAATCGTATAAACTCTGAGTAAATATGATCTTGCGATTATTATAAAACAATATTTAATGCCCGGTGATTCCCGTGTTAAGAGGAAATCGATTTTTCGAAGTCTCAAAATCAGAATATCGAATGGTGCAGTGAATTCTCGATATAGTCGCCGAGCCGTGGATGATAAATGTCTCGGAATCATCCTCACTATCGCGGGGTATACCCCGTGAGGGGCCAAGAAGCTCGAGAGACCTCCTGGCCGATATACAGGGTGACCCCACTTTTGTGCCAGAAAATTTGGGAGGTGGTAATAAAGTCATTTTAAACATGGTTTACTTTTTTGTGTTTTTCCAATTTCGGCCCCATTTTCGAGTTACAACGAAAAAACCGAGTTTTTTTATGATTCTTTTTTTGATTTATTTGTTTCAATGTGGACTACAAACCAATATGCGTTTGAAGCTTTCCTCATACTTTTTTACTGTTTATCCAAGCGTAGGACAGTTGGCCAAGATTCAAAACACCTTTTAATTTAAAAGTTTTAAATGTATTTAATTTTATTATTTTTTAAAAACTATTTCACAAATATTGCTCGAAATGGCCTCCTTCGGGTTTTTGTTGTAACTCGAAAATGGGGCCGAAATTGGAAAAAAAACAAAAAAGTAAACCATGTTTAGAATGACTTTTTCTACCACCTCCCAAATTTTCTGGTACAAAAGTGGGGTCACCCTGTATGTCTGCGGCTAGACCCGAGTTTTGGACATATATCGAGCAGCGTATTGTCCGCGTCAGAAAATTTAAATATCAGCTGTTTCACGTTCAGGGGCGTATCAGGGGGTATTCAGGGGCGTATGGTGTTTAAGTGAAACACCACCGGTCCCTGGGAAGCACGCACGCGCCTTATTCCGGCCTTTATTGTCACCGTCTTGTTTTCCGGGGGCAGGTTTTTGACAGCGGCACGCGTCAGCTGCGTCGTATAATTCCGTATTCATAACGCCATCTCCGTCCAATTTTCCCGGGATATCGCTTACTTTTTGTCCCGTTCTCCGAGCCCTTCTTGTCAGCCGCGCGCGCCTCCGCTCTGCTCCGCTTCGGAAGAATCCGGTAGGCAGATGAAACACGTCTGCAGTGAAACCTAATCCCAGCCACGGCTTCCGTTTCCGACTGGTTCTCGGCGACAATTTTCAAGATATTCGCAGGGCGCGGGAGAATTAATATGATAGACGGAGCCACGCCACGCCACGGGCGGCCGCCGGTAACAATTCATTACGATCCCTAACGAAACTATTCACTTGGCGTGGCCCGACACCGAGGCCCGTCGCTACCCTAGACACCGATCGCAATTATTCATAATTTATACGCCGGCGCATTTACGCACGCGATATTCCCGGCCGACCGTGTATCTTTCTTACGGCTGATATTCCAAGGCGTCGTCCCGCTAGTCGGACGCGAAAGTAGGATAAATCGTTGATAAATTGCCAGGCAAAAGGTAGCCGGCCACGGTCCAGAGTGCCACGTCGACGCTTATCGACGACCGAACCCCGACTAATTACCAGCAATTAATCATTCCCAGCTGCCCGCTGATGGCCGAGAAATACGCAGGGGCCGATCGGATACGCTCTTTTTTTCGGAATCACCCTCGATTCGCCCGCTGTTCCATTACCGGTTCATTTTTGTTCGTCCGATCATTATGCCACCTGTGATTACAGATCGCTCGATATCACCGTTTAATCGCGATTTCAATTTATTACCCAGCATTACCGCGAACAGCCAATGCACTTTTTCTTACCACCCAATCACTACTTTCTTGTAAAAAAATGATTTACTCTTGTTTAACACTTTCACTGCCAAACTTGAAACCTCAAAAATGTCGTAAAATCAAAGTAAGTTATCGAATGAAATAAAATTTAATAAAATTAAATGTATGACATTGAATAGTCCTCCAACTTTCTCGCACGTTACAGATCCTGATGAAATGTGGAACAATTAATATATTAACGTAAAAATTCATTTTAAAACTTGGACAAATAATTCCGTCACCCACATATGGCTGACATGGCAGTCAACGTGTTAATATCGACGCTGACGTGTAGTGTCGAGATACAGAAAATAGACGAATACTCACTTGAAAAATTTGTATTTTGTTAATAGCGTAGCTTGTTTAATCTGTCGTTCGTGTTCGTTATTACTTTTCAGTAATCTGAACCTAATCCTTTCACTTTATTAAGTTAATTGGTATGCCTATTAATATAAACTGCGGCTAAACTTTACTTCAGGGAACAAAAACTTTTTTACTTGTTTTTATGTAATCCTGTAGATTTTGGTGAGGAAATATCGAAAATCCAAGTTTCAATGAGATCACTAGTTCAAAAATTATACGTTTGTAAAGATGTCCGATTTTCAGCGTTTTTGACAGGCAAGGATACCGCCATATTGGTATGTAGTGACCGTCGGTAAAGGTAAAGTTTTTAATCCAAATTACATATGATTCATTCACAGCGGATTATAATCCGACAATTTTATTTATTTTGTTTCGTCTTTTGAAATCTATGAGATTAAGAGATCATCCGATTGTCAGGTTAATACGGTGTGCAGCCGTGATATTTTTGAAAATATACAGCGTCAAACGATCAAAATGTCATCGTCCGATCAAACCTCTTAATAAAATGAATTTCATTTAAAACACTTCTTCGATAAAATCAATACCAGGTTATTTCAGGTGGTAGTTATTTTCGGTTTCGCCGCGGATTAATATTTTCAGCGTTATTTAAATTCTTAATAAAGTTTATTATAGGAACAAAGAAACGGTACGTAGATACGAGATCAAAATGATTGGAAAAGTGTATGCATGTTTTACAAATAATTGGATTGGATCAGCGTTTAACGTGCTGTCGACTCTGTCATAATTTGTCGTCCGACAATTAATTTTGAATACCCACATGAAAAATGAATTATACATGTATTTCCGACTATTTAATTGTTGCGTTTCATTGCGATTTTATTGGTAGATAATCTGACTGAAATCTGATCACGATGTCACTGATATTTATGACACATTTTTTCGGGAAGCGTAACGTTCCGAAAATACATTATTGAGCCAATTTTTTCAGTAGAATACTTGATAGAATTGAAACAGAACAATGGAGCTTTTTCAAATTGAATCTTAAACGTTGCAGAACAAGAGGAGAATAAGGGAGAAATATGACGAAAAGTGTTGACCTCGAAAATATTGATTGATGTTGACTTTTCCTGAAGAAAGTTTCATTAAAGTCAGTAATTTCGAATCGGATTATTTCTTTTGTTATCATACTGACGTAAAGTGGCAGTTTTATGATTATTCCAGGAAAAATCACAGAATAAAAGACGGTCTGGTGAGACAGCGTTTTCTTAACAGACATAGAAAGTAAAGGAATTATATTAAGCTCGTTGGCTTCTACGATATCGTGCAAATCACACAAGACAGATTTAAGAAATGCTTTAATCCTATTTGCGATCTGCTAAAACTCTTAATAATAAAAATAAACTTCAAATTCGACTGCCACTGGAAATGCATAAATACACAACGAAATAATGGAGTCTCTTCCAAATATCGTAGCCTTCGTCTCATAAATCATCCGGCGATTATCTCTATCATCTTCCGAGCTTCTTTGCACGGAGTAAGTCTGCCTAAGTGGCTTTTAAGAAGATTTCTATTAAATTACTATGATAACTTGCCTCCGCCAATCTTTCATTGGTTTATACTGCAGTCACGTATATAAATCCCTTTTGTTATCTCCCTTTTGTCATGCTTTTAAATCGCATTTATTGTAAAACTACTGTCAGGGACCCAATTACTGTGTCTATATTAATTATACTTATCATTAATATCACTCTTTTAATATTCATTATGCTTTAAGTATAATTAATATAGTAATTGGTATCCCCACAGTAACTGGGTCCCTTACCCTACTATTTTCACTCTGTTACCATTGTACAATATTCAGTACGTAAATAAATGCATAGTGGGATAACGTTCGAAAAATTGCTTTATAAATTAATGTAATCCCGAATAGGTCATAAAAAAAAAATGAATAAAATCTCTTTAGCGAGACATCTGTAAACTGACAATGGAATTACCATATAAATTTCACGAAGTTATTGTAAATGATATACAGGGTGTCCATTTGAAAACTTTGCAGCCGAATATTTCGAAAAGTATGAAAGATATTAAAAAAGTGTAAAACACGTGTCCAAAAATTTCGAGGGGGCAAGTGGAGGGCAGTACTAGTTTTTTATTTGGGAGGCTTTTTCAAGGTCATTTGAAGGTCAACTTTGTTTTTTCAAATGGAAAGCCTATATTTTTTATTATGTGATCTTATTGTACGTAAAAAGACCAGCAATTTTCGTAGGTTACTTTTTTTATCCGCGCACTAATTTCGGAGATATTTAAAGAGAAGTAGAGCAAGCGATACTTATTCGTGAACGCGTTGTCCTAAATCTTGTAAATCGTTGCGCGCGCGATCAGTAAATGTTACGCTGTCCACAGGCAAATGAATACAAGCGACGGGTCGGGATGCAGCTCTGTCGGGATATTCAGTAGCGCGGGTTATCTTGGAAGTCAAATAGGGTCTGGATGGAGAAGAGGATAGGTCAAGAAGGCCGTCAAAGTGAAATATTGATATGCCTGGAGTAGCTTTCGGTGACAGTGCCGCTGCGAAGGGACAAGTAGCGAAAGAGAATGCGAGAGAGAGAGGGAGAGAGAGAGAGAGAGAGAGAGAGAGAGAGAGAGAATCGCAGAGAGTGGCCGGTGTGCAGAGCATAAAAATAATTACGATGATAGAACGGTGGCAGGCTGCCAGCCGCAGTATCGCGAGTCTTGCCAAAATCAGATACCGCGATGTTGCATCCGGATGCATTATTCGACGAAATGGATGCGAGTAACAAGGAGACACTCGATTTACCAAAGATGAATGCGCTGCCCGGGACTCGGAGATATGACGAATCATCGTTTTTGCACGACTTGTAATCCGTGTCTGCCAGTTTTATCCGTTGTTGGGATCGCACCACGAGCTCTCGCCGTCCCTTCGCTTAGGGTATAATGAAACGAGGAGACGAGAGACGTTTCTGTTCCTCCCGTTCACGCGTTATCCTCCGACATTGTGAAATATTGCTCGAGCTTTGTCGTGGGAGTATCGTCCGACCAGAAATTTATTATATAAGCGGTAAGAATCCCCGGCTTTCGAGCCAAAGACAACGATACAAATTTCTTTTCATCCCCCGTTCTAACGCTCGAGACCGTGCTGCCATCGTGAAGCGTTGATGAAGATCAGGATTAATTCACCGACGAGGACGTTCTGGTTCTCTTCGTCAGGAGCTCTCATAGGCCGTTAGTGTAATGAGTAATGTTAAGTGGGATACTCAAACAGCTCGCTGGAACTATGAGTGGATACAAAGGTTTGACATAGTTTCGGTTAAATTAGTTGGAATTGACCTAGTCTGCCAAATGGAACGCTAATTGTCTGGAAATAATGGGGCAAATAGGGGGTTGCTAGTCAGGTGCCTGTAAGCGATCAATTCCGAATATGGCATATAGATAAAACTAAAGCGCGAAGAATGATCGAACCAGATTTAAGTGATATCATCTGCGAATAGTCAGACAGTCGACGATGTTACTGCTCGGTGCCCTATACTCGCTATCGTACACTTTTACTCGGATTTTAGATGCAATTAGTGGACGCGGACCTTTATGCAAAATAAAAATTGTTCGTATCAGCTATAAGAAACAGAAGCTAAATAGAAGTTTAATTTTTCGTTTTACAATTTTAATCAGCCTTGTACATCGATGCTCACAACTTCTTTTAATTTGCCTGCCTTTTAAATTGCACCAAAGCAAGGAAGAAAATACTAATTGTTTCCTGTTTCTCGCAACGGTTGCAGAACATTTTCATTTCGCACGAAGATTTTGTCCAACAGTGAACTATATTATGGTCGCCATATTAGGTCATCGCATGCGTAATGTCTGATTTCAGGAAACAAATATTAGAATGTGTTTTAATTAACCCCTTGCCCTACAATATCGAGTCAGACTCGTGATGAAGATTCTGAACAGCGTTTAATAAATATGTTTCTTATTAATTTCCCGTAAACCGAAATAAATTTCTATTTTAGCGTTGTTAATATACAGCTGTCTGAGAACATATAGGCATACAATAGATGTAAATTTTCTCCTTTTTTTAGGAAATTATAAATTAGCAAGGGGTTAAGAAATATCGAGTTCGAACGAAAGTTCGTAGCGTTTCCAAATAAAAATTCGAAGATAAAATTAAGATATTTATTTTCCATTCTGTTCTATTTTTTGCCATCTCTGAGGTAACATTAGACTGCAGATCTTGATAAGAAATAAAAATTGATTGATCAAGATGGTGCTTACTTGAATCAATAAGGTTTATTTCGGGAGAAGTTATGATTGTTTGAAGATACTATTGCGAGTCGGACATTTCGTATGCAACGAGCAGGGTCTCACGCAGCATCCGGTTCACCAGTGCTTAAACCAGTGCCGTGGATACCGATTGGTGTCGAGGGTATCCAAAGCAGAAGGAAAATGAAGTCCTGCGAGCACGTACAGTGGAGCAGATCAGCGCTTAGTCGGACAAAAGATTGAATTCTTGCGATTCGAGTGAAATCGAATGAACCAGTGGTCGAGCGGATACACACAGGGGTCTATTCCCGGCTGTTCCAGGACGGAGAAGGTGATTGATTGCCGTTCAACGGGCAACTTTATACCGGATTAACGCCCACATAACCGGCCCCTGTATTTCCGAACCCCTTCTTTTCACGTGCGCATCGACGTGATCGGGCTTCAATGCGATCCGATGTGGACGTCCTGCATCGGAGAGCACCAGACTGCGTGATAATCCATTGACGGCATGCTTATCGCGCGACGCAAGTAGCCCCGGCCGTAGGTCTAGGTTCGCGGGCAATCTTTCCGGGACAATAAGACCGTTTCGATTAGCGGGTTCGGTGCACCGGTGTGTATCCTAAGACAATGATGTATCTGCGGATGAATCAGTTCCAGCTGGCGATTTCATCTGCCGGGACGCGGCACCGCAATTCGCAACCGTGGGATCCGCCGTGTCCAATTCGCGGGCACGGGTACGTGCTACAGCTTAGAGCTGCATAATTACTCGGATGGCCGAGTTATCAGGGGCAGAGCTTCCTCCCTCCCTCTCTCTCTCTCTCTCTCTCTCCTGCGATTACGATCTTCCGTTCACAGGATCACACAAAACCACCGCACAATGTTTCCGCGATCGAATCCGCCGATTCGGTAAAGAGGCGACTGTTTAGAAGGCTGCGATACTCGCGACATGGTATCGGTATCGGCGTGTATTCCGAGGGACACCTCGGTATCCGTGATGCGTCCAAACGGAGGAGAAACCAACGGATTTGATCCCCTCGGCTTAGCTCCGCTTCTCGAGTTGCCGGGGCACGCGTGTATGTGTGAACACGCATGCGAGAAATCTGCCTGTCCAATCATGATAGGCAATACGCACGGTAGCTTTGCATTCCGAGGACAGACGCTGTTCCCCGGTACATTGGATTATCACCCCGTACGCGTTGCCGGCGATCTCCGATTCGATCAATCAATTTTCTTACTGGGGCAAATGGTTCGTGGACCGTGGGTCGCTGGATCGGAAAATACCCTCTCTGAGGAGACAGTTTTTTTTCTAGATTAACCCTCAGCACTCGAATGGTATAGCACCATTAAAAATTGCTGTATTGTTATTCAAAATAATTTTTACATTATTCAGTTTGTTTGTATTTAAGGTAAAGGCGCCAGTAGTTGACCATGTACCAGTGGTTGACCATTTTATAGAAAAACATAACAAATAAGGTTTCCAATGTTCTTATTGTTTTGAAATTTAAACAACAGACGGCATGGCATCCGAGGTTCACTTTCATCAAAAGTGCATTTATAAGGGCGCTTATAAAAACCTTATTTTTTATGTTTTTCTATAAAATGGTCAACTACTGGTACATGGTAAATTACTAAACATTTCGGTATTATATTAGTCAATTGCACCATTTTCTATTTTACTATTTTAATGAAAAACCGCAGAAATTTTATAGTGACGGTAAATGTCTTTGCCAAAAAGGTCAGAAGAGGTTGTGGAATAAAAGGGTGATTACATATTTTATTTTTAGAATTTAAATGGTACAAGAGTAAACGGCACGAACTTATGGCAATATTCTGGGTGGGAAGAAACGTTTCGTTTTGAGGTTAACACAGTTTCGAGTGTAAAGGGTTAATTTTCGAATAATTTTCCACGAAAAAACAACTGTGCGACATACCGACCGTAG
Source organism: Seladonia tumulorum (assembly GCA_913789895.3). Taxonomy (NCBI): domain Eukaryota; kingdom Metazoa; phylum Arthropoda; class Insecta; order Hymenoptera; family Halictidae; genus Seladonia; species Seladonia tumulorum. The sequence continues at coordinate 11,788,759 of OU565269.1, read as the reverse complement.
AGGTCGTAAAACAACACCAGATGTACCGACTAATTAGGCGAATTTGAACCGTTGCCACATTTTGAATGTGACGGACCCTCCCAATTGGTATTAAGGTTTAACTTACAAAATTTAACCGGAAATTTTCAACTTTATTTAATGTAATCCTGTAGATTTTGGAGTGGGTGCGCTCGCTGGCAACGGCGTTTAAAACTGTGAAAATCCCATATCTTTACATAAATTTTGAGCCAATGATCTCCTAGGATTAGAACTTGGATTTTTTGCATTTTCTCGGCAAATTTTACAGGATTATGTGAATAAAAAGTAAAAAATTTCTGGTTTCCTCAGGTAAAGTTTAACCGGTATTCCAGCACCAGGATATTTGGACGATTGTCTCGAGCGAAGTAGGTCATCGAGTATACCTGTTAGATTCTAATGTCGAAGTTCGGGAGCATTAGGTTCGATTAGATGCATCTCCAAGATTGGCCAGTCCGGCATTCGGATTCCAGATGCACTGATTACGCTGGATTTGCTTGGGATACGCAGATTCCTTCTTCGCGTGTTTATTCACGATGGATCGGAGAACGGCCTTGTCTCGACGAATTCAATATGTTTCAATCGAATAACGTTTTCAGTGTTCGCTCGGTGTATTCATCTATTGTGCCGAGTAAAGGTTGGGTTCAATCAGGTCACGCGCCATAAGAACGAAATATATTGAGCGAATAGCCGTCTTCTCGACAATATAATCAACAAGGAAATTCGTTGCTCGGTGAAACCAAGGTACTGGAAATTTCAATCGTTTGGCACGTACCAGAAAGAGGAGAAACGTCTCGGAGGATTCAAAGGCATTTGTCATTTCGTGAAACGAGAACGCCCTTAGATCCCGTCACTTATACTATATCGAATCATTCAAGGAGATTCTGGCAACGCGGCGTCGATCATGCAGCCTATCTGCCGTCAATCGATTGCCACCGGGAAAATAGGAAAATCGATCATCACGAATAAATTTTTGTCACGATCGCTCAATTTCTCCAAGATATCCGAATACTCTGCTTTGATTTCATCGGTCTTTTCACGAAACAGCCATGATGTGTCAATACTCAATCACGAACTGAAACGCTATCATTTTGCTAAACGTTATTCGCAGTGATCAAGTTTATGCACGGAAGTTTACAGAAACACGGAATTTTTTTAAACAAAAAATAACATCTTCAAATATTTTGCTGACACCGTGTACTATTTAGAGATAGCTACAAGTATATTATTTTTTTTAAATATAGTCCTAAAATTGTAAAGAACAGAAATTGAATGTTTATGTTCTGCATAAAAATCCACAGGATTACTGTCTCGTAGAGAAAGTATTATGATAATCCGCAGTAAATTAACAATTAGCGAACGAGAACGCGTGTAAAGTTGTTTTCGACGCCCGATGCATATTTATAAATATTAATTGATCCTAACCGAGACCGATTTAACAAACTGATTGGAATGGAAAGTTGCAGAAAATGAATGCTCGTTAACCTCGTTTGCGCGCTGCATCGTTCGCAGGCAGGCGTTCGTGTGCGAACAATCACGATTAATTGTCTATAGCTCCCGCAGAAACGACCCATTAATTGAAAAAGGATTAATGTCGGCGTATTGATCCCGGGCATTTTTCCTTTTAGTTAACTATTATTCCGCGTGATCGATCCGATTGGCGAGAAGTGGACGGCAGAGACCGTGTCAATTTTCCTCGACAGTCTCAAATTGCACAGTTGATTTAAGCGGTACGCTTGCAACTTCGAGCGTGCGAATTCGAGGTGGCGAATTGAACAAGTTCGATTTCACATTACCCGACAAATTCCGTGATCGAAAGCCACAAAAGTGTCAACTATACATAGCTGTACATACAGTTCTGGGTTAAACTTTACCACTTTTTTAATTCAATCCTGTAGATTTTGACGAGAAAATGTCGAAAATCCAAGTTTCAATGCTAGGAGATCACTAGTTCAAAAGTTATGTGTGTGTGTAAAGAGGAACGATTTTTCAGCATTTTACTGAAACCAGAACCCTCAAAAATTCCATGAAACCAAAGTAAGTTATTTAATGAAACAAAAATTGAAAATAATTATATGTGTGATATTGAGTAGTCTTCCAACTTTCTTACATTTTAAATTTGGTACAATGAATATATTAACGTAAAAATCCATTTTAAAACCTGAACAAATAATTCCGTCACCCACATCTGGGTAACATGGCGGTCAACATGTTAAAACACAATTTCATCTCGCGATGGTTTCGCAGGTATTGATTTTAGTGGAGACGTTGGCCAGTGGCTTCGACGATCTCGGTTACATTTTAAGTAAAAGGATAACAATAAAATATGCATTCAGTCTCGTTTCTGTGACGGGCTGAATCCTGAGATCCAGATTAAGGTCGATTCATATTTACCGGCGGCCGGTGGCAACTAGGTTCGGATTCTAGGCAAAAGCCATGTTAGGGCTTGGCACCGAGGATCTGGCCAAGATCGGCGCCGGCCGTCGACTATTTTCTGACGGCGGCCGGTTGGGTCGACCCCCTTCTGTGCGGGGCACAAAAAAAAAGGTTTACGAGCTCTACAGCTCCTTAGGTAAACTATCGGTATCTCTTTTACAACGGTATGGAGATAGGAGTCGTTCCTGCCTCTTCGTTCCTCAACTAGCTTTACTAGCGTGCCGGCAAGTGTGAATATAGAAAACGTCGTATAGTTCATATTGGCCGGCGTCGCCGGTAAGTATGAATCGACCTTTAAGCGTCCCAATTCGGAATGCGAGAATCCAGGGGACGAAAGAGAACGCGAGAGGAGAGGAACGAAGGTGAGAACGAAACGAGGGAGAAACACACGGGGTGGAAAGTCGACGAAAAGAACAACGGAATAGCGGGAAAAGTATACCACGATTGTTTGTACTTCTGACATACCAAAGGCCGTTTCGGTTCGTTCTCGGGAATTATGCAATTGGATCGGCTGGCAAGCGGGAACTAAGTAAATTTCCCGCCATTTCCAGGACTCACGGCCATTTATGCTGAGTAAATTTGCCATTTGTTTCTTTTCCATTCCCGACCATCGTCTGCCCGGAAGCACGGGGGATCATAATGGAATCCCTGGCTGGATAGGGAAAAGGGGGTGGCGGTTCCTACCCCCGCGTGGTTATCGACTTCGCGAGGAGATTTAACTCGTGGAAACCAAGTCGCCGTTTCTGAGTTATTAAGACCGTTCGTCCTGGTTAATTAATGATAAGCGAGGAAGTCCGAAAATAGTTCCCCCGCTGCTATAATTCAGACAAAGATTATTTCGAACGCTTCCCCCAGTTAGCGAAAACATCCCCGAACAAGTTGGAACACGCTCCGAAAATTCGTATGTAGGCTAAACGATCTGTTTTTTTTTTTGTTAGCGAAGGGACGGAGGCACAAACATATATAATTATATTAGGTGTATGCGAAAATTTTAGTCTTTTTCAATCTTCACTTGTAAGGTGAGGGACCCAATTACCTGTGCCTATATTAATTATACTTATTTTTAAAGCGTTTCAATGAACAAAATTTAATATCCCTTTTTTAGTATCCATTACAAAACGTTATCCTGTCCGTTATCCTGTCAAAATGACGGGATCTAATATTTATAATTTACAATTATTGACATTGTGAAGACGTATCCATGGGGAATTATTCAACAAAATTATTTTTTCGGGTTTATATTATTTAAGAAATTGATACAAATGTGGATAGACACGTTCTTGTTATTTTTGTAAAATAATGTTAAGTAGTCAGTTTTAGTGCTTTGTAAATCCAGTGTTAAAGGGACATTGAAGTTGCAAAATATGAAAGAAAACCTTGCATCCAATATTCTACATACAAATAATAAAATATAATACTAATGTTCTACAAACTACATTATAAAATACTAATGTAAAGTGTACTTACTTCTGACATCTTACACATCTTAAGTGTACCACCGTCGGATCCACAGCACACAATTATTGACTCACGAGAATAGGTCCCAATAATTGAACAACAATCACTACACTCTACACAACACAGTTAACGAAATCGTGACAGCAGACGAGAAGATGTTACTCCGACGACGAATAAAATAATACTGCGATTTTAACCGTTCCCCTTCCACGGACGTGTGATACGAAAACAGGGAATTCCGGGAAATAGGGACGGCGCCCCGCCATAATTTGTTTACCTTGGTTTTGTATCTAGTGTTTATAGACCCTCAGCGTCTAACCTGCCTAGGATAACCTGACCGCACCACCTCCGTGGAAGGGATCATTGTTAAAATCGCAGTATTATTTTGTTCGTGGTCGGAGTGACATCTTCTCGTTCGTTGTCACGATTTTATAAAATGTGTTGTGTGTGTTGTTTAGTGATTGTTGTTCAATTATTCGGACCTATTCTCGTGAGTCAATAATTGTGTGCTGTGGATTCGACGGAGGTACAGAAGATTCAGAAGTAAGTACACTTTACATTAGTATTTATTAGTATTTATTTACAAAAATACTTTTTAATAGAGTTAACTTTGGTACAACGTTTAATTTGTTTGATTCACTTTTACTGGAAGATTTATTCCAACCACTTTTAAGGTTACTTCTCTATCGAGATTTGACGGTGTTTTATATTACGTTTCATATGACCTACATTTACCCCATTCTTCAAGGAAAATGTACTCGGTCGTTCATATTTCTCCTGGGGTCAGCGTGTTCACTGCTTGAGCACTCAGATTGAAATATCTGATCATTATTTTGTCGTCCAAAAATTTTGAGCCCATTTTAATTTTAGAAAGGCCTCTTGTACTTAAAAATCTGCTGATTTAATAAGTCCAATAAAATTTTGGAGATTTATCGAAAATGTAGAGGAAAGTAGCAGAACATAGAATACCATTTTACTTTTGAAATGTCGTTCTTAAAAATTGGTTACAAAAACTACAACCTGTACTCCTGTACACGTACTAAACACGAAAGTGTTTTCTGAGCAGCTGTGCAAACCCCCCGTTCAATAGTGTGCGCTCTGTACATACACTTAACCCAGATAGCACGCGACGTCTTAAAGACGTCTGTTTTACGTCCATTTTTGGTCTGAACGTCTTACGTCCTGAAAAGACGTCTTTAAGACGTTTCATTTCTTGACGTTTCAGTCATTCTAAACTGCTAGAGAAAAGCTTCACAAACTGTAATTGATTATCAACAAAGAAGTGCACAGAAAAGTAATACATCAAAATAAATAGATAAATAAATAAATAAGTTAAATAAATAAATAAAGCATAAAATGTTAATGTTCGCGGATATGCTGAAAAACATTCTTTTAATTTATTTTTTTTATTTATAAATAAATAAATAAATAAATAAATAAATAAAGCATAAAATGTTAATATTCGCGGATATGCTGAAAAACATTCTTTTAATTTATTTTTTTAATTTATAAATAAATAAATTAAATAAATAAATAAAGCATAAAATGTTAATGTTCGCGGATATGCTGAAAAACATTCTTTTAATTTATTTAAGACGTCTTTAAGACGCTCTGTGCTATCTGGGAAGTAATAGGCGTGACGATTTTGCGTTGCATGTTTCGTTACATCTTTTATGAAATCACCCCCCATCTGTAAAACACTTTTCTCTCTCTCTCTCTCTCTCTCTCTCTCTCTCTCTCTCTGGAACGAGGAGTCCCTTCTCGAAAGATTTTTGTACTTTTTGCCCGTCCGTTTACCTTTACCTTTATGTTCACCTTTTCTTTTCTCTACTCGCTTTATGACTCTGTCGATCATCAGTACCAGGTAACGGATTACTAGGGTTAGGGAATTTTACCTGGGACGATTATCCTCGCGTAACACATTTCCGTCCCATAACACATTTTCGTCCCATTTCCGTTGCATATTTCGTTACATCTTTTCTCAAATCACCCCCATCTCTAAAACACTTTCGTGTTAAAAATAAAAAAAATGTTTTTGTTTAATTGTTCTTATTAATCTAGCATCTGATCGTACATTGAACTTTATTATAAATTTTTTGTCTACATGTCCGTTTCCACAGATTAATGTTGAGCAGTATTTATTTTGATGAAGAAAAATTTTTCGGATTTTTTTGAAGTGTTTATATGCATCCAGTAATGTTCGTCATATAAACGACAGTTTCCTGCTTAATATTGATGTTCGAAAATTTATTTCGAAAAACTGACAGAAAGCCGAGCGAGCATCGACAGTTCAGCGATTGCACTTGAAATTCGATCGAGCTGTATAGTTTAACGTTGAAAGCTGTGATCAAAAAGGAATGCGATTACGACTCTATTTCCGGCTCCAACACTCCATTGACTTGTTTCAGTAGAATTCCATTTACCCAGAACTGTGTTCTTTGACCTTTGCGAAACTTCCTCGGTGTAACTTAGACAAAGTGTGGCTGTGACAACGGTATGGAATAGAGAATAGCGGTCCGCGGGACAACGTTGCCCACGCTCTTCATCAAAGTCGTCAATTAGCTCGGGATGCGCTGGTTCTATTTACGCCACCTGCTTTATTGAATTTATACCCATCAAAGATGAATGGTGGGGACTGGAAATGCACGTAGCTCTGAATATAGTGTTTAAGCTTCAGTATCCATTGCAGTATGACGGATAGCTTGGCCGCGGTCGTTATTGACCCAGCACGGGACTCCGTACCGATCGATGTTGAAAAATGTTTCATACTTTTCCGAATTTGTTACCGGCATTCGCCAGCTTTATCATCTTCTTGCCACTAGTTTTTAGGAACGATCGTAAAATTTGTCAGAACCGCAGACTCATACAACTAATGGCCGAGTAAACTAATAGTTGGGTAAACATCTGACGGTTCAATTGTTTTGCACATATTCGCCCATATTTCCAACAGTATGGCTTACAATTTTGACACTAAAACTGATTGTGAGTAACGAATGCTACTGATATACATTGCTTTGCAAGAATCCCGATCTATTCAGGCTTCATGCAATTTTCATTGTAACATCTGCTTTAATAAAGAAATTCCGTTAGAAATGAGAGAAAAAGTTCAAATCTCATTTTTCCTATTTTGTTTTGAAAATTTCTGGTGAATACATGTTCATAATTAATTAAAGTGTTCCTTTTTCATAACTGAACTGCTGATCTTTGTGCAAACCAAAAATATTCTCCATCGATCGTGTGAACCAGGAGTTAACAAACCAGATAATATCTTTGGATTTATCTACAGAATTATTTATTGAGTATTTACGTTCTGACGTTAAAACTTTATTATAAATTCAACACAGATCCGTTCCTACGCTGCTAATGCACATGTTGCTGGCAATATTTGCATCGAACAATATTTTTCTTCGATATGTACAATATCGTAAGAAATACATGACGTATTCGAAACCTCGTTTACGCGAAGCGTGTTAATTCGCTGAAATCAATAGCGAAGAAAATAAAGTCAGTCGCATAAAATTATAAACTAAAACAACAGCTAGTGCAAATTTAGAAGGCAGCATGCATCAGAGAAGTATCAAATGTTAGCGCAGCCTCGACAAACACGAAAGCACGAGTGCAACAAGTGACCGTCGAATATCACGACAAAGAACGATCGTATGTATCTTCGCCGGAGGATTAAACATTCCTTCGGCCCCTAGATCTCGCGATTCCACCGGTCCTCGGTAATTGGCTCCCACATCTTCCGAAGTTAAGATCGAAGAACGTTCATGTGCAGTAAAGTGGCGCAGTAACATCGACCGGACGTAAAGTTCCCGCGGACAGGTTGAGCCTGATAAAGCGGCCGTAAATGCGATCACGTGTACCCGGTGAACGTGAAACATTCCCCGTTACATTTCTGGATATTGTCGACGATGCGGAGGGTCTTTAACCCGGCCGAAATGCCTACGCGAAAAGATCTCTGCCGCGTCGGTCGTTGCACGGCGTGCAATTTTTCACTTAACACCGCGCGCCCGCTTTAACATCCCCTGGGCGATCATCATTCTTCCGTCGAACTTTGAAAGATTATTAGGCTTGATTCGAGCGGAGAATGTAGCACAGCCTGTAATCTAATACAGTACCCCGCGCATGATCATTACGGGGATGGATCGTTTATCACTTCGCTTCGAATAGCTGCGATAAATATTCCATTGTTGTTCGTAAATCGCTGCTGTGTTCGACAGACTCTCGGAGCTTTGTATCGACTGCTGGCAGTTTCTAAAATTATTGACAATTATCATTCCTGTCCTGCGACGAGGTTCTTGAACACCTGCAGCGTTTCCAAGTTTTAAGATTATTTATTTCATTTTTTATTTACTAGGACTAATAACGAAACAAATAGAGTTTTGCTTAATTTTTGTGGGCTTTACCTCTGTTTCCACAATACATTCGTTATTCATAGACTATGATTGTTTCTGCATTTCTACTTGTTAGTAGAATAGCTGCGATAAATATTTTATTGTTGTTCGTAAATCGGTGCTGCGCTCGACAGACTCTCGGAGCTTTGTATCGACTGCTGGCAGTTTCTAAAATTATTGACAATTATCATTCCAGTCCTGCGACAAGGTTCTTGAACGCCTAAAGCGTTTCCAAATTTGAAGATTATTTATTTCATTTTTTATTTACTAGGACTAATAACAAAACAAATAGAGTTTTGCTTAATTTTTGTGGGTTTTGCCTCTGTTTCCACAATACATTCATTATTCATAGACTATGATTGTTTCTGCATTTCTGCACTTAGTAACCTCCTCCCTCGATAGCGAAATACAGTGAATTCTCAATATACAGTGTGTCCCACGAACTCTGTCCACTTGAACATGTTGGTTATTTCAAACAATACGAGAAAATGTTATTTACGGAAGTTATAGGGTTCAAGAAACTATATAATATGGTATAAATGATATTCTTGCAAGTGGAGACTTAGAGAAGATATAGAGGTCACCTTTCTTTTTTTTTTCAAATGGAATGTCCAATTTCTTATGCTCGATTTCGATAGATTGGCGTATTTTGAGTATAAAAATGCTAAAATGTATTTGTCCTAAATCTTACCGTACTATAATTCTTCCACGGATGTTTTAACCTCGCTATAAAGATTTAACGAACGTCCATTTGCTAAAACAAATTGTGAAGTTTACTAGAGCCGTGAAAGAAGTTTTCGTAGGGTCTGGAATGAACTGTCGGATGACAGAATTCTTGGGAACGAATGTATTCGAGTGTGTCAAGGCATCGGGATCGTAGAGTTCATAAACGATGGATATTGATTTCAGCGAGGATTTCGTCGAATTTCTCCGGAGCGCGACATTTGCCGGGAACGTAGACGTTCCTCATTGATTCGAGACGTGCGAGATATTTTTTTCCGCGGCGAGTGCCCGTCGACACTGCCGTCGAAAGTTCCCCGACGATTTTCGTCGACAGCCTTCAATGACACGCGCCCGCGGAGGACGAAAGAGGCAAAAATCTTGGCTAGAGTAAATGAAATGCCACGGGGGTTGGGGGAGAGAGAGAGAGAGAGAGAGGGGGGATAGCCGTTGGGGGGTGCGGTGGTTGTCGAAATAAGAATTTTCACGTCAGCCGTGATAAGAAAGCGTGAACAACGGAAATGCAGGGAGGCCTGTGCGAATGGCACTTCGTCCGATGATTTTTGCTTTTCCGCCGAATGGAAACGCTTTGTGGGCGGGGGGGGGGGGGAGGGCTAGGAACACCGGAAGCGGGGAAAAATCTGGCGCAGAACGGGAACTGGGTCAAAACGGGGAACGTTATCAGATATCGAGAGGTCGGGACTGGTGCGAGAAGCCGTTGTTACGTCGTAACACGCGGAAACCGTGGAAATTAACAAGCTCGATCGTACCTGGAGACGGCGCGAGTGTACAATTCAGACCTGCGAACACAGGGACACCGGAAACTGGAAAAAATCCGGCGCGAACCGGGACGAAACGAGAAAGGTTGGGAGATATCGAGGGGTCCAGCGATGGCGGACCAAGAGGCCGCTGTTCCAACGAAACGGCCGGCAACCGTGCAAATTAATAAGCTCGACCGTGCTTCGAGACGGCGAGGTAGGATAATTCAGACGTTCAAATAGGCAAGCGCTAGAGAAGAGTACCCTCGAGTGTATTCGCTTCGGGGATGAATCCCGGTTGGATCTCAATAAAGATGCAACAGCCGTGTACACGAAACACGTACACAAAAGGGGCAGATTGGGGGAGGGGTGGGGAGGGGAGGGGGCTAGACGCCGGGAGGAACGCGAAAACCCCGGATAGAGAAAGACCGGAGGGAGGGGGAGGGGCGGTAAAGAGGAAGAACGGAGGCCACGCTCGGCTGAATATTTGCCCTTCCCTCGTAAATTGCGAAACATAAATAGAGAAATACGCGCGGTATGGTTATACCAGCACTGAACAAGCAGAGTCTACCAGGGGCGTAGGGAACAAGGGGGCCGAGAGAGGGAAAACTAAAACTCTATATGGCTCTCTGTATTCTTCGAGGAAGTTTTTAAGGAGAAACTACGTCCCGATAGAAATGTCAGTTCCGCGGAAATGGATGGGGCTCCGGTGGAGGGTTCAGCGTTCGTTCCTCTTCCTATCGTTACATTATATCCGCTTTGTCAAGTAGAGAAGTGGGTTACTGGCGCGCCGATGCAGCGCCGATGCACCGCCCCACCGTCCTTGGAGCAATACACAGGCAGGATAGAGCGTGGTAACGGACCGCGACAGGTGGCGATTGATTTTCTTATCGTGCAATTTCGCGAAAAGTGCTCGTCCCACCTTGAGGGGGAAGCTTCTTTTATCCGAGATCAAAGAGGACCGAGGGACACGCGATATCGTCGAGAAACGTCCTGCCACGATGAACCAGCGACCGTAATCGCGACCTCTCGAACGAATATAATCAACGAGAGCACCCTAACCTGATTCACCTTGCTCCAAAATCGTACAACTTTTCGTAGAAATCAGACTGCCCGCTAATTCTTGGACGAGATCGAAGCTGAAACGTTGCAGAATAACAGAAAATTATAGGGAAAGCAGCATAATGAAAAACTATGTTGATGTGACGTTTCATCAATAAAATTTTCGTTTATCCATTATTGCGTGCTGTTAGATATTAATCTTAACATGTTACGCACCGTTTCGTACTGATTTTGTGATGCCGAATTCAAATCCGGTGAGAGATTTTGTCTACCGTTTCAAAATTACAAGGCTAAAAAAATTTTAGGTGAAAAGTTGATTAAAATCGTGATTTCTTTCATTTAACACTAAACCTACCACGATCAAATAACCGCTTTTCTATTTCACGATTATTGAAATTATAAAAACATATTTATAGCAAATTACTGAATTGACTTCTTTATTCAAGCATATATTATAATGAAAATCGTACAAAGTTTAAATAAATTCAGTCTTCTCCCTTCTATAAGACGTTTCACTTTTATGTTTTGTGCTTGGTAGGTTTAGTGTTAAACTCTTTCGTAGCATTCTAGTTTCAATATACAGGGTGATCTATGTTAGTATAACTAACATAGATCTACGAAACGCATATTTTAAATTGTCATTACAGGCTCAAATAAAAAAAGTCGTAAAAAGTGCCATTTTTATTTTCTCATGTAATTCTTACCAATTGCAATTTTTTCAAAATCTTGTTTGCACATCATTTGGAAAACCAATTCTTCTAATTGCTCAAAAGAATCAGGTTGTTTGATGCAATTTAAAAAAAGTTATAGTAGTTTAAAGGGCGTTCGAATGTTTTCGTGAGTCTGTGTATGTCGCCAAGGCCTGGACTGATCAGAAAATTAAATTTTGCGATTTCCGGATGTCGTAGCTGAGACAAATTCAGCGACTACTATATTATGAGTCGATTAATAACGCCAAAATAGATTGTTCCGGTTTGCGGGCCGAGCGGCCATTGTACAGCGTCAAAATTGAGATAGGGGTTCTCCCGGTGAAAATTCGGTTTCCTTCCCTCTAAGGGGCTTGGCTGCTCCTAAAACTCCCCGAAGACGATTAAATTGCGATCGGCCATAACCTCGACGTATTTCCCCCTATCGAGGTTCATCTCTCCGAGGAAAGATATAATCCCGATATCCGGAGACGTCTCGGAAAACCGGCAGGGAATGCGAACGGTGCTGGAGCAGTCCGAGTTCCCGGACTGCTCCTCGGTTCTGGGACAAAATTGTAAGGATCCCCGTGGGGAAAACGTTTCCTTTAGGCCGGCGTCGGGAACCTAGGGGCCCGTCTTCGAAACAACTATCCAGAGATTCTAAAAAATTTAGTCTAATTTGGACCCGTCCCTGGTACCACTCTCGGTATTCCCAGGGCGTTGGGAGCTGCTGCAATGGACTTTGGGATAGGTAGTATCTCGTCGGGCCGACGTGCACTTCGTCGAAGAAGAGATATAATCCGATACGTAACTGCGGAGAAAAAGGAAAGCAACGTGGCGCGGGGAGGGGGGTGTGTGTGTTCTGGTATCCCAGGCCCCCCCCATGTGGATGTTGCTACAAGGGAAGAGCATCCCTTGGACAGGTTAGCATCCCCTAGAGTGGACCGGTCGATAGATCTACAGCTTCTAACGCCGGGCTACAACACCGTTACACTCGTTCGCCCGGCATCTGTTCTCCGTGATACGAAATAGACCCAGGAGTAACGCGACCGATAAATTTACTAACCGTTCGGATGAACCTTCCGGCCTCGAAGCCTTTGCTCGAAAATAAAGATAGCAGGCTAGTTGTTAAAGACACCAGTTCCCAACAAGACGTGAGTTCTCTGCCGATTCTCCAGATGAGATTTCGGTGCATGGTTTTGTGGCTTTCTTTGCGACGCGCAGTGGGCTCAAAAACCAGTTTTCTGGACCAAATTCCATTAATCAAAACTTATGGGTGATATAAAACAATGTTTCCAACGAAAGTTGTAGGATATACAGTGTGATCGAATACAGGTGGGAGAAAATTTGAGGAGTGGTTCTCCGTGACAATATAAGACGAAAATGAAGAGTAAAAAAATTGCGATTTCGGCTTTATATTTTAGTTATTGACAATTACTCATTCGCCTAAAATGCGGCAACCCGCTCAACAAAGGTGCTAAAGTGAGATCCTAACCATTGGATGCGAGCTAGGACCCCCTTCGATACCTAACCGTCGCGCGCCATTATGACGTAAGCAACGTAAGCCTTTGTTGGTCGGGTTGCCGCATTTCAGGCGAATTTTAAATAACTCATAAATAAAGCCGGCATCGCAATTTTTTTATTTTTCATTTTCGTCTTATATCGTCTTGGAGAAGCACCCCTTAAATTTTCTCCCACTTGAAGACAAACACCTTGTAGAAGAGGGCGCATGTTGATTGTATTTGTTTGACAGAGCAGTGCCCCTGAAATACTCTGGAGAGATTACAATTGACTTGAGTCAAAACCAATATTTTTGACTGCGTGTTCTTGTAGGTAAGTAATAAGCCATAATAAAGATACACGTGCTTTCAAACGAGAAGATTGTTTTACATATTTCATTTTTATCAAAGATAAGGAGATTAAAATTCTATACAATGTGTTGCACCATAATGAGTACGTCGAGCACACTTTACGCCACTGCTGAAATGTCTGCCTTTGCCGGGTTAACGAGTGTACGCTGTAAAAATTTATTTTAAACGAACAGAGAATGGAGTACACATGCTATCTCCCAAATGAATTTAATAGGTAGCCACAATTGTTTATCCCAAATTGCAAATTATCAAGTATACAAATTAATTCGTGGCTCTCACAGTTAGCCAATAGTAACTTTATTTTCGACACAAATCTTTCCACCACTAACTTCAAAAATATAATCACACACAATCAGATTATTAGGTGTGATACTCTTTCACGTATTATTCCTAGAATCTGAAGATGACTATGAAGAATATCAAAGTGTCTACGTCGCCGACAGATTATGGTCACATCGTGCAGTGTCACTGGTACTGAAAAAAATTGACAGTCGAGCTTCGACCCCGAAATGTTACTCCTACCCCTACCCCTATTAAATACATTATATAATAGCGAAATATATAATTTTTGCATTTTCTTTATTCTGTTTCTTTATAAGGTAAACTAGTTGTATTGTTTGATAGGAAGAGTTTACTTTAGTGTTATGTTTACATTAATTCTCGAGCTTCGTGACCCCACACCGGGTATACCCTGCGGTAGTGGGAATAATTCCATATTTATCGTCCAGGTCTTTGCGACATATACAGAAAAAATTAAATGTCGTCGTTACTTCCAAGGGTGGTAGTTTAGTCATCTTAGGGTCACGTAGATTCATACGATTTTGTAGAATGTTTATTTTTATTTCAGTGCACGCGTCGGAGGATTTGGAGAGCAGAAAGATTGCAAAGTTGGCGTATCAAAGGATTAGCCGTGGGTCCCATTGCATGAATAGCGTAATCGTATGGACGGCGTATGATGGAAACAGTTTCACGCTGGACTCGGAACACGCCGCTTGAAAATCGCTTCTGAAATAACATTTACTTTCCAAGCAAAATTTCGTCGGTACACGGTGGACGGGCAGCCTTGTGACTTGTGACCGACTGTAACTCAAAGGCTCGCACAACTTTCCCCGCCCCTGAATCCGAGCTTTCGTTTGGAAGGTTTCTACGGCATCCGGCACGGTCCCGGGTTCCGAGTCGAATGATACGCAAATTATACGGGATTACATTCTCGAGTGGAAAATGCGGCTCGTTCGAGCGTACTGCAAATCAGCCCGGTGTTGTGTTCAGTTATGTCGCCGGGCAAGGGAGGTGAGAGAAAAAGAAGAAAAAAAATACGAAGAAGAAGAAGAAGAAGAGCAAGAGGAAAGCTCGTGACAGCGAAAGTGCGAGCTCGTTGCAGCGGAAAGAATCGACCGGCAGCATCCCGGAAGAAATATTTATACGCGTCGCGTCGCGGCAAATAAAATTGCCGGCGTCGCGGCGCTGCTAATGAGTAAAAACGAACAGCAAAATGTCTGGAATACCTGTTACCGAGGCGGACCGATTGAACCGGGAAGATAAGCTGCGAAGGCATCGAGCATCGTTAGCGACGTGAAATTGCATTCAAAACAGAATATAGCGATTCGCCGTCGCTTCGATTGAAATCGATCTTGTTATGACGGATTAAAAAGCGTTGAGCAACTCGAGTGTCGCTACTTAGAGGGAAATGTTAATAACGCGTCTCACGGATCGCTGCCGCGACGCCCAACCGAATTAAATTATCGCTATTATTGTTAACAGGAAGAACGGAGACGACACGGTACAGCGCGCAATACGGCACGTCAGAAAATCTCGAGAAGGAAATATAACGAACGTCTGCAAGTAATTCGCTTCTCGGAAGCGATAATCAGGCCTGCAACATTTATAGGGATCACTGGACGGGAAATGCTTCCGGTGCTCATGGCGTGAAAAAGCGAATCAAAACGTTGATGTCATTTTTTTCTTAGTAAATTTCGCGATTTATCGAGGAAGCAAATACGTACACAATACGGTACACGTTGAAACATTTCGAATTAAAACTTGTTGGTTGTTATATTGAAAAAAATTTATGAGGATTAGGTAGGTTAAGTAGGTTATGAGGATTAGAAACTGATTTTGTCACCTACAAGGTCACTTCAAAGTCATGGTGTGCAGATCGTTTAACTCTTCTTGACGCTGACTACCACGTCACGTTATAAAAAGTACATGTCAATATGAAAAAAATGTGATGACCTTGATGAAACCGTTAAAGTGACCTTCACAGGAGATTTTCACGAATTGAAAACTTTTTTTGTAGCGGAAATAATTTAGGTGCTTCAGTTAAAATTAACACCCTGTATATGCTAGGACAACAAGTGTTAAACTTATAAATGAATTTGACAAAACGATTTAAAATTATGTAAAATTGGCGACAACTTCGATCTATTTTTTTTTTACTCGCTGCAACTATTCGCGAAAAAAGTGGAACTCAATTTAATATCAGCTTTTTCGAATCTGCTTGTGACAATCTAGTTTGCATAAACTCCAACTCTTACCGCTTTAACTCTCCAACTCTTATTAAACTCTCATTCTCTTTCTACTCCATTTTTCGGAGTAAGATCGAAAACAAAGAAAATTTAAATATCTTCGGGAAGAAACGTCATAAGTAGCCTGCGGATTCATATGCAAAATCAAAAGTCTCTTCATCGGTTGCAAGAAATGGGAGCCAAATAGAAATTCTTTTTCTTCTCTAACAACTTTAATAGTTCGATTAAATTATAAAATCCACAGTCACACACACTTTCTCTGCATAGATGTTTTCTTTGTTCGTATCTTCATTATTTCTAGGAACAATGAAAGTGGATATTGGCGAACAACAGCAATCATTGACAGTAATACGTATGGTGTTTCAGGTAGATTAGGTGTGCTCTTATAGGTTATAAAACACTAGTGCAGTCAATATTAATCTTCCTACAGTCCTTAAACGAAGCTATTGATTACTACAGTGAATTCTCGATATATGTCAACGAAACTCGGTGTCCAGGGCCTCTCGAACTTCGTGGCACCTCACGGAGTATACCCCGTGGTAGTGGGGATAATTCCGCGACGTTTATCATCCAGGTCTCGGCGACGTATATAGAGAAATCACTGTACTTACTTTTGCCATAAATAAAATGCGGAGTCATAGAGAGTCATCAGAGAAATACAATGTTGTACGGAAGTGCTGACAGCGAATTTAGAGAGCCGTTGCGGCTACAACATTGTCGGTTATATCGGTGTGAGACCAGAAGACCACTACTAATCCAATTACAAAACTTTTTTATTTTTCGTTATATTTTTATGAAACTTTTACCAACATATTCGTGGCATTATTCTGATTAAAATGATACCAAACGCGATATAATTTGGATCACATTTACACTAATTTTCCGTTAATGTAATTGTTATGGGAAGCAACTTTCATCGTTCATTACACAGGTAAATATCATCGGAATTGTATCGTATTTGGTATCATTTTAATCAGAAAAATGCCACGAATATGTTGGTAAAAGTTTCATAAAAAAATAATGAAAAATAAAGAAGTTTTGTAATTGGTTTAGTAGTGGTCTTCTAGTCTCACACCGATATAGCCGACAATGTTGTAGCCGCGACACGACGGTTCTCGAGTGGTGTGAGGTTTTCCACTACCTTAAGCATGGGAGGTTGGCACTGCCTTAAAATTAATATTCACTGTAGTTGGTGCTTTGGTTGCGCCCGGTTAGGCAATATTTAAGCTTGAGGTGGTAAAAGTTTGACGGACACGGCCGCTGAAAAGCGAATCGCCGTGACTCAGACCGTGGGTCCGTTTTATCTTGTCGAATTCGGGCCATGCAATCAGGTGAAACGCAATTGAACGGCGTAACCGCGGGAAACGAGGAATCGGCTGAAAGGATCCCAAGTGTCGGCCGGTGCGGATGCGGCTTTGACTAGGAATTAAACGATCGTGTATCGGTGTCTCGGTATTTTGCCACCAAGTCATCCTGTCTTTGCGTTCTACATCGAAACCACTTTCCATTGTTCCGCTTTACCCACCAAAACCACTCGAAAGCACCAAGCTCTTACTATCACTTCGTTATCGCTATCATTAAAACGTTGTTCCAAAATTTTATTAGTCCTATAGCAAGCGAATTCTATCGGGCTGATCGACAATTTTTTTCAAGTTTCTAACCGCTTAGGATTATTGTTCCAATGCTCAGCCATTTAAGGCTAGGAGTCAGCCTCCTTAAACTTTTTTTGTTATTAATATACTATTTTCCAAATGCTTTTTTTATGGACATTCAAAGAAAAATTTTAAAAACATCAAAGATTACCTCCTAGAAGTTAGATTGCTCTTTATTTTGATCTCCAATAAAAACTGTGTATACTAAGTCTTTTCACTCGAAGCTACCTTGATTCCAAAATTCCGTCATTTTAAAAAATCTATATATTCGTGTCACACATAAACGTTTAGCAATTTATTAAAGAGAAAGGCACTTAACGCGGTACAAATTATTTCGAATCATAGTATAATAATTTTTAGAGGTACCTCAGTCGTTTCTAAATTCAATAACAAATTATACAGGGTGCCTCATTTGAAGAGTAGCGCGCAATTATTTCCCAAACTGTAGCGCGCTGTAAAAAATATTTAAATTAATACTTGCTTCGTTCCGGGGGATTATGGTGCTCACAAATCTATGTGGTCGTGCATCCGTCTAGCTAAGCTAAATTTAGAACAGAATGACCTTGAATGACTGGAAGCCGAAAGTGTCATACGTCAATGAATTCGTCTCGGGATAGGCTGCACGGTTCCGTATAAGAAAACAGAGAGGTCACCTTGAAACCTGGGAAGCACTTGCTATAGGTTGGAAAGTAATTTTGTGCGAAACTTCAGATGAGACAGCCTCTATATATCTTCCCCCAAGTTAGCTGAGAACAATAGACACGGCGAGTCCGCCGTTAGCGATTCTAGTTCAGGCGGAAGCTCGGACATTTTCGAGGTTATCGTAACGCGCTAATCATACGTAGATACACGATCGGAGAATCGGTGTGCGGCGGATTCGTCGTCGTCGAAAGTTCGCCGAGCAATTTGACCGTGGACTCTTTAAAAGACCTTAATCGGATTAGTCGGTCGAATGCGGAGCAGCGAGGGAGTGAAATCGCGGTGGAAAGGGGGATCGGAAAGACTTTCGGGCGATGAACGAGAATTTAAATCTATCGACCAAGAGAATGAAAAAGCAATGTGGGAAAAGGGGCGACCGACGGGGCCTGATACGGGAAGAAAAAGGACGGCCGACGAATCGTTAAAAACAACGAGCTCGTACCGCCGGTGTAGGGAGGCGATTTTCGAGATATCGAAACGCGGGTGTGTATGCTACGTCGGATAAGTGCGACTGTCGGGCTTAGGGGCAATATGCGCCCGACCGAAACCTCCGCGACCAATTTGATTACTCCTGCCGTATTCCATTCCATCGCAAGCGCGCGTCGACGACCTCTTTGCATCGCGCTCGATTCGATCACTGACCGGCCGAAGTCGATTGTTCCTCGATTTATAATTTCCGATCAGTTGTGCAGCCTGATCCGTTCCTGTTAGAGCTATTCATATCGCCTGTACCGAGGGAGTTTGCACACGGTTGCGTCCGCGAATTACAGCTGGAAATTAGAAATTACGCGTTACCCTTAAGTCTACACTGGGTACCATTTAAATTAATTTAAACAATGGAGAATACGGCATTACTGCGTTACAAACGAGGACAACAGTTTTGGGAACAATCGCGAAAAGTTCGGAGAAGAATTAAAATTCCGTCGTAGATTGGCATAATTAATTTGACCTCGGCTATTTTAGAGTATGATGAATGATATCGTTGAAGCAATGCCGAGGATTGTTTGCAATACAAGTTTGAATATTTGTATGTTTCGTATGTTCTAAGTTTGCGCAATTACCTTCGAATTAACGATATATCAACAGATCAATTCCAGCCTATTTCACGTTGCACTAAAATCAACATCCGATAATTTATGGCCGGGAGTTAATCGCTCCCGTTTAACGCTCGGCAGTTCCAGTATTGAAATTGTAGATAGATTTTTACGCTTTCCCGAACGAAAATATTATAGATGAATTGCCGGCGCTCAGTTTCGGTCTGTCATCTATAAATCGCAGACGGTCCCGATGCGTTCAAAAACCAATTAATCTAGGCGGGAAGAGGGTTGGGGGGATGCGGAGGAGCGGATGAAAAGTTCCGAAATCTCTCTTTACAAATTGTATTTTCTGTTCGTTATTCACCGGGGTTTAAATCTGATCACATTTCCCTCGCTCCGAGACAACTATCCGCCTCTCGATCAAGCTTTCAACAAACCGGAGCATTCACCGAGAATTTTCGCGGTTATCGTTCATCGGTGAAAATCCAATGCATTCAATCCGAAAACGAGGTTACACAATGGAATTGGATCCGCCGTATTCGCCATTAATTTATTCCCGCCTCTCTACGAGTGTTTTTCCTTTTGTTTTTGTTTGTTTTCATCACTCTCCGTCTGTGTTTAGGTTTCGCGTGTTGCCTCGACGCGTCGCGTCACGGGCCCTAAATTTCCGCCGATAACTTCAGGTTCGCGAGACTCGCGCACACCATGCCGCCGATCGTATCGCGAACCGGCGGCGGCAGTTTACGCAACAGTTGTCGCGGACCACCCCACGAAAATACCCTCCTGAACACGCTTAATTTATTGCTATGGAATTTTTATGGAAAGAAGCGTTGCCCTTAGGAACTTCTTTAACACTGAACCTACCACGGCCGGTCAATTTGACACACGAGATAATATGGTATTTATTCTTCTATACCTAAACAATCAGTGTAAAAGAAAGGCTATTCTCTATTTAGATAATACTAACAAATAAAGATACCAGAAGAAAATAAAGATACCAATTTTCTGGACACAATTCCATTAATCGAAACTTATAGGTGATATGAAACAATGTTTCCAACGAAAGTTGTAGGATACACAGGGTGATTGACTACAGGTGGGAGAAAATTTGAGAGGTGGTTCTCTGTGACAATACAAGACGAAAATGGAGAGTAACAATATTGCGATTTCGGCTTCATATCTAAATTATTGACAATTTAAGATTCGCCTAAAATGCGGCAACCCGCCCAACGGAGGTGCTAAAGTGTGTGACGTCAGAGCCTAACCATTGGATGCGAGCGAGGACCCCCTTCGATACGCGATCGTCGCGTGCCATTATGACGTAAGCAAGGTAGACGTCTGTTGGTCGGGTTGCCGCATTTCAGGCGGTTTTGAAATAGATAATAAGTAGAAAATGAAGCCGAAATTGCAATTTTTTTATTCTTCATTTTCGTCTTATATTGTCTTGGAGAACCACCCCTTATGGGTCAATTTGACGCACGCGATAATATGGTATCAACGCAATAATATGGTAAAAAGGCTATCGCTTATCAGTCATAGGCTTTTATGACTTGTAGGCGGATATGATTCTTAGGTTTCCAGCGTGGTCTGTGTATTTCAAACGCGACGCTCAACGACAACCTCAGATTTCGTCTAAGAGTCAGTCACCAGAACGGCGCGACTGACTGGTAACGAGAATTCACTGTATTTCGTAAATTCCATTCAGAAAGTTTCACTATAAAAAGAGCTCCAAATTCAGGTAATAGCCCGTGTTCCCATTAATATTGTTGGAGTGTTTCATTATCTCCAATGTTTCCTAGCATTTTTCTTTTTTTTTTTAAATATCTTGCTATTCTAACTTGAGGTTCGCGCGTCGGGAAACTCGCCGATCGTATCAGCGGACCGGCAGCAGTTTACGCAACAGTTGTCGCGGAACTCCCTGGGAAAATGCCCTCCTGAACACACTTAACAATACACCTCATTACAGCCGACGTTGTATATGTAGATCGAAGTAGGCGCGCGACTGCGGAGGTTATCGCCCGTACTCTCTGCTTCAACCGGCGGGGACCCACGGTTACATTATTTTTTCCCTGCTCCGTTTTCACCGGTGGCAGTCGCCAGATCTCCGCATCTAAACTGGTTATAAACTGTTGCGAAGTTACATTATCGTTATTTAGTGCCGGTGCAACTTCCCTTTGGCCGCCGCGCCGCCGGTTATGACTTTTGTCGTTGCCCTGGCCACGGGAGCACGGTTTGCGATACGCTTGCAAAATGGAATAAAAATTGTTTTTTAGATTGCGCATTTTTGCGTAGTTTGAACCGTTAGCATTCATTTTGTGTAATTTGATAAGCTTCTCTCCGGTTGACGTTGTTTATCGTCGAAACGTTTAAATTGTTCGACTTCGTTTCATTTACATAATTTCAATATGATTTGATGATCGGTATGGTAGTTGATTTGTACTACAAGATTCTACTGCTATCTATAGCACTCCTCGAAGATCGAAGTGCCGGCAATTCACCGGTAAGTGGTTAGTGTCGAGTGAGATCGATCGGACACCGATTAATTAAGAATGATTCCGAAAATTAGCGTTAAACTGTGCAGCGATCAGGTTGTTATTATGCTTCGTGCGTAGTATGATTTATGGAAATTACTTGCAGCCGAAAATTATACTTTCTTTATGAACCTGCGCATGGAGTCACGGAAAATCGATTTCAAATTCTCAGATTTTAATTTATTAGATCGTTCATTCGTATTCTCATGAAGCATACTCGTAAATTGTCTACGAATCTTTCTGATAATTCCTGTTGTCAAAGATTATTTGATAAAAATTAAAAATTTGAGTGGATTTACTTCGCTGATAATACTCACACATAATACTGAACATGTTATTGTGTTCCCACGGTTCACGAATAAAAAGAAGCTTGATCTTCTAATAATTAATAGTACCGTCGATTATAAGTACACTGAAGATCTCGTGCATTAATAACAAAATTTATCAGGTGAAATAGAAAGTAAAAGAAATATGTGTTACGTATAACTTGTAGAGGTTATTCAGAGTAAAATAAATTTTAAATGTAATTCCTGTTTCTTGAAAGTGATGCAGAGAATTCCGCATAAAATTAATTGTAAGGAGATTGAATTCTGTTGCGAATGTCAGCTACAGGTATCCCCAAATGAATCATGGCACAGTCCGAGCGTCATTATTGTATCACCTCGGAGGTGTTCGTACAGGGCTGTTAAGATAAATTTCATCGGAAACGCTGGCACCCGTTAAGACTTAATCGAAGAATTCACAGGAGCGCATCATTGGCGAGGTATTCGTGGAATTCGCGGAAACGCAAATTAGACGAAAGGCGGCGCGGTAACATGCGAACCACATAACTCAAGGAACATAAACGTGGTTCCAAGTACACGGTCGGTGGATAGTTTCGAATATATACGAACGGAGTGTAGCCACGAGCCCAGCCTTTAAGCGAATTCCTTGGTGTCGTCGCGTCGACAACCAGTTCCCTTTAGCCTCTCGTGAACTGATCGCTCCCGCGAAATTCAATGCGACTCTGCCGCTAAACGCCGCGATGTAAATTCACTTTGAGTCAAATTACTGCTACCCGAACGTTTTCCTGACGGTCGCAAACCTGCGGAGGAGTAGTTTCTCTCGGGAAACCACCGTCAGACCGAATACACCGTCATCGGAATTATGTGTCTGCACGCAGACCTCTTCTTTTGATATTTCCGAAAATTCTATTTATATTGTATTTTTAATCATGAATTTCAAAAATTTTGCCACAATCAACGTCAATATGATGTAGTTTATATCGATATGGTAAAGTGAAAGAGTTACTTGTTCAATCAAGCGAACAATTTTTGGAATTTTCCTCTTCTTTCATTTTCTTTTCTACCACACAGATCAAAATAGCTGGTTTCTAATTTTTTCTGTCACAATTACTGAAATTATGAAAGTGTTTTCATGAGAAATTATTGAACGAACTTCTTCATTGAAATATATGGTATAATAAAAATGGTAAGATATTTTGCAATTGTTATAAAAATAACAAAAGAAACAGTTACAGTAGGAATTTGAGCAAAACACAATTGGTTGAATCAAAGGGATACTTTGTGCAACTATTTCTAAAGAGTATGCAAGAGTTAACTATAATGAATCTTTCCGAAAAGTGTACTTTTGACGCTTAGTAATTAGTAGTAAATTTTATAAGCTTTATAGCTTTTTCCATCTCCTAAAGCAGGACGTAGTACAAAATTTTTAATATTTGATGAGATTTTTATCATTTTTGGAATACGATGGAACTTTCAGTGTAATAAAAAAGTTACGAAAAGTTTACGATTCAAATTTTCGTGTAGTGATATATCAAATTTTATGTTTGTATAAAGATTCGCTATCTGATGATAATGTTTCTGTTTTATGAGAACAATTGGACACTTAAACGATGTGGTGTAAAATGTATGAATGCATGTTGTGAAATTCGTGGAATAAATTATATCAAGTACCTACTAGTTTCAATAAAACATTTCTGATAAAATGTGCTACTTAAAAGTCAAGCAATACATTATTAATACGTGCGTTATTAATACGTTTTAATTCAGTTCATTTTACCCCAATGTGCATTTATTCTTTGACAATAATAAAAACTATCTGTACTTAACTGGTTATTTTAATAGTTTTAATATATTTATTCTAGATTAATGGTACTCATAAGTAGGAAATGTATAATCCAGGTTTCTCAATTACGTTGCATTTCATCAGGAATTTTTCATCAGTTTTTATGCGAGAGCTCTTCTATATTGCAGTTATCCATGCGAACGATCCAATAAAAAAATAATATGACATAATTAATCGATACCCACGGGTAGCTTAATAATTTAAGCGAGTATTTTGAGTAATTAATGCGACCAGATATTTCTTTCCCTTAAAAATTTCGTCGGTTCTGGCAGAATGTAATAACGTTAAAATTGACCAAGCTTTTTTAACTCCTCAGCAAACTCTCATCAACATATATACATTTCGTTTAATGTTTTAACAGCCACTTTCTACCTCAGAATTTCATTCCCTGCAATTGCAGAATGAGGCAATACGCCCTTTAAATACACGTTACATAACAACGTTTCGCATTGCTATCACGTTGGAATAAATGTTCAGTTTGTTCTTCACTTCGCACCGTTCACCAGCTTCCCATTAAGAAACTTGCGTAACAGTGGAAAGACACTTTGCGAATTATGCCGCTCCACTATCATACCAAAAGAATTCATACATATAAATTATATTATAATTATATTTCATTTACTCGCAAATGAAATACCAAAATGATAAATTTCGGAACTTCATTCGTTTATATTTTACAGTGGTGTTTCATAGAATGTATCAGGTTTGATAAATCAAGGCGACGCGAACAAATCAATTTATTCGATCGCGCGATCAAAACTGATCTTACCCAAATTAGAAACGTATAAATAACGATAATACAGGATTCATTAAGCGGGTCAACGTGTAGCCTCTCATCTCGACAGAGCACGTTCAACAGTTCCTGTGAAGATTCCTGTCCACGCTCGAGGCAGGTTAATTGATATCGATCGGCCCAAGCCCTGTGGCCGTGTTTCGTGAATGGTGCACCGTCTGACTTACCTTACTTACAATTAGCGTTCCGAGCTTCGACATTATTCCGTCGAATTTAGCCAGAGAGCATAAGATCGTTCCGAAACTATACAGTGCATCGAAACGTTAATGGCTGTGAAAAAAAATTCAATGAAGTACAATAATGAATCTGCACTCATTTTAAAGCATCAAGCCTCTACGTTTGCAGTGATTCATTTCGCAATGATTCACTTTATCCTGTGACGTTTCCGAATGATATAACGGGTGGTAAATTGATGAATTGATACCTCTTTATAACGACCCCCCAAAAATTGATGAGCGATTTTTTCATTGTGAGAGGTAATTCTATTTAAAAAAAATAAGTTAACAAGTTAGCTTTGTTTTTGAAAAGAAACTAGTTTGAATTCTCGACGGACTCGCGTGGCCTCGAATTCAGTAGAATGGACTGATCATAGTCAGACACACCAGCCTATTTCCTTTCAAAAGCAGCGGTAAACAATTTTCTCACATCAATTTGTTTGAACGTATAGCAGTTTAGTTCCATCTTTCCTATCGCACTCAAGTTTATTTGTATAATGTCTGTAGATTGATAAAAATTTGTGCATAAATCGATAAAACGAGTAGGAACTGATCGTAAGTAGGTCCCGAGGTTGAAGCTGTATTTTCAGAAATTACAGCCGGTTTATACTAATCTGTTCCAGGTGGAAGCGTCGTAAATTTTTCGGGGTGCGGGCGCGAGTATCGCTGGCAGAAATTTCAAAGCGTCAGCCGACACGAAAAACCGAACTTTCGACTTTTGCGCCGAAGCCAACGGCTCCCTTCCCTGCACGCTGGTCCATCCTAACGCCCGTCTAATTAAGACTAAATACATAATTAGAGTGTTGGTCACGTGCGGCGACGGTGTAATTGAACGGTCAGCTCCTGTGTCGGTTCTGCGAGGCAAACACGTACCGTGCAGTCAGCACGTTTGGATTTTAAGTTTCGACGATCACGTTTCGACGTGTCGCTCGTCTCTTTTATTTTCGACAGCAGGCTCGGTCGCCGTCCTGCCATAATCTCGAGAATTTTCGGACGTTCGTGGAGATTGAAATAGCTTAATCGACTGGAACTCGCCGGGACATCAATTATCTTCGAACTTCGAACAATTTTTCTTTCGTCGTCAGATTCGTCTGTCGCAGCACGCGTTGCTTCGCGCTAATTGATAACCGAGAACCGCGAGATTACGAGCAATTAAATTTGAATATCCAGCTGGTTCCGGCAATTTCGCTACAAAAGTTTCCGGCCGTGGACCGGCAAACTATTTAGGGGATCGATATTCCTGGCCCTGAAACGCGACCACACGTCATTCAAGTGTTAAGCGAACCCCCGGAGCGGGGTACTTAATTTTCCCCCGGAACTTCTGGTCGCATATTTCGCTGCTCCGTGCCCGGGAACTTGTGCAATTAGACATTCGAGCTGGGAACTTAGATAACTTTTCAAGCGGAAGCAAGCTCGTAAGCCTACGCCCACAAACCTCGATGGAAATCGAGCTCGAGACGTGATTCTATGTGGCGAAACAATACTGCAGGGGGTGCAGTCTGCCAAATCAGCCGGTACGCTGTATGATACATTCTTAACTTCAAATTACTTTACCCTCCTACTGGATTGTTTGTTAAAATTTAGACAAATCTAATAATTATGCTATACTTTGTGCTCTTCTCAATCTTTTTCTCTGTACATTCTAATTTCTGTGACCTGTATAATCACGAAAACTATGATTTTAGTCGATTTTTTCAAATTAAGAGACACATAATTTTTCTATATACACACATCTATTCGAATCAGTGAAACTAACAGAAATAACGTGTAACACTTTGAGAATAAACATTCCATCGCGTATTACAATTAAGATGAAATTAATTTATTATGACGTGGTGATTAAGTCAATTTCAATAAATATTTTCAGGTTCACAATTTATTTCTCACTATATTCTCTTATTCTTCACTTATTCTGCATCATTTCAGTGTTAATTTAGAAGCAGTTTCTGAGTTAGTTCTATCAAAGGTTGTATGATTTTGTCAAGAAAATGACCAAACATTTCCACCCAATGAAACTAGACCATTTTTAACCATAGGAATCAGTCTACTCGAATATTCTACTCGAAATTGATAGTTATCCTAGTTTGAGTTATTCGAGCAGTATTATAAGCCTTTAATCAAGATCTTAAACAGTCTACGAACACTTTATGAACTTTCTGTCTGGTTCAACAAAAATACAGAATAAAATGACCGGGGAAGCTAACACATATAGAGGAGTTAATTATGATTGTGAAGATAGTTTTCGTTCCAGCTATAGATCGGGCTAGCGTCAACAGATGATTTTCACCGTAATTCGAAGCTCATACAATATAGAAACCGAGCTGAACTGCTTATACGACTGAAATAACAATGTCTTAAAATCGCCGCAGTCTACGCGTTGCAGGTTCTGCTCCCGGAACAGGCACATATACAGTGGCGTGCAAAAGTTCCCGGCCAGATGGTTTTTGCTATTTTTCTTTAAAAAAAAAGTTTTAAGAAATTTTTATTAGAATTATATACAGGGTGAATTCGATAAAGCAGGACACCTAAATATCTCCGTTACTTTTCGTTGTACAAAAAACTTCGTAGGACAAAGTTACACTGTTTGAAGGGCCACATATAACGGTGTAAGGAAGAGCATGAATCCGCATGAATTCGTTATTTTGTCAGCTACAACATTACGTTAACGAAAATATATCATTCCATTTAAAAAAACATCGACAACGTTAAAATCTCATAAAAATGACCTTGAAAATTTTTTTTCCCTTACACCGTTATATGTGGCCCTTCAAACAGTGTAACTTTGTCCTACGAAGTTTTTTTGTACAACGAAAAGTAACGGAGATATTTAGGTGTCCTGCTTTATCGAATTCACCCTGTATAAGGGCGTATTACGTGAAAGGATATTACAAAAAAAAATCAACGCTAATTATTTTTCTTACTTGTTTATTTGCAGAATAAGTAAGTTAACATGTTAAACAATTTCCGGCCAGTGTGTTTAACGCAAAAATTATGCTTGTTTTTCATTGTGTAACAATTTTGCAGTACATTATTTAACATGTTACTATTACTATTTCGTAGCCATGCCTTTTGCAGCAATAACAGCAGCACAGCGACGAGGCATGGACGTAGATCTGGCCGGGAACTTTTGCACGCCACTGTATATATGTATTTCACGGCCCGACGAGAATATAAATACTTTCGCTAAAATTGTACGGCAAAATGTTCAAGAATTCCTGCTTTTACAGGAAACACGGGATCCTGTCCGACCAATCGATGCGTTCCTTCGGCCCGACGTGAGTTAAACTCCGACTTAAAATAAACTGAGATCCACTTATCCGGGGTCGAAAAAAGCCGGCTGATCCTCGGCTCCCGACTGACAAGGGCCGAGGAGAAAGACGAGGGCGAACGAGCCGGTCGAATGATTTTGTCGATTCGACGAAACTTTCCCCGGGGTGCTTTTTCACGAGATTCGGTTTTCTTCTGTTCCGATCGTTCGTCAGGAGACAGTCTTGGTTCGGGCCTGATATACAGCGTGTTTCACCTAACTCGAGGATCTAAAATATCTCGCTTGCTTTTTATGATAGAAAAAAATTTACAGACGAAAACATTCCTTGGTTCAGAGGGGCAAAAAAATTTGTTCAAGGTTATATTATTTGAGATTTCAAGGTCGTCGAAGTTTTTTTAAATGGAGCGATATATTTTTATTATCGCTATATGATAGCCAAGGTCAAGACGAATCCAACGACCTGTAATATTATGACCTTCACGTGACCATGAGTATGAAAAATTCATAAAAATAGGGCCTTCGATGTAAATAGTGAAATAACGATGAAATGATCTGTATACTAGCTGTAAATTTCCACTAAGTGGTTTTCTAGAAGATATTCCGGTACGACAAGTGCTTTTTTAGGCTCCTTTCAAAATTCCTATAATTGCAAAGTTTTTCGAGCTCTGTGAAAGCTATTAACGAAAGCTATAATGCCATGTACTTTTTTCACGGTAATTAAAAATTTTTTGGTTGGAAAGTAATTAACTTTCGTTGAAATGAAACACGCCAAACTCAGGCTGACCCATATTGGCTCGTTTGAAACGAAAAAGACCAATTGATTCGCATTTAGTATGTAGCTGGCTACGATCGGTATCGAAAAGAACGGGAAATATTGAAAATTCATAAAACGTTGGCTTTTTGAGGGTAAATTTTGTTGACACTGTTTCTTTTTACAAGCCTGTGAAAATTACAAAAAATATATTCTGACCTGATTGCGGTACTGTCAACAGCCATGCGTGTGCGAAACACATAATTGATTTTGTGCAAACAAATTGTGGGTATGTTGGTCATAACCTTTCTCTATTGAATACGAAAATATCAGCCATTTGTTGGCAGAGGTAAAACTTTAATCGACAAATTAATTAATCCTTTGAAATTAAACGGTGATTCTGAAACACCATCAGTTATTGCTACGGCATAAGTTGAAACAATTTTCACGTTACCGAATTTGTTTGTGTTTAATCAACGGCCGAAAGTTTGATTATGGCACGAGACAATGCCCTCGATTTTATATTTTCTGGTTTATAAAATGTACCGAATCGGACGAAATTTCTGGGTTCTGGGGTGAAAACGTTTTGTCCCGCACCTTTGCTGCCGTGTTTGAAACATTCGAAATTTTGGAGGTGTTTGCACAGTTTATAACTCAACGCTCAACTTTAAACACGCGTAACCTCTGAACCAGTGAATTCCTCGCCTAGAAACTTCGATTTTTGGCATTTTCTCGTTAAGACGTGCAGAATTATGCAATAAAAAGTTGAAAATTTCTGGGCTGCTAAGGTGAAGTTTAACGAAGAAAAGAACTTAAGGGGTTACATACAGTTAGAAGGCCCAAAAAAGCAATTTTTTAAGAATTTTTCCTGAGAAGATCTTTACATCTATTAATGTAAAATTTTGTACACATATTATGGTAACTTTTAACTGTATTTTAACATTTTTTATTTGTAAAAATAATAATTTTGAAACCTGCTATAGCTGATCTCCTGGAGCTCCTCTAAGAAAAAGGCGCTTTGCGGTGACCACTATATCTCTGGACTGGATCATCAAAAATGAAAAAATCAAACTGATTTCGTTAAAGAAATGTATAATCTAGTAATTAATCGAAGGAATAAGCAAAATAAAATTTTGTGACAAAATAGCAGCTTTTCAAAGAAAAAAATCGATTTTTCACAAAAATTTTGGCCTTAAATTGTTTATAAAAAAAAATATTCATCGGAGAGAAAAAAGCTTCGATTAATTACTAAAAAATATACTTAAGAAGCTTGTGTTGAAATTTGAGAGTGATCGGTTGAGCCGTTTCCGAGAAATCTTGGTCACCGACTTTGAAAACACAGTTTCGAGAACAACGCGTCGAAAGATCGCGTTGAAATGCTCTGACACGTCTTTACAAATATGCGTGTAACTTCGAAAATAATTGCCGGATTGACTTGAAAATTTTTGTGCGTATACTTAAATATATGTACATTACGAAAATGAAATAAAAAAAATCATTTTTTGAAAATTCTAACTGTATATAACCCCTTAAGCGTGAAAGTCGCAGATTTTCGCCTTTACGTGATAAATAAACTTTGTCGTGTCTTATTATACACCTATATTCCAACAGAAATTATACTTAGACTCATGATACGACTGTGTTCGACCAGCGACACCGAAACGAGGACATACAGCATCCATCGCAGAGAAATTGCTCGATAAAAGGGAACGACAAGCGTCATAGAGAAATCGCGGAAGATAAAATCTGTGCAATCTTTATGCCGACGATCATTTTTCCCGTAGGTTAACTATTATTTCAGAGGTTCGAGCGTCGCTCGTGTCGTCGAATAGAGTTTCGCGGGGACTCGTGCCGATAAAGAAGCTGTAACAAAGGCAATAACATCCCGCGGGCCAGTGACAGTGGCAGCTGTGATTTATTGGATGGCGAGCCTTTACGATTTCGCCTCCCATTACGTAACTAGTAACGGAGTTATGTCAATATTAATACCGCGGGAGCGGCAACAATTGCGAGTCCCTTCGTGTTTCATTGTGCCGGCGCGGCCGGGGCCGGTTGACGCGTGTCGTTGTTCGCGACATGGAAAAGCAAGATGGGGCAAATATTTGAATGGCAGCGTCGGACGATTTAACAATTACGAGCCGGCCAAGGCCCGGAAGAGCGGCGTTTTCATATATGCGTCGCTTCGCGGCGAGTAAACGTGATCGCAGCCGGAACGCCGCCACAGTGTACCGAACCATGGATAAAAATCGAAAAAGTCACTGCTTCATATCGATTTAAAACTATGTTCATACTATGACAAAACGTCCAAATAAATCATTTTTTGGGAAAAAATTCAAAAAGTTCAGTAAGAAATTAGTTACAAGCGAATCTGTAAGCGAATGTTAGGAAGATCAAATAACATCAGCTCATAGCGTAACTTGTTTACGTTATGTTATGAACAAAAGACGTTTGTAAGAAATAATCTTTTTAGGAAATGATGGCTAAGGGTTGGCTAATTGTAATTTATCTTCAAAACTTATGTAATACATTTATGCAATATAATAATGAACCTGAAATGAAACCATTCAGTTTCGTTGGTTTCCCTAAACATTAGAAGATGATAAAAAAAAAGTTTTATAAAATTTTGCTGAGATTTGGATTGCGTTGTATTAATAAGACAGTATATTTTGATATTATATAAGTTAGAACTGCTACTACTTGCAAACATCAGAGTTATTTAACAAAATATGTAGCAAGAGCCGGTCACTTATATATTAATAATGATACTTAAAAATTGTAAATACCATGTACTCGCAAGCTTTGATTAAGTATGATCACACATTTGTTTATAAAAGCGACGTATAATTGAAGAATGTTTTGGTTCGGAGCGAACAATCCTACTTTTAGTTCGTTGCGGCAGTTTCTGTTTCGGAAGAACTGAACTAAGAACTCATCTAAGAACTCAACAAAATTTTGATTATAAATATCGTTTTTCAATGTTTAAATAAATGACTATACTTATAATAATATCATATTAAGATTGCTTTCAATATAAATAAAGAAATCCATTTTGTTTCATATCTCTATCATAAACAGAAGAAAAGTTATTGAATTTTGTCGAAAAAACAGGCATTTCGGTACAGTGTGCGCCGGGCCGGGCCGGGCCGGCAAACATTCCCCTGGCCCGCGCGACACCGAGGCACATTTTTCATGGACGTTAACGCGCGCGGGAACGTCAGAGTTTTATTTTCTTTTTTTTTTTTTTTTAATAAGAACGGTCCGCGACCGTCCTCCTCCTTTCCATGTTCCCGCTGCCTTTCGAGAGACTGACTCTATAGAAATATGGACGGGTACACTCGAATGCGCTATTCGCGGGGCTTGTGTACGCGAAATTATTTCATACAGCGCCGGAGAGCAAATTTCGCTGCCGTAATTGGACGCTTTAAAAGCCGCGGAGAATCGGGCAACTTGAGTTTCCATGGGAAGCATTATAATCGAGTTGTTGCATCGAACGCGCGTCGACCAAGGAAACGCCGAACTTACTTTTACGCGGTTCTCGATAATTATGCGAGCAACGAATTCGTCGGAATGTTTTACCGTTTGAACGTGACGAATTGCAAGATGCGCGCGCGGGGACACGGAACACCGGCGAAATTTCTAAACCGAAATAATTCCCGTAACCCGGCGAATTCGTGTAACTCGCCGACGCGACGCGACGCGTACCCGCGGCGTCGTTAACTGTCTGGAAAATATGAATTGTCGCGAAGTTAACCATTCATTAGCAACACAAATTCGTTAAGGGGCAACGTAACTTTCATCAAGATTATCTGCTTCGTCGCTAATGACGAGCAAGGCGATACTTAATACACTTCTATGATATACAGTCTTTTCTCGATATATGTCGCAATTACCTGGCTGATAAAAGTCGTGGAACTATCCCCACTACCGCAGGGTATACACCGTGAGGGGCCTCGAAGCTCGAGAGGCCTCGGTAAACATAACACCGCTCGGGTATGTCTCCTGGACGATACATGCTGCTGGCAAGACCCGTGTTGTTGACATATATCGAGAATTCACTGTAACCCGACCACATTCGTTCCAATATAATGTCACTGTATTCTTTGAGCCTGTAAAAATATTTAATAAGCCAGATGGTATTCTCACTTGATGTAACATTTGTATCAGAACGCAAGTGTAAATAAACGAAAAATTAATTTTCTGAAAAATGCCACGAAACAAAATAGGACTCGTATACGACGTTCTGCGTGGATCAAAGAATCTCCTGGACGATATATGACGCTGGCAAGAACCCTGTTGTTGACATATATCGAGAATTCACTGTAACCCGATCACATTCGTTCCAATATAATGTCACCGTACTGTTTGGGCCTGTTAAAATATTTAGTTAGCCAGATAGTATTCTCACTTGATGTAACATTTGTATCAGAGCGCAAGTGTAAATAAACGAGAAATTAATTTTCTGAAAAATGCCACGAAACAAAATACGACTCGTATACGACGTTCTGCGTGGATCAAAGAATCTCCTGAACGATATATGACGCTGGCAAGACCCGTGTTGTTGACATATATCCAGAATTCACTGTAACCCGACCACATTCGTTCCAATATAATGTCACTGTACTCTTTGGGCCTGTGAAAATATTTAGTTAGCCAGATGGTATTCTCACTTGATGTAAAATTTGCATAAGAGAGCGCAAGTGTAAATAAACGAGAAATTAATTTTCTGAAAATTGCCACGAAACAAAATAGGACTCGTATACGACGTTCTGCGTGGATCAAAGAATCTCCTGGACGATATATGTCTCTGGCAAGACCCGTGTTGTTGACATATATCGAGAATTCACTGTAACCCGATGACATTCGTTCCAATATAATGTCACTCTGTACTCTTTGGGCCTGTAAACATATTTAATTAGCCAGATAGTATTCTCACTTGATGTAACATTTGCATAAGAGAGCGCAAGTGTAAATAAACGAGAAATTAATTTTCTGAAAATTGCCACGAAACAAAATAGGAAAGGATCAAATGCTGCGACAAACACAGGTGTAGAACAATAAATTGTCTCACAGAAAATAAGAAACTTTCATCCAATACGTAATGGAAACGAAACTACTGACAAAATTGGCATATCTAAAAGCTAGTCAGTTGAAGTGACTTTAGAAATCCAAAAAGAGTTAATTCATTCCAGAAGAAGCGTCTGTAAAATATTTGCGGTGAACACAAATCTCAAAGCTGGGCCACCGGGGAAACCGAAATGGTCTTAGGATTAAGTCGGCTAATGCTCGATGTACATTCCAATTAGCGTTTTATATAGTTCTCATCCGCAGAAAATACGTGGTTCTATTCTGTTAAAGATGAATCTCTCGAGCGAGATCGGCTTAACGAGATGCAACATAGTTCGTTTGAATTCGTTTGAACCGGGTTTAAACATATTCCCTCAAGGATGAAGCGGGATATTAAAAATTGTTTTCCGCGGCACAGTGAATGTACATGTTCCCTTATACTAAGTTGAAGCGGTAGAATTAGTTTCTGGTCGAAAGGAGTACAATGAATTCTCGATATATGTCAACAACACAGGTCTTTCCTGCGTCATGTATCGTCCAGGAGACATACCGAGGCCTCTGGAGCTTTGGGGCTCCTCACGGGGTATACCCCGCGATAGTGGGGATAATCCCGCGACGTTTATCATCCAGATCTTGGCGACATATATAGGGAAATATGAACTTATATCACTGTATACAGCGCGTACAGAGTTTTTATCGGACGATATTCTCATCAGGTGATCGTTATTTCAGGAATTCGGTGCTTCGACTCCCGTTCAACGAGCTGGTTAGCCACCCCGAGGTGACCCCGAAGTGACCCCGATACTTCGTTCCAAGAGCCTCGGCCAATTCTAGCATAGCATGTCTCAGAACCTGTTCGCGCGAAACACTTGCTCCTGCAACACCGACTCGCAAGCTATCCGAAACATGTTTCGAACAGTGGACATAGTCTACACACCGTATGTATACTTGCCGAACGTAATTCAGAAGACTATTTCCATGCAACAGTGGTCGAAACATCAGCCTTTATGAAATTTTGCAGTATTTTCGCCACGATTTCCGATCGGTTCCTATTTCTCCAAAATTTGCTTTACCGAGAGGTTTTATCCGAACGGAAACCTCCTCTTTTAAATACTTAATTCTATCGGTCCTCGTCAGGACTTACGCGGGAATGTTTTTTCAAAATGTCTTATGTCCCATCTTTCAAATAGAGCTTCAAATAGAATTTTTACATAAAATTAAAACATATTATTGTGTTACATATATCTATAGTTTAACACTGACTGCCAAACTGGAAACCTCAAAAATTCCATATAATCGTAGTAAGTTATTTAATGAAATAAAACTTGAAAAAAATGAAATGTACGATACTGAATAGTCCTCCAACTTTCTTGCATTTTACAGATCCTAATAAAATTTGGTAAGACGAATATATTAACGTAAAAATTCGTTTTAAAACCTGGACAAATAATCCCGTCACCCACATATGGGTGATGTGGCGGTCAAGGTATTAAATAAGGATAAATAAATTTTGTTTTTCCTTCATAATCTTGCATTTTAAGTATTACTGTTCGTTATGATTAGTAATTTTTCAGTGTCCAGATAAGTGCGTTGCACCAATTTTGGTAGTTGGGCCAGTCGAATTGTGTGTTCATACAACGAATAGAGAGAACGAAGAAGTACGAGCCTCCGATCGTAGCTCGGCGGCTGTCGAACGATCGACAGAAATTCGTTGTAGGTGGGTGGTCTAGAGGTGATCCAGCTCCTAATTTCGACGCCGTCTGGAGATGAACTCTGGCTTTCGCGCGCAGATAGATTTTCAATAGCGACGCTCATTTGTCTTGGGCGTAGCGACAGTTGCCATCGTGTGGATCGACCTCGACAAGATCGGTGCCCGAAAGAAACGAGTTTTCCATTCAGGCTGAGCGCGGCAATCCGATCGTCGTTCCAAGAATGTTAAAGCGGACTTTCATGAGCCGGGAAGAAAGTCTGGCCCGGCTGACGCGCAGCCAGGAAGAAAATCGTGGACGGATATAAAGCATACCTAACGACCGATCCATTGATTTTCAATTTTCAACGTGTTGGCGGCAGACAAGGCCACGGAGAAAGAGAAAGAGAGAGAGAGAGAGAGAGAGAGAGAGAGACAATGTCGACAGTGAATTAGCTTGCACGACCTGCGCCACGATGTTGTCTTGATAAATTCGGCTCGGAAACTTTTAAGATACCTCTTGATCCTGTCGTTATCCTTCGCGAGAGGTGGGATCCTGAAAAATACCCGGTCTCCACACCTGTCTCTTTCTTCCACAAGAAGAAACTCGCGAAGTTCGATTTTTTTAAACCAATTACGTTCGTTGATTCGGCAATTTTCAATCATTGCAACGATTGCACGACGAATTATCAAATTTTACTTGGAGATAAATTTGAAAATTCTCTCCCAAGGCTTCCAGTAAATTAGAAATAAACTAAAGAAACATTAAATTCTAGGAAGTATTTCATTTTAACATGTGTCTTTATATGTACACGTTAAGCATTTACCTATCGCCAAAATTTATAAAATAGGAAGCTCAATGACAAAGCTTTAATAAAACTTCATTTTGTCTCAGTTTTTATCAAATTTTACTTGGAGACAAATTTGAAAATTTTCATCCAGGGCTTCCAGTAAATTAAAAATAAACTAGAGATACATTCAATTCTATGAAGTCTTCTATTTCATTATGTATTTTCATATGTTCACGTTAAGCATTTACCTATCGCCAAAATTTATAAAATAGGAAGCTCAATGACAAAGCTATAATACAACTTCATTTAGTCTCGGCACGAGCCAAGATTTGAATAAAATTTTACCTTCCCAGAAACAGTTTTCGCCGAATCGGCTATGAAAACCGTTTCTTACGATACACGCTGAAGAATCACCGCTGTCTTCCATCGCGGGTTGTAAAGTATGCTCTTCGTAGATGTTTATCGATTAAGCGATTCTCGAATTTTTACAGGAACATGAAAAGAAAAGTTTCTGTCAGGCCTCGATCTTGAACAGTCTTGAAACTCGCGAAGTCGCTTCATCACTTTGGAAGAACATTTCGCTCGAAGGAGATCTGCATAACCGTTCCACTTTATCTGTTACAGCGTCTCGTTAAACGAGGTTACGGTGAAAACTCGTTTGCTTCGGCGAGAAACCGAAGATGTGTTCGCTAATTACCGGAACAACAGAGGGCCCGATGTATTGGCTGGTAAAAATGCGCTTGGAGGTTTGCCGCCCTCGCTTTATCAATCAAACGCCGCGCTGGCGTCCCATTAGAGGCTTTGAACCGACTGTTTCGGAAAGCCTTGTCGCCAGTCAGCCACGTTTCCCTCGGAGGCTCCACTTATTTACCTGCCTCGCAGAATGCTTTTAAGGAACTCGCATATTTCTCCGTAGGCAACGGAGAACATCCCGCTTTAATATAGCGTTGTCGTCTTCCGGTGACGGCGAAAGGTCTCCACGCCGAATTCGTACTCTTACGCTCATTATCTGCCGCGCTATGACATGACAATTGCATTTTAGTACCCGGGAAATTCATCTCGTTATCGCGAGTCGCGTGAATCCGCACAAAGGGCTCGCAAATTGCCGTCTACCCTAGTCCCTTCTCCCCCCCCCCCCCCGGTTTTCTCCTCGACGAATTCAGTGGAACGTGTCAGCCATGCGCGCGACAACCTATTATTGGAACATGTCCGTTTTGTCGAATAAATTTTAGGAGTGCTCTACTAGGCTCGTTCTCCCGCGTCTAGCTGCACAAAGGATAAACAAGACATTGTCGATAACGTCATCGGGTTTACGCCAAGTGGTTCCTTTGTGCGAAAAAGACTACTGACCCGAATGCCGTCCCGCGATGCGACTGTCTTTTCACGATCCCTTTCTCGAGTTTAATTGTTAATGAAACGCAATTAGCGTTGGGAGATGCTCGCGAGCCATCGGCAGCAACGTCTCGTTCTCCTGTTCCAGTCAGAATTTCATTCGAGACGCGTGGGTTTTTATCACAGCACCATACTTGGCCGTATCCGAGAGAGCTAAGAGCTCCACTTTGTGTACGTAATCAACGGGAAGGTTTGCCCTTTGTGCTTCGAACAATGTTCGCGCGCTGATCATTTAAATTCTCGTTCACGCACGTTCCTTTCATTCATATTCATGGCATACTATAGAGGTATATGTATATCTTCTACTATGTGTTACACGTACCCCTTGTTCGCTGCCGGTGTATCGGGTATTAGGCTACGCGCAACGAAAAGGCATTGTAGGATTTTAATTTTGTCCCGTTTTGATATAAAAAAAGAATCTCTTCCAATATTTACAAAGCTCGCCCAGAAAGGACGCAAGGGCCGTGCAAATAGTTATTATTATATAATTATTGATATAGACACATTTTTTTATGTGTTCATTTTTATAATCTTTGAGGTCAGAAATGTTAACTCTTTTACTTTAGTGTTTAACTCAATTGAGACAAAATTAAAATTATCATACTGATCTGTTCTTTATTTTCTGTTTCTCTTTCTCCTTCCTTCCGCTCTTTATTCTTCCCCGTGATTCTTTTTCCTTTTCCAGCTACTTCATACTACTTTCCATTTATTTTTCTCTTTCGCTTATCGAGCAACAGGTCACGACTACTTTTTAAAAACTTGACAGTATCCGAAATTGGGATCGACGAAATTTTGTATATACACAATAACGGGCTTGTCTTGCTGGCCTTGTGCCAACTACTATACAATCTTCTTTATCTTTTTTAATATTTATTTCTTCCACAGGCCCTCGTCCACAGGCTAAACCCCGTATCAATACCCGGATCTTTTCCTGGGCACAAAAAAATTAAAATCTAAATCTACTAAATAATACTAAACTTCTAAATAAGGAATAAGTTTACGTTAATACATTCAGCATATCAAATTTGGTTAAGATATAAAAATGCAAGATAGTTCACTTCACACAAATAGATTAAATAGACTACTTCGATCGGATGGAATTTTTCAGATTGCTAGCTCGGTGGTTGGCGTTAAAAAAATCATCATAATTGGTTCTCTTTCTGCGAAGAACAATCACTTAGAACCGTCTCTAGTTTCAACGATCGAGCTCGCATAGATGCAATATCAAATTCCAAGAAACCGAAGCATAACACCGTTAGTATTTTCCTTTCATCTCGGTTGCCAAATGATATTCCACGGGACAGCCTGCGCCGGGGATCTTTCTATTATCTCTCGCTATGAAGAGCATCGTGGAGCGAGTTCCCCGTCAAAAACGATCGCGCCCCGCCACGGGAAAAAGGAAAACAATCACACTATCTCCGAATGTTTTCCCCGACCAGAAACCATAGAACTGATCCCCGACCCCCGTGCGCTCGTAATTGCCTCGAGAAGGGTGGTTCCCGTTGCGCGCGGCAACATTAAACTACTCGGAATCCCGTGTTCCAGCAACAGCCTTCGGAGGAACACGAAGTCCAGCTGCGAATATCGCCGCCGGGTGCACCATGGGACTAAGCCGGTGTCTGGCAAGGGCAGAGCGAAAATTTCCGCAACATATCGATTGCGGCCGGGGGTTCCTTGCATTATCTTCGCGCCGCGCGCCGACCACGTGCACCAACGGAGTTGCACATTGCGCGTCCAACGCGTTCTTCTCGGAATCTACGCTCACGCCGATGCACAAGGGCCCGGTCTTCGTAGATTCGTGATAAGGTAGAGTGACTATATTACCCTCAAAACATGGTTTTACGTGCCTCAACTTTTCGTCCTTATACATTATGTAAAATAAGTACCCGGAATTTGTAAATAAAACTCAAATTGCTTACTTAACCCTTTCACAGTGTATCCGGTGACAATCACGGGCAGAGCGTCAACTACCAAACGGTTTATCCCGTGACAGTCACGGGCAGGTTTAGGCGTTCAAACTGTTTAGTCTATCAAAGATATCTAAGACTATGGCTAGATTCTTTGCTTCCTCTGTTTTCTAAGATTATTTTAACTGAAGAAGGAGACGTGGTTTAGTTTTGAATACAGTATGCCGTCGGCTTTGAAACCGATCACACGATCCTTCGCACCAGAGTTTAGTGCTTCATCAGTTCTAAAAATCGTATTTGTGAATTATATAAAATTGTATTTTTGTTATCCAACATGGATAGTAATAGTAATAGTAGTGACTCGTCAATCATAAATGCCAGTGATAGTGATAATCCGGTCTCAACCGATGACAGTTCAACTTCATCAGAGAATGCAAGACAGAACCAACACAATTGACAATAATTAAACACGTTTTTTTACATTTCTTATTACATGCCGAAGTATTTCCGAACATGAAAAAACTAGACATTTTTTGGACCAGAATGCGTAATTTTACCACACTGTGAAAGGATTAATCATCCAAATTTATTTTGTCGCCTTCAAAGTAGGCCCTATCAGAAGCAATGCACATACGCCAACGCTTCTCCCAGTCTTCAAAACACTTTTTAAACGCTGAAGAAGGGTAGCGCCTTCAGCTCCTTCTGCGAATTTTCTTTTATAGCCTCTATCGACTCAAAACGCCTTCAACGAAGGGGTAATTTGAGTTTCGGAAATAAGAAAATGTCACAGGGGCCGTATCTGATGAATACGATGCTTGTTCGATCACATTTGTTGAGTTCTTGGCCAAAAATTCGCGTAACAAGATTGATGTGTGCGACAAGTGTGTGCGAACAAGTCATGCAGCGACGCTTCTCGTGCCCAAAACTTCCGTTAAAATTTTATGCACGGACATGTGAGACATTTCCACTTTACGAGACACCTCTCTAGCACTCAGACGATTATCGATGACCATTTTCTTATCTTTTCGATGTTTTCGTCAGTCGAATCCATTGACGGTCGGCCGGCACGCGGCAAATCTTGCACTTCTTCTCGGCCCTCTTTGAATGCCTTGTACCATTCGCATGTTCGCGTTTTTGATAGGCACGACTTACCATAGGCTTTCTGTAACATTTTTAACGCATCGGCGCAAGAAATTTCGTTAGAAACACAAAATTGAAGGGAAATTCTTTGCTCGACAGTTCTTTCCATCGCAAAATCGCAGAGCACACTCGGGATCGACTGGTGTAAATAACTGCCGTGAACACACTGGTTGTCATATTGCGATCACCGAATACAATGTTGCCTACTCACACACAAAAATTTGTTTCAATACATGCACTGTGGGACATGGAAGTGATCAATTCCCGGAACTTATT
This sequence comes from Seladonia tumulorum, assembly GCA_913789895.3. NCBI lineage: Eukaryota > Metazoa > Arthropoda > Insecta > Hymenoptera > Halictidae > Seladonia > Seladonia tumulorum. Next base: position 11,747,501 of record OU565269.1, on the reverse strand, counting down.
TTACACAATGTATGAGAATATTTTCCGGTGGGAACGGGCTCATTCGAAAGAGGAAGGTCGGTCGGATTTTTAAAGAAGCCGTTCTATTTAACAGTAGGTTTACGGAGCACTAAAAGTGACGATTTTACATTGTAAAAATAACAAAATTGTAGTTATTCAGACTTTCAGCCATTTTTATTGTAATAAGTGCTCAAAGAAATAAGCTTATTGAACAGTTCTTCGCAAGTGTGTCCTTACACACTTAACAATTGTAAATTTAAAACGTCGAGACCCGTGTACGTGCATCGTTTTACATTGGTTTTCTTTATTTGGTTCAGTCGGTAGAACTAGATCGTTTTCGAATGAATTTATCGACAAAAATTTTCAAGACAAATTAACACTAGAACTACCAAACACTAAATGCAACTGGCGTACATTGCCTTATAATAACAACAAAATTAGATTTGTTTATATTTCGTACCAGTTTTGTTAAAATATGTACTTCGATAGAGAAGTTTATTAAAAAATATTCTCATAGAAATATATCTATAATTTCAATATATCTAAAAGAAAAAATGAGGAGGAAGTCATTTTGACCCATCCGGTAGTTCTAGTGTTAATGGGGAAACAATTATAGGAGTTACGATGATCTTTTTAGAGGCAAAAAGAAAACCGAAAAATGGTATTTATTTCGGTTTCGATAGCATATTATGTTATCGTAGCAATTCCGGGATGCATACATTTCATGCCGTGACAATTTCGGTATTATATCGGTTTCGGTGCAGCCTTATTAGCGCAATACCGGTATCAAAATCATACCGGTTTTAAATCCCTGCCTCGAATACCGACACGTAGCTACGGCCGTGAGATAAAGCGAGAAAGAACGTATCCGTGACAGAGGGTAGGTCCCCAAACAACCCCCTCAGGTAGTTCGGTGGAGGGATGCGTGGAACATGTTTCACGCGATAGTGTACATTTGAGATACAGCCGGCGGACTACGGTTCTAATTCCGATGACGTATGAGCTTGCATAACCTAGTTTTCTGTTTGCCAGCCTCGGTAATGAGTTGTCTAGTCCTGTCTCTGTCTACCGTCGAGCACACCCTCCCACCCGAAACCGCCGAAAATCCCCCTGCCCGATGTAAACCCCACCGTGACCCCGTACCCCCGCGACTGCTCCAACTGCCCGAAACACCTTGTACCCGCGTGTCGTAAATTACACGGCTGACAGATAATCGTATGCTCGCGAGTTTCGCCGGGTCGTTGGCGATGGTGTGGGCGGCCAGATCGGCGCATCTGGCTCCGGAGGAACGAAAGAAGGATATCTGAGAGTTATCCTTGCCCGACGGGGCACGTCGCCGGCCGATAAACGTTGCCCGTGGTAAATTTCCAAGCAGGCGCGGCGGCACTGCGATGCTAGCCGAGAGATACTCGAACCGGAATTATTTTTAATGGGCACCGCGCCGGGAAATTAGTCGCAATCTGATTATCTTTGTTGAACGGCGCGGCGCGGTCGACGGGGGGAAGCGCAGATTTTTAATGAACCACCGTTGCGGCCGGAATTCTCGACACCCGGGGAAATTACAGCGGAGACGCGAGCCTCTGTCGCCGGAGTTTTGTAACCCGGTCGGCGCACAGAGTTGCAAATGGATGTTGGACGATCTTTTGTCAAGATAAATTCGGAGTCGGCTAGTTTAAATGGAACGTAACGCGCCACGGTTTTGCGAAACCGTATTGCGGTCCCGCTGTGACCAGGCTCTTCTGCGATTTTCCGACGATACGAGTTTCCGTCTTTGTTGCCGGTAAATTAGCATTCGCATGATAAATCCGCCTTCCGCGATTTTGCGAATAATTTTGTTTCATTTCTCCCGGTACGGTATTAACACTTTATTAACGGGCTTTGCGATAATTGTGCTGTACCAAATGAAAGCTTGAAAATATTCTTTCGCGTAATATTCGTTTTCCCAAACAAAATTATTGGATCACGTTGTGAGCTGAAGTTTCTTGATGGAAATGCAAGTAATTAGAATTATATAAAAAATTGTTCTCGAAAAAAAGAAGGAATTATGACGTAAGACGTACCGTATATGACGGACGTATATTAAGAGCCATTCATGAGAACCGATGAACTTTTCAGTATTTACACGTGACAGCACCCTTAAGCGATGACGTTTGCTTTACTCTTTCCATTTTGTAATGGGATTTGTGTATCTCCGCGATCGATTGCACTTCGCTCGGAGAGTGTTTGCACTGTTCCGACTGAAAACGGACAAGAAAATCAAACCCGAAACGACAAACAGGTTTTGAAAAATACCTTCCCGGATAGATGGTATTTACGACGTTTCGGTGCGATATCGATCCCATTCCCACCATCCACTCCATCTTGCAGAATTCGAAAAACATACTCGCACGGTGCACCAAGTAATTTTCGATACTCCACGCGGTCTGCACTTCTGAGTAGCTGCTGCGACGTGTAGAGGAATAGAATTGCGCTCGAAAGGGACACAGAAATGACACGACCCTTCGATAAATATTTATGGTGGTTACAATTTCTGCCGTGATCACTGCTATCGCACTTTCCAATAATTTACTATTACAAAATTCAATTCCATGCTGGTTGTAAGTTGAATATTGCGATTTAACTCAAAAACGGAACATTTCTTCCGACCTAGAATATTTCCCTTCTATATATATATTTTTTTTTTTCATGTTATACATACGAAAATGGTGCAATTTACTCGTACAATACTATAATTATTAAATTCAAACGAATTTAATAATGTAAAAAATATTTTGAACAATGATGCAGCAATTTTTAATGGTTCCTTACAGTCGCCATTCGAGTACTAAAGGTTAAACAAAACTAGTCAATTCTTTTTGTACATTGTACTTCTTAAACGCACGTTCTTCCATTTTTCTTCCATCAATTTGTCTGAAAAATTTACATTTTTGTCGATAAATTCATACAGAGACCATTTCAGTTCTACCAACTGAATCAAAGAAACAAAAACAGTGTGAAACGATGTACAGCGACTTCTCTATATATGTCGCCAAGGACTGGATGATACACAAATCGCGAAATTATCCCCACTATTGCGGGGTATAGGCCTCGGACACCGAGAAGTGTAATCATAACACGGCTCGGTCATGTCCCCATGACGATACATGTCGCCGGCAAGATCCGTTTTGTTGACATATATCGAGAATTCACTGTCACCCGATAACATTCGTTCCAATATACAGGGTGGTTCACGCAATTGTTTCAAGTCATAACGCCGTTATTATTGCATTTACGAAAAAATGCCAAAGGAGAAAGATAAATGGTTCGAAGAGCACTACATCTGTAGGCCTTTAAATTATTTTAGATGCAGCAGTACATGTGCAATTAACAATTGCATCATTTCTTTAAATAGAAATGCATATTTTTTATTACACAGATCGATTCTGCTGTTCATTCTACGTAAAAAATGATTAGGGTACCATGGCAAAAAAATTATTAGATCTCGAGATATTTTCAAAAAATGTCTTGCCGCGGCATTCGTATTTTTGTCACACAATACAAAAGTGTCGTACATATCTTGTTTCTCACCTTTAGTAAAATACATTTTCTTGTATTTAGTGAAATACAGTTACACTTTTTCAAATTCTTAGTTTTAGTACTCGAGTTACGATATCTGAATTGCTACTGAATGATGAAATGCTTACTCGTACAAATCAGTTCCTGTTATGATAACAACGTCGAAAGGGTGTTTACCTTTACAACATAGTCATGAAGTGTTCGAGTATCTTCTTCAATAAAGACATTTTTTGAAAATATCTCGAGATCTAATAATTCTTTTGCCATGGTACCCTAATCATTTTTTACGTAGAATGAACAGAAGAATCGATCTGTGTAATAAAAAATATGCATTTCTATTTAACACGTTGACTGCCGGACGGATTTTCCATGATTTGTCCCAGGCGCCAACATGAACTTTTCATTATGCGATCCATATTATGATGAAATATAGTTCCCAGCAAATAATATGAGTTATAAAATCATGTTTGTAGCATTTTTTTTGGTGGGGGTCACCGGTGCCCCCCACGGCGCTGTAGGCAAGTATTACTTTTTTTTTTTAAACAATCGTGCTTCGGTTGCTAAGTGATTACTCTCAGTGTTTCGAAAAAAAAAAAAAAAAATTATTTTGTATGTTCTATATTGCATTAATTTCTTCAAACCATTATAGTAACAATGTTATTATTGAAAAATTGATCAGTATCCATATTTACTATAATTATGTACTTTTAGTATTGATCACGCCGCCGGTCACCGGTGGCCCCCACGGCGCTGTAGCAAAGTCGAGTGCCGGTCACCGGTGACCTCCACGGCAGTTAACGTGTTAAAGAAATGATGCAATTGCCAATTGCACATGCACTGCTGCATTTGAAAAAAATTTAAAGGCCTACAGATGTAGTGCTCTTCGAACCATTTATCTTTCTCCTTTGGCATTTTTTCGTAAGTGCAATAATAACGGAGTTATGACTTGAAACAATTGCGTGGACCACCCTGTAGTCCAGTACATCGAGAATAGACTGTATGCACGAATTTGTGTTAAATAGTGAATGGAAATTAAGAGATTAATAGGGTGTCCAATCTTTTTGTCACTGGAGCTGTGTCCCAAGGCGTCTTACAATGGCGTCCAGCGTAGATTCCAGAGTCGTTGACAGACGTGAAAGAAAAAAGCAATGCTCGGATCTGGCAGCGCCGAGGTATCGCCGGAGGCGTTCTAACGAACGTAACGACCTCGGTGTTTATTAAATCGATCATTCTGTCCCGAGCGTCGCGTCGCGTCGCGTAGCGCCGCGTCGTTGCAGGATAGCGCGGCGCAACGATTCCAGCCGGATAGAGGAGTAAGTATCTTCAGGCACGAGAACCGACAATTTTTCATCGGAACCGCCCGCGAAACTCTTTTCATCGCCGTTTGCCTTCCCCGCGCGGCGAGACAGCCGTGATAAAGGAGTCTGTTCGCCGGCGCTTTTACGCGAAACGGCGCGGCGGCATTTTCGCAAACGGTAACAGCGTTTTGCGTTCCTGGCTGCTGCCCGAGACGCGGTCAGATCGGTCACATAGGTTCGCGACGAGTCTCTTATCCGACGTTCAAAAATCGAAAGACCGTGTTGTTAATTGCTCGTGATTATCCCAAGGATGTTCGAGCTTGTGATGTATGTATATTTACACGCAAAGTGTCGACTAATTTTGATAAGTGTTTTCCTCTAGTAAAAAAGGAACTAAAGTAAAGGCAACAGTAGTTGACTACCATGTACCTGTAGTTGACCATTTTATAGAAAAACATAAAAAATAAGGTTTGAAATGTTCTTATTGTTTTGAAATTTAAACAACAGACGGCATGGCATCCGAGGTTCACTTTCATCAAAAGTGCACTTATAAGCGCGCTTATAAAAACCTTATTTCTTATAGTTTTCTATAAAATGGTCAACTCTACTGGTGCCTTTACCTTAAATATAACAAGACTAAAAAGTGGACTGTAGTTTTCAACAAAGTAAGAGCCGTAGCAGAATACAAGTGAGACGTAGATCTATGCTCTATAGCGTTTGGAACCGAATTGAGTGGAGGATAGAGCGAAAATCAGAAGGAAGCACAGATTCCTCCCTATTGCTTAAGGATTTTTCCTCCCTTCCAAAGTTATGGAAAACATCCCCGGATTGGCCAGGACCAGGACCAATTGGGGGTGGACGGTTGGAAAGTAGGAGATGCAACCGAGTTACATCCTGATGGCCCCAAGGCCATCCTGATGGACCAAGGGCCATCAACCACTTATCAAATACAACGAGTTGCCAGAGTCTGCGCTTGAACCGAGGCGCCTAGAGCTCCGCTGTCCTTTTCAAAGAATAGCATCTCCTGGCCGATATATGTCACTGGCTAGACCCATTTTTGGACATATATCGTGTAAACACTGCGCGTCGCTTATGACGGTCGAATTTTCAGAACAGAGATGGGAGTCTGCGGGCCTCGAGCTCGCGCATCTGCCTTCGATCTTCAAGATGTATGGGGGCCACGGAGAAATGGGATTTCGATTATGTCGAATGTGAAAATAACCCTTGGGGCTATAATGTGTTCCATCGGGCCTCCGGCTGATTCCGATTTCATGGGGGACGATCGCGAGCGGGTGTAATAAAATAGAAGCGTAATGTATTCATAAGAGAATCGGTCGATGGGGTGCGCGAGCTTCTTCTTGCTTGTGCTTCGAGATCAAGCACAAATTTTCTTGAAATGGACGCTACTTCTTAAAATTGGTTTTATATTTTATACAGTTTAAGTACTTATGCGATTAGAGAGGTGCGATAAAAAGCAATTCGGAAATTAGTAGTTGCATTTCATCGCTTCTTTTCTTGAGATGGGCAACCGAACATCACCAAAGGCTACTGAAAATCGAAACATAAGATGTGATGGCTAAAAAGGATATTAACAAGTAAATCTCGTTACACAAAATTATCTGTATTCGCATTACGTGAGCTTGAATTTTGTCGTACAACATTGCAAGCCAAACAGCGCTAGAGCTTCTGTATTTTGGGACCTTTCCATTTGTGACCTTGTATGACCTTGAAGACTATTGTGCCCCGGGTACGAATGAATTTGTTTTGGCAAACGCTTTCACATGATACAAAAAGATACATACCATTCCATATAAAGTATTGAAGGTGACCTTCATTCCTAAAAGAATAATGCAGGTGGAAAAAATTACAGACACCAGTACATTGCTTGCAGTATAACTTTTTCCTCTTTCATTTCTTCAAATGGGTATTACAAATACAGTAGAACCTCAATTATCCGAATTTACATAGTTTCAGTGTGGAACAGTAAATCGTACTGTAATTGTTTTAGATAGAACTGTTTATTCGCGGAAAGTATTTAGACAACAATGAATTTAGATAACAAAATTGCGATTAACTGAAGATCTATTGTATTTAAAAATATGAACGCACCTTTTCCATTAATTTGATACACAGCGTTGATACACAGTTTGTATTATGTTAAAGAAATATTGATAGGCAAAACTATAAATGGTGAAAGGTAATCATTTGTACATTACGTCATTACAGAAATGTGCTCAAGAAATGCATGGAAAGAGATTGCAGAGCGTGAGTGGCTACGGTAAATGTGTTAATATCTTTAGAACTAAAAAGACAAAGATGGCGACGCCGTTTTGATAATACGGTGCTACGTTCGGGTTGTTTTAAGGGGGTCGAACACTATGCTGCCAGTGGGATGATAACAGGGTTGTAAAAAAAGCGGACCCTGCGCCCTTCTAGAACCTGGAGGTTCGTAAACTTGATAGCCGAGTATTTTGATGCATAAAGTATCTTCTACGGGAGAAGCAAAGTCTGCAAACTGTGTAGCTCGGGACATAAACATCTCGACCAGCTGCTTAGAAATTATTTGGCTCGGGAACTAAATTATCCTCCCTGTTAGCGAAATGCTAATGCTGAAGGTACGTATTCTTCCCTGTCCTTTATACAACGTGTTGTCCAAAAAAAGAAAAACTGGTAATGAAAATGAATATATAAAGAGTGTAACAGTATTTACAAATATTCTGTATACTTCTCTGCGTCACACTACAATAAGTCTTTTCCAGCATGTAAAGTATTCACTTTTGCCGAATATTTTCATAAAATTCCATCATTTTCCGTTCCTCTTCAGTGGATTTAACCAAAATCTTACTGAAGCATATTAATAGGAAATACCACTTTGCAGAGCACGAAATGAGAAGCGGAATTATTGGAGGTGCAGCATGTACGTTCGGAGAAAATGGAAGCTGAAGTATTAACCAAGCCTCTAGGTTCAGAACAGCGCGTAAATTCCATGCGAATAAGACTAACGCATATTTGGTAAAGAGGAGATTGTAGGAAAGCCGCGTTGCCGATATGTAGCACATAAGATACTTGTCCCACTTTCTGCCCCATTAAGAAACCTTGTTAATTCGTTGTTTAATTAATTGTTCGACTATAATTTCATGTGTTAAAAATGTCTACTCACTCTCAAAACCTTTCTTTTCATCAGATATTTTTCCTGCGAAAAGTGTTAATATTTCGCAACAATGATCCCTTAATTTATATTTTTGTAATCTTCATCTCCAGCGATTATGAAGATATCATTGTACGCTAACTGTAAGCCTACTGTATAATTGTTAAAGCTGAAATAAACCAAAGATGGTTTCAGTGGCTCAATAAAAAAAAATAAATAAAATGATAAATGACAGCTGGTATCACGTCGAAGGATAGAAAGCTCATCCGTGCACCTATCAACGCTAGAACTGCCGGATGGGTCAAAATGACTTGCTCCTAATTATTTCTTCCAGAGATATTGGAACTATAAATATGTTTTCATGAGAAAGTGTTTTAACACTAGAACTACCGGATGGGTCAAAATGACTTCGTCTTAATTTTTTCTTTTAGAGATATTGAAATTACAAATATGTTCCAATCAGAAAATTTTTTAATAAACTTCTCTATCGAAGTAGATATTTAAACAACACTGATACGACATCTAAACAAATCTTATTTTGTTGTTATTATAAGGCAATGTATGCCAGTTGCATTTAGTGCTTGGTAGTTCTAGTGTTAATAAACCTCTCTATCGAAGTGGATGTTTAAACAAAACTGATCGGAACTGTGCAACGGAGGGGAAACCTGATTCGCCGACGTGCCGAGGGACGTTGCAAGGTGGCCCCTGCCGAAGTTGCAACTCCTTTCGAGGAGTTGGATCAAGAGGCATCCGGGAAAGCGGGATTTTCGAGTATCCGGGCCGAAGAAACGCGGCGAAGCGGCGGCGGGCAAGAAATTCGAGTTAACTTTAGCGCGGCGTGTTCGTCGCGAGAAATCGGCCCGCACGCGTCGTTAGACGTAACAAATGTAACGCGGTCTGGTACGGAAGAGACGGAGCAGAGGGAAGAACGGAAACGAGCGTGCGAATGCGTACGCTAGCCCCAGGAAAAAAACACGCTAACTTAACGAGGTAATTTAATCTGTTTTGTCAGCGGTCCGCCAGCCAACAGGAACGTTTCACCGGGTTTACTTGCGACGAGAGATAATAACTCACCGCGAGTTTTGCTGAATCCACGCTACCTACCCCTTTCTCTCTCTCTCTCTCACACACACACACACACACACACACGCGCATACACACACTTTCCCTCTCTCTTTCTCTTTCCCTGATTCTGTAGCGTCCCGTTTGCGATTTGCCTGGACTGTTGTGCCGGGACCGTTGATGAGCGCGTCCGCTGTTCGAGTACGTTTTGCAAGGCTCGGGACAATTGTCGATTAATTATATTGTTTTTGGGCGCTCTCGTGTCGACAGCTTTTGCGATCGTATAATTATGTTATAAAGTAACGTTAAACGGCGCGCGGTTTCGTTCTGCGCGCCGAGACGTTTAACGTTATACCTATCGACACTTCCTGTATACCTGTTTCTACCGTGCGTGGTCACGTATGACTGACAGTGATTTTTGACTGGATATAGGAATTCATTTTTATTATGAAATATCCAGATAAAACGAATTTTATTGGAGTCTTTAGAATTCAGAAAGGTTAAGACAGCATCCCGTACAGTACATTTTAGTTGTGGTTTCATTTATTAAATTACTCTGATTTTGTAAGAATTTCTGGGGTTGATATTTGGCACTTAAAAAATGTTATTGTTAATACATTAAACGTAGATAATAGTCAATTTGTTGCTGAGTCGATGAACAACTTCCATAAAATGACTAACAATGATTAAGCGTGTCGAACGGTTCGCTCTTAACAACGAGCTAAACATTTGTGGGGCATTCGTTCGTTTTTACAGAAAACGTTAGAATGTGTGAGCGTGATTTCAATGGGGAATTCGGAACATGAAAAACACAAACGAACGTATGTAGATCTTATATTGCACCGGTTGTTCACCTGCCTTCACAGAAATCGCTTCAGGTGACCCCCTTCGGCACGAATATAAGTCTGTATTGTGTCTAGCGTCTAGACGTCTTAGTATCGACTTTCTGACCCATTCATGCCAATGTTATCTATTGCTGCGTCACAAATCAAAAAGCCCACCTTATCAAAAGAATTATTGGAAGACAGAAACAGCTGCATCCCGGAAACACGACTACACATAAACACAACACACACAACACATATACGACTACATATAAATATTTATACCATCCGCTTTTTTATTTGAGTGTGCGGAATTTAACACTAAAGTTGCGCCCACATAATCTGTAACTTCTTGTATAGTTATGTGTTCGGTACAACTCAGTTTGTTAAATCTAATTCTGCTGCAACGATGAATTCGAGTTCAGTTTTACTTTCGGAAACTTGTTAAAATTTTCGATATTTTCATACGAAAAATCAACAATGAACATAGATTATATTACTGTATGCAAGATATAAGCGCTATGTGAAAAATACTAAAATTGCAGTACCTTACAAAGTAGAGTTGATCGATTCGGCTCTTATGATGTTCGAACGCTTACGGGACACGTATTAAAAAATCCCAAAACAGTGATTTACCTGAAAACAGAAGAAAATTTTTTCAATCACAGATCTACAGAAATATTTGAAATGAAAATGGAAAATCAGGCCTTTTAAAATGATATTTCGTATTGCTCGTATTTTCAAAGAATCTTCGTTAAAGTACAAAAATCATATCAGCTTCGAATAATTAATACGATAACAACATTTAAATATGTTACATTGTGGAAACCAAGAATTAATTTCTACATTACTTAATGCATACATATTGAAACTTAACGCTTTGAAAATAAATGCATTTGTTGTTCGACACGTTACATTTTGATTTACAATACATCATCGTGATTTTCATCTATGTTCCACCGCGTTTTCGCGCATTCTGTTGAATTCTAGTTCTGTCGCGTCTGTCATCGGTTCAGTTTTTCCATGATGGGCTCTGGCCGAGAGACTGAGCGGTGGTTGTCGAAATTTCTTATTGATTTATGGTTGTGCTGGTAAGAGTCTTGACTGATGGAGTGTGAATTTGTTAGTAAAAAATTTATTCTATTGTTTCGTGTTGCCGATGCCGTGATTTATAACCCGACAGTTGCCTTTTCGGTGTGTTCACAGCACATGGTGTCCGCATATTTGAATTGCTCTTGTCGAAGTACGATGGGCGTAAATTGATTCGTCTGACCGCGAAATCATTCATTTGTTCTTTCGTAGATGGAACACCGATCGACATGAAAGCTTGACTCTTGTATTACCGCCCTTTACACGGTACAATATTCCATAAAGCCACGAACATCAATTAATGATCTACTACGAACAATTTTCCAAGATTCTATTTGCATACTTTGCGTGTAAAACTAAAACTCGAAAAGGAATAGACTCCATTGCTCATTTTTAACCATAAAAATCTGTAAAATATGGAAAACAGTAATATTCCTGTGTAATTTCTTTCTGAATGGAATTTTTTTTATGCATATTTGAACATTTGTAACCGAAAGGAATTCGCACTGTATTATAGTAAGATTGTTCATAAGAAGTGTTGAAATCTTATTTTATGGTTTTAATATATATTCTTTATTTTATACTTTTACAGACCGGCTTACACATTTGCACATACTAAACGATACTTCTCTATATACAGGGTGGGGCACCACATTTTGCCATCTAGATTTACGTCATTATTATTACGCATAACAAACAATTTTTTAGGTTAAGTTGAATGGTTTTGAGAGGGGCACATTCTGATGGTACATTTTTTTTGTAGGTGGACGTGTAAAGGACATATGAAGGTCATTCATGTTTTTTTAAATGGAATCATATATTTTTTATTGCATCAGCTGATGCTCCTTCATATTCTTTACAAAAAAGTATTAATCTATTTGTGTAAAATAATCATTAGTTTAAGAGATATTTAGCTAAAAAATAGGAGATATTTGTGCCTTTTGAGTATGCGTAAAATGCATTAGCGGCTATAGTTCCAGCTTGTCTTTCGATTTCGCGAGAGCTAACGGATGGATTTAACGTAATTGCGGCTAACACTACAATTTCGTCTGCTTCATTTGTTATTGTTTTATTACGAATTGCCTTTTTGCGTAATAATTGCCCCGTCTGGTGAAATTTTTTAAAAACATAATCAAAGGTACGATGTGATGGATGATTTCGTTGAGGAAAACTATTGGCGTATAATGATTCTGCACGTGTAGCACTTTTCCCAGCTTCAAAATAAATTGATAATATGTCTGTCTTTTCTTCTTTAGAATACTTCATTATGAAGTGATTCACCGTATCGCCGTATTCACCGTATCAGAGACGTAACAGAGACTAAATTTCACAATTAGTAGGAGAGCAAGAATTATCAACACAGAAAATGTAAATATTTACATTGGTAATTCTTGCTCTCCTACTACATTATCACATTGAATTCATAATATTGACCAGAAAGTGGAGATTTCCTAACAAATTAGAATTAAAATATCTCGTAAACTAATGATTTTTTTACACAAATAGATTAATACTTTTTTGTGAAGAATATGAAGGAGCATCAGATATATAATATTAAATGGATATATGATTCCATTTAAAAAAACATGAATGACCTTCATATGTCCTTTACACGTCCACCTACAAAAAAAATGTACCATCAGAATGTGCCCCTCTCAAAACCATTCAACTTCACCTAAAACATTGTTTGCTATGCGTAATAATAATGACGTAAATCTAGATGGCAAAATGTGGTGCCCCACCCTGTATATTCTGTCTCACTCTCTCAGCTCACTCATACCACACGTTCTTCCTTTCATACATTAGTACCAACTTACACAAAAATTATTTCCAACAAGAAGTAAAACTAGATTTTAATCTTATTCCATTGGGAACCTTTCCGCATTTAAAATTATGGCCCTAAAAAGAGCATCCCTTAACAATCTCCAACTGCTTTGCACATGGAACTAATAAATTTTCGTTTTAGGATTAAGAAAACGAGGGTGGACGCCATGAACGATGTAAGCACACATCATATTTTGAATTACACATTGCTCGAGCTTGTTTTGCGGGATCAGTGAATCTGGTGAGCGAGGCCGTCTGGTTCGCGCGGAATTTATAGGGCGCGCGGTGCAATTTCTATTCAACAAGGCGTCCGTAAAAATGTGATTCGCCGTTCGGATCGGATCGATAAAAAAGAGGTATTGTCGGGATCCATTCCGTGGGGTCGAAACACGGGATCGTAACGCACTAACGTTGGGTTGAGGGAAGGATAGGGGAGGGGTCCTGCACGGGAATCAAGCGCCCTACATTTTTCAAGGGGCTCGGTCGCGGGATTAAATGGCTGCATTTTTTCCCCTGTCCCCCTGGCGAGCGCGAAATTTACCTTCGGAACGTGACGAGCATCCGCGGGCCGGTTTGTCCTTTTCGCGGGACACACGGTGTACATTCGGTACACGGAGGGAAGATGCCGGGGGGGGGGAAGAGATATATTATCCGGCAGGGAGGTTTCCACCCCCTTGTTTCGCGTTTCAGCCCCGAAGCGAAGCCCGGCTTGCGAAGGCAGCCCAGGCAACGGCTCGGTGCTGGTTTGCTGGGGACCGGGGACACACCAGCGGGCTTCAACTTTACCGCTGACACCTCGAGTGTCCAAATAAATAATGCGCCTTATTTGTTATAGGAATTGTGCCCGGCGAGGGATGAAATCTGCGGGCGCCGCGCCACCGCCAGCGCCCGGCCCCCGGAAATCCGTGTGATTAAGTGCACCCTTCGCTAGACGATAATTGCTCTACAAATACGGGGAATTTATTGTGAATTTACCACTCGACGCCGCGCCGGGGATCCGCCCCGGTGAATTTTGGCCAGCCACCGCGACCCGCCGTTTAATGGACGATCGCTTTTCTTTAGTTTGCGTAACGCCTGTTTTCCGAGGGGCTACCGTGTCGCCGGGTTTCACCGCGCAAACTGTGCCACTGTGTTTTCCGTAGACCGGCGAGACTGATGTTTCCTCGGAACGACGCTGTTAACCGTCTATCTAATTTTATAGCCTCCAACTAACGTGAATTCGCAGTCACATTTTTACACGTTTCTGCTCCAAATCGGAATTAGTCACTGGATTCCGGATCTGTCCCGAAAATGCGGGTTCTCGCTTTTATAGGCCAATTATTAATCTTTCGCACCCCGTTGGCACTTCATAGTAAAAGCATCGATACCATTCTGGTTTCAGCAGAAGAAATCAAAGTAAATAAATTTACAGAAATTTTGAATTTTCTAATCTGAGAGTAAAATTATTGTATATTTTCAACTTCTTTCTTGTAGAACAATCGGAAAATAATGGGAAATACCCTGCACCTATATGTAACTGTGAAAGTGTGTTTGCTTAACACTTTGACTGCTAAACTAGAAAACTCAAAAATTCCGTAAAATCAAAGTAAGTTATTTAATGAAATAAAAATTGAAAAAAATTAAATGTATCATATTGAGTAGTCCTCCAACTTTCTTGCATTTTATAGATCCTAATCAAAATTTGGTACAATGAATATATTAACGTAAAAATTCATTTTAATACCTCGACAACTAATTCCGTCACCCACATATGGGTGGCATGGCAGTTAACGTGTTAAGTTTACTATGATAATTCGACAATTGTTCGGAAAATAGAACAAACTCATCGCAATCGAATATTTCGGAAATTGTGTTAGGATATACCTGGAAATAATTGGCACTTTTAAGAGTTGCGAAGTTTTTGCAATTCAGTAAGTTGCGGAGAATGGTTGCACATAAATCGGACTGAAAACACAATGCTATATCTCGGTGTTACACTCTTGTTGTACCATTCCTTGCACGTCGTTCTCCCATAACTAGCGTGTTTGTGCGCGAGTCCTCCTCGCAGATAGCGTCTCAATTCAGAAAGAATCACTACTACACTCCGCTGCTGTCGCATTCCGGGTTAAAATTTCAATAAATAACCAATCCAATTCGCTTCCCCGACGTTCTCGAATTTATGATTTTCCAGATAAATCCTGAAATCCCCGTTTTGGTGAATTTGAACCATTTACACACAGCGCCCAGTGAAATCGCCGGATTTAAAAGCACAGCTTAATAAGAGACGCGAGCATTTATCGGCTAAAGAATATCGTTCGAACGATAAACGTTTCAGCCTAGCAGAACTCGCAATTTACTGGCCTGGAAAGAACTCCGATGAATATATCACGTGAGAATGATGTTAATACGATTCCCAAATATTATTATTCGGTAATATTAACTACATTGTTCGTCCGACCTTAGTGCCAGCGCAATTTAAATGTCATCCATAATAAATATCTGAACGGAATGGCAGTCGTGTCAGGAAAAAATCAAGGAATTTTCGGTGGAAAAAGATTAAAAATTGAAATTTGTTTGAAATTCCTTTTAATATATTTTCTTGAAAATTTTATCGTCTTCTGCTCCCTCATAAACGATATTTAATCATTAAAGTAAATATAGATACAATAAGGTAAAGGCACCAGTAGTTGACCATTTTATAGAAAAACATAAAAAATAAGGTTTGAAATGTTCTTATTGTTTTGAAATTTAAACAACAGACGGCATGGCATCCGAGGATCACTTTCATCAAATCGCTTATATAATAAAAACCTTATTTTTTATGTTTTTCTATGAAATGGTCAATTACTGGTACATGGTCAACTACCGGTGCCTTTACCTTAGTTCCAATTATTGTGAGCACTTTAACAGTGATTCTTTGATCAGTTTTTTCTATCATTTGTGCATTTCTCGTGCCACGGTGCGTTGGAAAGAAATGCAGTGAAAAAGATTGTTTCTGTGACCACTCGAAATGAGAACAGTCGGTAAATGCGTCGCGATGATTGAACGTCAAAAACAACCGAGATATTACACGGAATCTGGAACGAGTCCTGATTACCCAACGTCCTACGTAATCAACACTGGCATGATAAAAATCCGGGAGGGTGGTTCGGGGGAATGTAAAAAGTCAGCGGAGCGATACGAGCGACAATGCGACGAGGGTTTGTCGTCGGACGTGCCTCCAGTTTTTCATTTTCCCCCTCCGGGGCCGGACCGGTTGGAGATATAGTGTAAGCGCGAGGCGGCGTGGTCTAAAATCTTTGCCAATTCCGCGAGATTTAGTGCATCCGCTATCCATAAAGCGGTAAATTGATTACATTCGCGCTAATAGAATTTTTATTCGCGCGACGCCCAGTCTCCGGGCACGGACTCTCTCTCTCTCTCTCTCTCTCTCTCTCTCTCTCTCTCGCCCGGTTTCGGGCGTCGATTGCATACGACGCCACACAATTTTTCCCGGTTCGTGTCGGTGCGTAAATAAAATCGAGTCGAGTGTCTTAAAGTCTCCCAGGCCGCATCGCGACGTTGCATCCACTTAACGGATTTTTATGCGTCCACTCGATCCTCCGTCTAAATGGAGACGGCCGCCCTGGAGAGATTCACGATACGCAGTGAAAAACACCTCGATTCTTTCTTTTAAGCTTGTCCCATCCTTTCTACGGGCCACTTCGAGGCGACAGCTGCACTCAGGATTTTACGCCAACAGACGAATCGTCCGGAGTAAATGGCCGAGAAATGGTAACCAGGGATCCTCCAAGTCTCGAGCGTTCGACTGTTAACGAATACGATCTTTACTCCGAGCTTCGTGTCCGCGCTTAACTGTCAATTAACCTGTATCTCTCATCCCATTTAGACCTCATTCAAAATTGAATAATGTAAATTCATTCAGTGGAAATTTTATGGAAACTTCGTTATACATATAATTAACACGATCACTGTCAAATACGAACCTTAAAAGTCCGAAAATAAAGTCGAAACTGGAAAATTAAATTTTGTCATAGCTATCTTAAAGATTCATATCTATAGCTAGTCAGAAAATTCTGTCAACCATATGTAACCAACCGAGTCAACGTGTTCACAATGTATTTAATATTGTAGCCAGTAGGCAATGTTGCTTCTAATCAATTAAATGTGAAATCGCTTTTTCCTTGTTACTTTTTATATTTCTATAAACAGAAACTATTCTATTACTTTCCGAGTATATTTTTGTGCTTTACCTATGGAGTTAAGAACATTTGAAAATCGCAAAGAAATACGAAAAAGGATAATCAAATAGGAATTTTTACATTCTTCAAACCTCTTTCCTAAGAGAAATCGATAGAATGTTATAAATGGTACAATTTACTTTCAGATATCTTATAATAGTCGTTTTAAGAGTTAAGGTCAATTTACACTATACGGCACGGACAGCCACGGAAGAATGTTTTGCCGGTTTAGTGTAAATTGACCTTATCACTAATTGGTTAGGAAGTGGTAGAAGTGTCTGTAAAATAACGTAACTTCGTCTCCGGAATTCTCCCAGCAACCGTGTGAGAAATAACCCGGCGCGACCGTGTTAAAAATAAGAATGAAACGGACAACAATAAGATTTGCAAAGTTGACATATTATTCTGTACCGGTGCATTACGAATGTTTCTCGCGTATTATTTCCGTGAACAACGGAGCATAACAATAGCATACATTACGCGTAGGATTTTTTCACAGGCCGTTCTCCCCAGGAAAACTGAATGAGGCAAATAGTTTTCTGATCCGGCGTGGTCCCCTTACGAGGTCGGCAGCGAGCGGAAGAGCCGTGGCGAGAGTAGGATGGAATCAAGTTCAAAGTCGACGAGTTCGTTATACGAGGATTCCGGGAGTCCTTTTTCCTCGCGGCAGTCACGGGAATGGTGTTAAAATTCAGCGTGTTCAGCTCGCCGCCGGAGGCAGTCCAACTGGGTCATTAAATATGAGAGATCTCGTTGCCGAGACTCCAGTCGAGGGCTGCTACACGTGGCGAAAAAATAGAGAGAGAGAGAGAGAAAGCGGGGAAAAAATGAAACGAGGGTGGCAGGATAGCGGGCGAAGAAGCCGTACAGAGGAGAGGGAGAGGGTTAGAGGGTGGGTAGCGCAACAACCCAGGAGAGGGTTGGGAAAAGTGTAAGTCTCTTGCAGTTGTTTCTCGGCTGCCTGACGCGCGCGCGAGACGCGCCACTCTGCATGTACTTTTGTATAATTTTACTTTAATTGCTGTTGAGACCCCGGGAGTTTTCAAGTTTCTCCTCTCCTTATCTTTTTCATGGTTCTATTGCCCCCGGGTGTCGCTGTCTGCGTCGCACCACAAAACCCTTTCCTTCTACTCCACCGCGGCGCCGCGCGCGCGGCCGCCACTTTCTTCCCTTTAATCTATTTCTCCCTAAAGCTTCTTGCCTTTATTTCCACCCCTTCTTGGCATACTTTAGCCATCTCCTTTCCCGTCCACTCCGCGTGCTCGCACCTTCGAAACTACTACCTGCCTGGGACCAGCAGCCGTGTCGTGCCCCCCCCCCCCCACCACGTTGGCTAAAACTGTTTTATGCAACCCGTTCCCCGTCTTAACTCATAACGCGTTGCCACCCCAGCGTATTCGACCCCCGAGATAAGCCTTCCGCCGGGCTGCTTCCGTATCACGGGATCCGCGAAATATGATCGCGTCCAGCGGCAAACGGAGGATTAAGCCCCGAGAGCTTGAATTAGGGACGGAACAGGGACGGGGTGACGCTGCACCGGTTGCTTAAGGGTCGGGTGAACCAAATGCACCGCGCCGGAACGGAACGACGAGACAAAAATCCTCGTCACTGTCCCAAGGCGTTATAATGAGACGGCGTTACTGTTTTTATCGTGGAACGGGACACCCCTCGAGATTTCAATTTACGCTGCTGCCACGTCGGTGCTATTTCCCACGAACAAGCACCGATTCTTAGACCCGCCGGATGCTGTACATGCCTATCCAGCAAGATCTTTACTTTTCTCACAAAAGATCGGAGGTCGAAATTTTGTAAAATTGTTTTTGTCTAGTTTGTAACTATAGTAACTGTCGGTAGAAGTTTCGGACCGGAACAACAAGATCCAATAGATTTCGCTTTCGATTCGTCGCTTGGGGTAAGGGACCCAATTACCGTGGGGGTACCAATCGGCTATATTAATTATACTCATTTTTAAAGCGATATATTAACATTTTTTCACTAAAATCTGTTAATATATGTGTTATATATCTCGTTCCTAATGTTCATTATGCTTTAAACATATGGATAATTAATGTAGGCACAGTAATGTGTACCCCTACAGTAGTTGGGTCCCTACCTGTTTTCTTATTTATTATACAATTAGATGCACCAATACTGTATACATAAAATTCTCGGTATACATATGTCAACAACACATAATAACACACATTAATATCGCCGTCGACCAGCGGTAGTGGGTATAATTCCGTGACGCTTTTCATCCAGGTCTCGGTGACATATATAGAGGAACCACTGTATTTAAGTTCTTTTCTAAATTTCGATTATTCTAAATTAAAAAAAAAAAATAATACAATCTGCCCGAGAACTATTTGCTAAACTAGCCAAATGCAATAATGCCATAAAACTCTTAACATCGCCGTCGACTAGTGGTAGTGGGGATAATTCCGCGACGTTTATCGTCCATGCCTCGACGACATATATAGAGAAATCACTGTAATCACTGCTGACTGACTGCGAAATTTAAGAATGTAAATCGTATCAAGTGTCCTATCATTTCATCCGACCATGATCATCTTATCTTCATATTTCTCCCTCCAATTTTCCTTTTGTATACCACACAAACCTGAGACTTGGTATACTCACTTGAAAGGACGCATCCAGTATACAGGATGTACTAAAAATATACTTCCTCGAAAGGGATGAATGTAAGGGTAATTTGAAGTAACTTTTTCCTTTGCAGTAATGTTCCCCGAGGCTTAGTTAAGGAGTTATTATCAACGAAAAGGACGGACCAATCGGAGCGCGCCTACAAGGGACAGATTCCGGCTCGGCCAATGCCAACGCTCGGCTCAGCGCGAGCCGCCAGTAGTCGCGCTCTGATTGGCCCGTGCGCGTTCGTTAATAACTCCTTAACACGTTAAGTGCCGTATATCAATCCCAGAGATTCTTACAGAATCAGAGTACTTTAATTAAACCAAAACTAGAAATTTAAAACGTATTATAGTGGATGCTGTCTTAATTCTTTTGAATTCGAAAGACACCGATAAAATTCGGTTTATCTGGATATCTAATAATAAAAATGAATTTCTAAAATCATTGTCAGTCATATATGACTGACGTGGCGGTTAACGTGTTAACGAAGCCTCGGAGAACATTTGCGTAAAGGAAAAAGTTGCTTCAAATCACCCGAGGAATCACCCTTTTCAAGAAAGTGCAACATCACCCTGTATAGGGTGGGTAAACTGTACATTTTCTTCTCCGAATTATACGAAATAACAAAATACGTCAAATACATAATTTTGTCCAGTGAATATTCTTTCTTCTACCATGAAATGATTAGAAACACGGAAGTTCTGATCAGCGTAGCTGCGCGACAACGGGTTAAGCCAATTGATTTCTATTCTACCGAAATGAGAGAGCGTACCAAGTATTTACCGACCAATCCAGGAAAAGGATCTCGCTTCGAAGCTAACAAGGGGCGAGGAGCGAGATCCCGTTTTAAATCAGAGAACGTATCCCGGTCGTCGTTCGAAAGGCAAATTAAGAATTATGAGGTTTTAAGGGACGCCTCTGCGAGCGTTCTCGCCGGAATAAAAACCCGACATATCCGGCGGCGGTGTGTGTTCGAATATGAAATGCAACGCGCATCGACCCGACCCAACCCGACGGTACCCGCGTGTACATGTAAATGGAAACGGTGTTGGAAAAGTTGTTGAGTTTGTGGAGGCCGAGAGGGTCTTGGCCGGTGGTGGTCGGGGGATGATGTATGGGAGTGGTACGTGAGGATTCACGTGAGAGATCGCTGGTATTTCCTCTATCTCATATATTATGAGTTTTATGTTCGCCCGTCAGAACATTTATTTGTTTGGCTTCCATGTAAGAAAGCCGACACATTCCCCCGGTTCCTTCCGCCGCAATGCACTATGGTCATCCACCCCCGCGGCAGGACCTCGCAATTATCACGGATTTCGGTATCGCGCGCGTCCCCCGTCCGGCAGATAAGGCCTCGCCGGGTGACCCCGGGTGAATAAATAATAACACCGGTTGGCCCCCGGAGATTTCGATCATCACGCGATGTAATTAATTCCCCTTCAACCGGTTACACGGCCGCGACAAAGCTGCCCGCGTAATTCCACTCGGGCTCGAGCCGCGTGTATCCCATCAGGTTCTCTTTATTGCGTTGTCGGCGGAGCACACCTGGTGTGGCAGCTTTCCACTGGTAACCTAGCGTCCTTTTTTCGAAATGGAACCGTAAACCGGCGGACAGATCAGAGTAGTCGAACCGAGTGGCCGGGAACCGTGAAAGAAACGAGGCGGAAAGAGCCACGAACAGCAGTATCGTCTTGGAAGGACAGCAACCGTAATGGCGGAAGGCGCAGTCGAGATTTTAGGTCAGTAATAAGGGAGGTTAGAGAAAGAGAGAGAGAGAGAGATAGAGTCGTATTATCACGAATGTCCTGTAGCGTATACCGCCTGTAATTTATTAGAGGAAGCGTGTCACCGGGTTCCGACGTTCTTTCTGCCGAGGGTGTGCGATAGTTTCAGCGACAATTTAACGCCAGCCAGAAACCATCGTAGCTTGGAATCAAGAAACATGTTACAGGGTTTACTATGTCCGAGACACGTGTCTCTCGCCCATTAAATCCCCGTAATTACGGGGCCCTTGAATCGGGGCCCCGGTATTTTCATTCGTCGGTCTCTCTATTCGTCGGTCCTGCTGATCTAGCTTCTATTAAAACGCACGAACGAGACCGGTTTCAATGAGCTAGTACAGGTTTCTTCGCCCCTTTCCGCAATCAACGTGAGCCGGGGTATTTTCTCTTCGTTTTTTTTTTCTTTTTCATTTCTTGTTCATCAGGACACGTACCGCGTGTAATGAAATAGCTTCGGAATGAAAAGCAGGGAGGAAAATGGTAAGAGGACGGCCGCCCGTGCACGTGTGCTATTTGACAGTGAGCCGGGGAACGACATGGCAGGGGGAAAAAATGTTTGGACAAAGAGGAGACTCTGCTCGACGTTTCTGCACGCCTCAGAGGCACGCTCGCCCCCGGCAAAGGGTTGGAGATTTATCTTTAAGTCGTAACGGCGCGACGGAGCCTCCCGTGACCCCGATACACCTGCTCCTTTTTTCCAACCGTAATATAAACCGTTTTCCAGCCAGTTCAGTCGTCGCCTGCATATTCATTTCATTTCGCGTCTTGATGAATATTAAATATTATTCAATGGTTCGCGGTTTGAAATTCCGCGGCTAACGGTGCCGCCGCGCCGCGCCGAGTCGAAAGAAATAATTATCGTCCGCGTAGTCCGTAAAATCTCTGCCATTCACCTGGCCTCGGTTTTTGCCTCGGCGAGTTCTCTGACAAAAACGAGCCCACGCTCGGGCTCTAGATATCGCTCGATAAGAGAAGGTGAAAACGTATCAGTCAGTGTCAATGACTGGGTGCGTGGGCCCCCTCCAGTTCTGGGAAAACGTTCTTGTTACGGTCGCGATGCAAATGGCTGATAACCACGGTGAAAGGGGTCCAGGGCACCGCCTCGTCCTTAGTCCGCTTGCGGGTAAACATTGCCAGGTCGGCCCGATAACATCTTTCCAGTCATCGAGGTTACGCGATGCGCTCCGGGCCTCCGCTTCTTTTCAGAGCTTATGGAAACTACGACGCTGGACGTCGACAATGAAGCATCGCCTTAGCCTCGGCCACCCTCTTCCGAGCGACTATTCTCCCAGCTGGTACTTTCCTAATCTTGGCCCCGACACTTCCGATTTCATCGAAACTCGCGACTACGTTTTTGCGGTTTACCCTTCCGAGACGGCGCACAGTGAGAAAAATCGACAAAATCGGATTCAAAATGAAGGAACTTTCGATAGAAATGAGGTAGATCGATGAAATTTTTTTCTTAATTAACCCCTTGCTCTACGACAACCAGCCAGACTCGTCATGAAGATTCTGAATAGAGTCTAATAAATGTGAACGTTATCAATTTCCTTCAAATCGAAATAAAAATCTATTTTTTTGTAGTTGATATACAGGATCATCCGTTTTTAAATGGCCAAACGTCAACCAGCTATAGAGGACCCAAATGAAACAACTTTCACCCCTAACACTTTTTTTGATTCGGTCTTGATTTTTAGATAATTGCAAAAACCCGTCATTTTTTGCGTTCACTTAAGATTACATATATTAGGACTGCAATTATGTATCTTGATGATTTTTCCTTTGTTTGGTTTAAAATAAATAGGGGCATCTTTTTTATTGTCAACTTTTTTGTATGACCTTCGGATCTTGGTTTTTTTTTACATGGGGCACGCCGTGGAGACTGAATGAAATAACTTCGAAAAATTCGGATTCATGCATAATAAATTGCTCAAGTTTCTCAAGTTTTAAGAATGATTTTAAATACATCTTTTGGGTACGTATTGTTTAAAATATTTTCAAGAAATCAAGGCCGAATCAAAAAAAGTGTTAGGGCTGAAAGTTGTTCCATTTGGGGCCCTCTATAGCTGGTTGACGTTTGGCCGTTTAAAAACGGATGACCCTGTATATCCTTTGAGGAAAACGGAGACATACAATGAATATAAACTATCTTTTTTTTCTATGAAATTCTGAACGATGTCTAATCATTATAATCACAAAATAAAAAGTAGTAGTGCAAGGGGTTAAAGTTGAAACTTTGCAGAATATGGAAACTTCGTTGATGAAAGTACGCAAGTATTATATAAAGATTAAATACTCACCTTACTTCCTCTGTGAATGAAAATATAATTATGGACAATAGATGTGTGATTTATACTACATTACAGCCAAACACAGTCTGCAGAAAGTGCCAGTAGCAATGACAGTCAAGTGATGACGAGATGTGAAATGCTTCATGTTTCGTAAACTAAAAACGCTCACATACTTCATTATTATTATTTTTATTATGTTTCATATATGAGAATACGATATACCTTCAAACTGGTGTGTCATTATTTTCGTGTCACAAAAATCTATTTTTTGCAAAATCCTGAGGTTGTAGACAAATTTTGAGACCAGATTTGAAATCAGCGTGAGAAAATCTATGGGAAATGATGTATAGCATTTTAAAAAATAATTTTTTTCCACGCGTGGTATTGGAAAAGCCACAATTTTCTTAAAATTCTGCAAGTTTAACGAATTTTCTCAAGGTAATAAACGTTCGTACCACAATCTCCCTATTTTTCCTATATTCTGCAAAGTTTCAGCTTTAATTTACAAAAAATTTCATCGTTCTACCTCATTTCTATCGAAAGTTCTTTGATTTTGAATCCGATTTCGTCCAAATTGCCCACTGTGGCGGCGGATCGGGACTGCGCGCCATACAATGCGTGTTTCATCATTTATTACGCGTGTTCAAACTGTTGATATCTATGGTTGTCTATTTTCACTATTTATATACTTTTTCGCGTTTAAACGTTGTTGAAAAAGCAATAGACAAACTTTGAAAACGATATACAGTGTTTGCTCGATATATGTCAACAACACGGGTCTTGCTCGTGACATGTATCGTCGAGGAGATAATATTATTACTCTTTCATCCACGTGAACGTCGTACCCGACCCGTATTATGTTTACGGGGTATACCCCGCGGCAGTGGGGATTGCTCTGCGACTTTTATCAGCCAGGTATTTGGACGTATATCGAGAAATGACTGTAGGTCTTTCTAAAAGCGTTTTAGGCATTTTTAGTCGTCTCAGTTTAGGCTAAGGAATACGTTAAGAATATAATTAGTAGACTGCGGATTTTATGCATTTATAACAAAAATGGGTAAGCAAAATTTAAAATAGTAGACATATGAAAAAGATTTAAGGGTACCAGCGTATTGGTTTCAGCTTAATAAAATAATTAAAAGAAGAAGGCAATTTTTGTTTCGTTCCAGTGTCTTGTAATCAATGCAAATATTTGTTATTTTGCTTAAAGATCCCTAGTCTAGAGAGAAAATTCGCAATCCACTTTTAGCTCGAGCAACATCGACAATCTTTCGATTTTTCTCGCATCCAGGATGCAAAAATTCGGCCCATTTTATCAAAAAAGCTTGCCAACTCTCTTTATTTATTATAGTTTCACGGACGCCCGATTCCCCGGAGATACTCCTCAAAATCCAGCGGCTCTTTATATCCGGAGTCCCGGGGGAGAATTCTTTCAGTCGACCGGGATACAACGATGTAGAAATCCTGCCGCGAATTCCCAAAGCATTTTGCCTGGCGCGGCAAAGCGATCGCGTTCGCCTGTCCGCTATTAAAGATTGGTCTAAAGATTCCCCTGCCGTGTCAGTCATATTCCGCTGGTAGTCCGCGCGGAAAGCCCCACGCAGTTCCTGTCGATCATTAATTTTAAATTTGCGCGCCTTCGGGAAATCAAACGTATTCCGTATCTTGACGGGAAAGCCGGCCGCGTGGAAAAGTCGAAATGCATCGCGGTCGCGGATGAATTTTTCATTCGACCCGATTTTAATATGCCGCAGTTTTCCCAACTGCCTCGGCACCGCAGGAAAAAAAAATACCGAAACGGAGTTCTGCGAGGACGTCACGCCACGTGGTAGTTAACGTGACAATACAACAATTATACATCTGTTAAATGCCTTATACTGTACATTAACCTTCAGACAATGCCGATGCCGTTCAACGTTATTGAATTTCGCTTATCGAACTGTGGCGTGATACTCCATCATTATTCCAATTACTATTTTGTATATCTAATGTGTGGAAAATTCATAGACACCAGAGATTTCAGATTGCACAAACAGATAATCGATAACACATTTTACTGATTCATCACTGCCTATTACGTCATTTAGACTGAGCAAAAATCTATTATTGACCTCACAGTTGAACCTATAGTTTCCAGATTTTCCATTCTGGGTCGTATTATGTAAAGATTAATTTTAAACAGTAACTACAATCGAGATTAGAATTTTGAAATAATTTTTTAAAGCACAAAATATGATATAAACTTTAAGGCGTTCAATGTAGAGGAATTAATACTCTTCCAAGTCAATTTTTTCAATTGTTTTGCTTAGTACTGCTCTAAAACCAACGCAAATTCACTATTTATTTAGTGCTTCATTCATTTATTAACCATTAATTCATTAAAAAGTTGTTAAGGGCTCGATACATACATCGGCCTCGAGCTCAACATGCTGATCTACACAACAAGTGGAAAGAACGATCATTAATCAGACACGTACAGAACGTCGCATGCAAGAGCACGACAGAAATATTTTGACATAATTCCATCTAAATGAGAGCGAACTATACCACCGTATTTCTCATCACAGAAAGATTAAAGCTTTCCATATCGGAACAGTTATTTCTTGTGTATCCAACATCCGCAAATAGAATATATTCTAAAAACGAATGGGTTAGTGGAACAAGTCCTGATTACAATTTAACCAACTAATTACTTAAGACAGAAGCGACACAGTGCTTTAATATCCTGTCAGGATTCAAGTAAGAAACGATTATTCTATTATGCAAACCTCTAACGTGAGAAAATGAAATCGAAAAACTTGTATTTTCTGTGTAACTTGTGCGCCCGAGCAATTTACACCGAGATGAAGGAAATAATAGAAAATGGATATGAAAATCTTTTCCTCGCGAAAGAAAATGGAACGAGTAAAAGGACACGTACGGAGCCATGTCATCTCGCGAACAATGACAAGCGCTCGCTTTTCAATCGAGGGGCGTATCTTCAATTTCAATTATATTACCATTTCGAGCACATTTTCCGCGGAGTACCTAGTAAAAAACCAAGTAATTTTAACGCGGTGATCAGAGGCACAGTTCAGCTGAATAGAATCGACTCTTTTCCCTCGACCCCAATTGGACCGGAACAGGGATTGAAGGGGGCGGTCGTGGGGATGAGCGGGTAATTCCCAATTATTTCGCGAGTGCAAAGCGTAAGCCGTTCGATCGTATCGATTGCGTGGAGGTTTATGGTGCAGATAAGCCAAGTGCACGGACGCAGATCTTTCGCCGCGTTTCCAAAGCCCCGGCGTGACTTTACGCTATCGTAAAACCGGGTTCGGGCTGGTTTTCAAGCAGCCGGAAAGCGTCCTGTTTCTAATTGGCCGTTCTGACGCGTGGATGACAACGTTTCACCGAAAAATTCATTTTCGTATGCTCTACCTAACAAACCGACGTTTGTTAGAATTTTTAGAACGCAAACGGATCCAAGTAGTTCTTACTTTGATCAATTTTAGTGTTCCACTTTCGGCTTCCGCAAGTACATTATTTTCCGAGAATTTTTGGGACTGATATTCGACACGTGCTAAACTCATTATAGTAATTATTCCAATAAGGATCGATGTGCAAATTATATTTGTTTTCATCAATTGCTAGAAACAGAAGAACAATGTTCATTCTCCTTCTTGTAGCTTTAATAAGCTGAACCTAGTATTGTACATTGATGTGCTCAAATTTTTTTTTAATTCGTAGACTGCGGTAAAATTATTTTTGTCACAAATATACAGGGTGGTTTGGTAACTGGTGGTACAAGCGAAAAGGGGGTGATTCTACATGAAAGAATAAGTCGAAAATGTAGAATACACATTTTTCGTTTGAGGCTTTGTTTTCGAGAAAATCGACTTTGAAGATCTGTCAGGATTGTGTGCTTTAGTATATGCAGGAAGTAGATTTGGTTGGTCATGATCAGACGCGTCAGACAATTCCTATTGAATAGCATGCGTATTCGCTGAATTTCAAACTCGATTTTCTCGATAATGAAACTTCGGATGAAAAAATTTTATTCTATATTTTCGACTCGTTCTTTCATGTAGAATCCCCCCCTTTTCGCTTGTACCACCAGTTACCAAACACCCTGTATAAAACACGCAGTCGTTACGAATTATCTGTATTTTACATACAGTAAAAAGGAATACAAATCTTGGGATTAAGAATCTCATGTGATGATAAGAATTAAAATAAAGCAATCTGTTGAAGTTGTAAAATAATATGTCAATATTATTAGATAATTTTTCGGAGCTGGGTGTCCAGTTTGAAAACAGGCACACGAATTCCCCACTCGATTCATCGATCAGGTTCCTAGCATTTTCTCGTGGTCGAACGCGGCCGTCTAAATGCAAACAGTTAGACTAAAACGATACGAATGTATATCCGAAACCTATACCGAATAAGGGAACGAGGAGAAGAAGGAAACCCCCCCCCCCCCCCGGAGATGTAAGAGAAGAAACTCCGGAGTAAGACGTTCCGATACGATCCACTTTTAGTGCCTCGGTATTCCGAGTTCATCGATAAGGTCGGGTTCAAATATTCCAATATATCCTGTACATCAAACTGTTCAAAATTTTATGCACCCCCATCTCCCCGCCAAAGGGAACAGATATAGAGAGGGAGGGGTGGTGCTGCACGCTTTTTCTTCGATTTTCGGTTACGCGACCGCCTTAAGAATAGCGGCATCGGACACGGCGCACTCGAGCCACGGGAAGAAGAAATCGGACGAAAGAGCAAAGGCGAATTCGGGGAAGGCATGCATAATGGATCGACGTTGCATGTCGACGCGATTCCCGGTGCTCGATCGTATAAAAATGTCAGTAGCTCCGCCGCATCCCGTGCCGGCCCGTTCTCTTCCATTCCGGGCCCGGCTCTGGCCCGGATCCGAACCCGGCCTGTTTCTTATGCGGAAGTCAAAAACATACCTAGCCCAGATCCGACGTCAAGGTGTTTTCCGTTCCGTTCTGAATAATTTTAAATCCTTTCTGCGATAGCGGCACCCCTCGCAAGTTTCACGCCGATACGACGGGACTTTGGGAGAGCTTCTTCCTCGAAAAATACCCCCATTGCTCATTGAATAGAGACAGCAGGGGGATGGAGTGGGTAGGGGGCGTTCAACTTCCGCCACGTCGCCGACGATAATGCCCCGGTTTTGCAGTAAATCAGTTTATCGCGTTGACCCGGATACTTAGCTATTCCTTCGGGTTGTAATTCACCCGAAACCCGAAGGACTCGGCCGCCTTCGTATCGTGATTTCCGCTATCCCAGCCGTTTCACTTTTGCGATTAGTGTTTAATTGATAATCACCATCGGCGCGATCACATCGTTGCAGATGACCGACATTGCAAACATTCTTCACGAAAACAGTCAAATATACGGCGAATCCATCCAAATCGAGTATAAATAATTGGACATTCCATTAAAAAAAAAATAAACAAAGGTTATTCCATATTATGTAGTTTCTTAACCCCTTAACTTGTACGCTCGAGTTAATTCGAGCGGCGTTGTATTTTATGCTGCTATAATTTTTCACACTCGAATATAATCGAGAATTGAAAATAACAGTGTGAAAGCAAAGAAAAAAAATCGTTTTATTGATATTTATCATTTAGATGGGATTGTAAGCTATAACACTTATTTATTCAAGAATAAAATATAGCCTTTTTCCATGGAACCATGGAACGGACCTTTTCCATTGATTTTTTTTTTGGCCGGTTAAAAAAAAAAAACTGTGCGTTAAGGGGTTGAACCCTACAACTCCTGTAAGTAACATTTTCTGTAAGTAACGGAAGAACGTTCTTTGTCAAGAGATCTCTGATGAAAACTCGCCGGAAGTATGTGCCGGAGATTCGAGGAAAGCGGTGGAACTGGAGCTAACACACTGCGTTTTCGAGGTACTCGTTGTGTGTAGGCTTCGAGCAGATTGGCCCGCGACCCGATCGGTCGTGATAGACAAAACTCCTGCAAGAAGTTCACGAAGTTCACGAACCCGGGATTGCCCGGCGATATTCGCGAGTCGAGTTACAAAAGTGTACACCCAGCAAGAATCGGAGCTGTCCTTGCAGCTCGAACGTAACGCGACGCGACGCGACGCAATGAAACTATTCGACCGAGAGCAGTCGGAAACTGGAACCTCGAAGGGATCTCGAAGCCAGCGAACCGATGACCGGGTTTCTACAGCCAACGAAGGTGTATTTGCTAGGGGTGTGCGGGATTCCCGAAAATATTCGGGATTCCCGTAATATGTCCGGGATTCCCGAAAATATCCGGGATTCCCGAGAATATTCGGGATTCCCGCGAATTTTCGGGATTCCGAAATTCTCGGGATTGCATCCCGATCCCGAGAAAAATTCCCGTCCCGACCGGGATATTTGCTCGTCCGGCATCGTCAATCAGCGCTCTATCTTTATTATTATACAAATTTTACTTGGGAATTTCGTTCTGCGCGCGGTCTTGATCGATTAATCGCCCACCTGTCATAGATTGAATCTATTCCAAAGTTCTGAAAGCAAATTCGAATCGGGGGAACGTAATTTTCTCGAATTTAATTATCCTCCTCCGCTCGTTCCTCGGTACATTAATTGTATTCGCATTATTTTGTAATTATTTTGTGCGAACCTCTGGAAAACTTTGTACCCGGAGTTTAGTACTGACACTAGGTTGACGGGGTCCGACACTTTGACAGGTTCTAAGATTTTAACACTTTGAGTGCCAAACCAGAACCATAAAAAATTCCATGAAACCAAAGTAAGTTATTTAATGAAATAAAAATTGAAAATAATTATATGTTTGATATTGAGTAGTCTTCCAACTTTCTTGCATTTTACAGATCCGAATGAAATTTGGTACAATGAATATATTAACGTAAAAATTCATTTTAGAACCTGAACAAATAATTCCGTCACCCACATCTGGGTGACATGGCGGTCAACGCGTTAAATTTACGATTACTGAAATTGCGAAGATGGAATCGCGATGGAATCGTGTAATTCCGTGCGGAATTATTCAAGAAATTTATTTCTTTGCGTAAAATTATGAAACAAAAGGCTAAAAGTTTGCATAGCCATATTACAATAGTCACTTTATGCACAAATTCATTTGTAGCCCTGTATTTGTAAATTAATTGTTCATAAACGACCACCTTAAATGACCACCGTTCAACCGGTAACTAAAAGGGAGATAGCGGTCTGTTGCAATGTAAAGGGAAGTATAAGAACGATGGTAATTTACCACAAAAGAAACGATTAACCGAAAGAATTACGTGTACCGATAAGATTGAACAAGATTGGTGATCGCTTCAGTGATCCGAGCGATAATATCGAAGCAGACAATTGAATTTGGGGGGTGGGCCGAATCAAAGCGACCACGATTTCGAAGTTGAGAGTGCAGAGAACGCATCGACCCTGCCGGGCGGGATCAATCTCTTTGAATGACGATGTTCATCGCACGCGTCCTAGGCAGCTGCCATCGGAGAATAGGCGCGATGCCAGAATTCGACAGCGTGTCCATTGCCCGTGGTTTACTTGATTACGTCCTCGTTGATTCATCCGCGTGTATACAACGAACGTCATCACTAGTTACGTGAGACTTGGCACATGAATGGAATCGTGACCGAGTGTCCCGAGCATCAGGAAGCCTGATCGGCTCCGGCCAATCCCGATTCAAGCGTCCCTCGCTGCACCCGGATCGGAATTACCTGAAGACGTCAGATTCACAATTGCTTCATTGTCCCCCCAGGATCGGGAGGGGGAGGGGGTCTCGTGTGTTTGATAGATTCCTTGCTGCTCCCCTCGAAGTGACGAAGACGCGAGCCCACCGATCCTTTTGTCCGTTTTTGTGTAAATATTAAACCGGCAGAAAATTCGTTGCGAATCGCAGATACCATTCAACAATGGCGGCGTTGTTCTCCCACCGGTTGTGTTGTTAATCAGTTTCGGGACTATTTTGTCTCTGCTCGGTGGAGACTCGCCCCGCTCAATAAGCTATTGTTTCCCTCGGAGGACTAATAGCGAGGCATACAGTTGGACAAACAGCGAAAATAAAATGATAAATATGTTAAAATTCTTGCGCGGAACGTGGTGGGGATCGGATCCCTTGACATTATTAATAATATATACAAGCTACGTGCGATATATCATAGGATGCTTTCCATACTGGCCAATAACAGTCAGAAAAAATTCAAAATACAGCTGTTAGAATTGCACTTGGATATCGAAGAAGCACTCCTCTCAATGTAATGATAGCGGAATCCAAGTTGATGCTACTATCAGATGGGTAAATTTTTCTATGCGATCGATACCTTGCTAAAATTGTCTCAAACAAAGGTTCCAAAATTTTTAATACTATCACTAAATACTTTCATCTATCCGAAAGAAAAAACTCTAGATTCAAAAACAAAATTCTTGACATATGCATCGGTTGTCTTCCTGAGCTAAAAGATAAAATTATCTCTTGTAATAATTACAGTTTCTATTGCCATGATTTCAATACATTGATAACGTCCTTCCCGCGGTAGTGGGGATGATTCCGTGACATTTATCATCCAGGCCTTGGCGACAAATATAGAGAAATCACTTTATTCTATTTCTCATGCGTTTCGAAGGTGATCCATTGAAGCTCCACGTGCCAGAGGACAAGTCGTAGAGCGAAGTCAGCGAACACGAAGAATTTTCGAGGGCGTCGCTCGACGCGCTAATCATCTGTACTCCGTTTCTGCGAGGGTCGGCGCGTATCGTACCGGCGGGTGTTCTTTTGTACGAGTCGCACAAAAGTGTCTGGTGGTTTCTTTCCCGTAGTTAAGAGATGAGCAGACGACACAGGCCTGCGAGACTGTCTCTTTCTGGTGCTTGCCGAGCTGTTACGCACTTACTCTGCGAACGTCTCGACGACAAACAATGTGTAGTCTGCGAATCTTCGTCCCTAGGTGTCTTTTTTTTTTTTTTGGAACGCTGGCTCTTCAGACGGGGGGTATCCTGCCGAGCAGAGCCACGTGTCTCGTCATTTTGCCCGGGGAGCATGTCTGTTTCGCGTATTAGCGAAGTTGGCCTAAAGTTTCGAGCCCTACGTCCGGCGTCGCGACGCCTCCGAGCCTGAAGACGACCGAAGCCACTGTGTTGGCTAGGCCATGGTTAACAGTACCGGAGACGATCTAGAGAGACTAACAGCCAGACGCGAGGGAGCAACGCCGGAATACGGTTACCTGCTACCATACAAAGCGCCTCGAAACCGCAACCGGCGGTCGAAGCCAGTCGATTCTCCCGAGAAACGAGTTAATTCGTCCGACCGAGTGAACGAGGTACGTGCGTTTATTGGAACCTGTTCGACGGAAGGCTTGCGGGAGTAATTTCGCATGCAGTATCCGCCCTCCTACTTCCGCATCCTATTTCGCTTCTCCCAGCCTCACAGACCAGACGTTTTGTAATTCGACGGCGGCCGGGCTGCCTTTTAAACTGCACGCTTTGAGACCAACGCTTACGCGACGGACAAACGCGATTATCCAATTCGTACGGGTCGTTCCAGTCACGTGGGCTCCTTTTTATCGGCAATAGAAACACCAAGTACGGTATTTTCCCTGTATATGTCGCCAAAGCCTGGATGATAAACGTCGCGGAATTATCCACCAGGAATTAGACACCAAGCTCGAGAGGCTTCGGACGCCGAGGAGTGTAAACAGTGGTGTTGTTGACATATATCGAGAATTCACTGTAAGGTAAAGGCACCAGTAGTTGACCATTTTATAGAAAAACATAAAAAATAAGTTTTTTATAAGCGCACTTATACGTGCAGTTTTGATGAAAGTGAACCTCGGATGCCATGCCGTATGTTGTTTAAATTTCAAAACAATAAGAACATTTCAAACATTATTTCTTACGTGTTTCTATAAAATGGTCAACTACTGGTACATGGTCAACTACTGGTGCCTTTACCTTATAATGATATAAAGTCGGGGAGAAAAATTATTTGAAAAATTATTTATGTTAGTAATAATGATCAAATTTGATATCTCTCGATTTTGTCACTATCGAATCTCTATCAATCTCTAGACATCCAGTCTCTATAAGAAACTATAATTCAGTCAATAACGCAGAGAATCATTCCATTTAACTCTTCGCTTCAAATCGATCCACAAGTATCTCTGTATAGAATTGATTGTCGATATTTAAATATACACGATAAACCGAAAATTAGCCTATATTATATGTTGGTGTACATGTATTTATAAGCGACGTTTCGGTATCGGTGGCTCAGCCGGGTCACCTACATCGGTATTTGAACACTAATTCGATCTAGAGGAAGCACTGAATATAGACTGCTAAAAAGCTGCAAATACTTATAAACTATCGGAATATTTTATTGCGTGGGGGCTAGAATATTAAACGCCAAAAAAGAATATATGTTCATACGCTATTTCTGTAGAGGAGGGTTGAGTTGATTTTATAGTTTGTCGTAAAACATAACCTTCCATATTTTCCCGAATTATTGGCTTTTCAGTAAAGCAATCTGAAATTAATGTACGAATAATTATAAGTAGAGACGTATCATTACAATTAAATTATAATACGGAGCTCGACTGGAATTGTTAAACTGTTAACTGGATGATGAATGATAACGATCTCGAACGATATATCTCGCAAGTGAATACAATTATAATATGATTAACACTTTTGCTGATACGGTATAAATTAAAACGAGAGTCTGTTAAATTATTTAAACCAGAAATCGAATTTTAAGTAAATTAAAAGCTGGATCGAAGCGAAAATGGACGCGAGACGCTTATATCGGTTAACTATCGGTCAACAGATGAAATGGTATAACTCATTTTCGAGAAATTGTAGTCGTCCTTAGCGCACGACGAATGTTCGATGTTGGCTGACTGTAATCATGCTTTGTAACGGAAGAGTAACTTTTAATTAAGTCAAGTTTAGTAGTACAAACGAACACGTCACGCGAACGAAGTTTGCTCGGTTGTTGCACATGACGAAGAAGAAGGTCTCGCGCATTGTACTAAATTATTATTATTACCTTGTTCTTTATTGTGCTGAAGTTGGACAGAATCATTACGAGTACAAAGCACCTACAATCTTGCACGGGGACAAGCAGCAGCCAGTGACTGTTTAAAACCTGATTCAGAAACTAAAATTAATGGTGGAGCATAACAGAACTAATTTACTCGAAACTATAGCAAAACTGTGACAAACATTTATTAAGGAGGCGTTACTAAGATGAGTTTCGTGTGAAAAATATTTATTAAAATGAAGTATGCTTACAACAATTATAAAGCATGCTAATCAAGGATCGAGAGGGAAATTTCTTCTTTTTCCTGAATTCTAGAGTATTTTGAACTTTGAAAAAATTGAAGAATTTGTGAGATTAGTATAAACCAATTTTGTTTCAAATTATGGGAATTTTCTTTTTATATTTTGTATAATGCAATTTGTATGTTTCAGTAAAACAATAAGTTATATTATATATGACTTCTGTGCTATTATAAACTATTTTGTTTCACAGAATGTTTCACCCAAAAATTTTATTTAACATTTATATATTTAATTTTAATTCTTAATTAACTAATTATTAATAAATAATTTTAATTTTAAAATAAAAAGATAATGATCGCCGCGTCTGATCGTGACCAACCAATTCTACCTCCTCCATATACTAAAGCATGTGAACCAGGCGGATCTTTAAATTCGACTTTCTCGAAATAAGCCTCAAACAAAAAAAATGTATTCCGTATTGTCGACTTATTTTCTCAAGTAGTATCACGCCCTCCACCCTGTATATTTGGTATCACAAACGGTGTTTCGCAGAAAGTGCTTTGGGAATGTGTTCGCTACATCCTTCTGGCTTAAAATATTTAGCAAAAAAAAAAAACAAATAATGTTGAGCAAATACCGCTTAAACATCGCGCAACAAGATGTTCATATTAATTTTTCAAAGAATTCCCCGTATTTTCCAACCGTTCGAGGGCAACAAAATAAATATTTCAGTCACAGAACAATTTGCAAAATAGGAAATTCAAACGACAGCATTCCGCGTTGTCATTTTGGCAAGGAGGAAGCTTTTCCAAGGAATTTTGAAATTTGGTGGGTAACGGGGTTGCGATAAAATGGCGGAAAAGCACGGGTCCGGGAAGAAAAGGCGGCCGCCCGGGGTGAAATTTTTGAATCGCGGCAATGCAATTTAGCGAAAGAAAGCAGGCAAAGAAAGTTCGTTCCTAAATAACATCGAATAAATAAGCCAACGAGGATCAAAGGCTTCGACAAAGAATTCATGCGGCCACCGTCAAGGGAACGAACGAACGAACGAACGAACGAACGAACATGGCGCGGCAGCAAGAATCGCGGGGATTTAAGTGGAATGCGCCGCGCCATATTGTGGCAAGACTTTTCTTATCGCGCACTTCGGTTCGCTGGTACATTGAAGGAACTCGGGTCTCCGGCCTGA
The DNA here is from genome assembly GCA_913789895.3 of Seladonia tumulorum. Classification (NCBI taxonomy): domain Eukaryota; kingdom Metazoa; phylum Arthropoda; class Insecta; order Hymenoptera; family Halictidae; genus Seladonia; species Seladonia tumulorum. The sequence continues at coordinate 11,711,292 of OU565269.1, read as the reverse complement.
TAAAAAGGGACGGCAATTCGCTTGCCATTTCAAAGTTCGCTGCGGGTTCAAGTTATTCGAGATCATTGTCCGTGGCTATATACCAGGTATATCAGCGATTCACCGCCGGTAAACTTTTTTTCCCGAACCCACAGCGCGGCTACACATTGTTATGATTTTTTAAAGCCCGCGTGGGCTTTCCGAACCGGAAAATCATGTTTGTCGGTGACTGGACATCACATGCGCAACAATACCATTCACTTATAAGGTGATCAATAAAGTTCTGCGAACACTTCCAGAAAAGTCTAGAACATAGTTACTAACCCTTATCACTCGAATGGCGACTCTAAGGCGCCACTGAAAATTGCTACACTATTATTTAAAACAATTTTTACACTATATCGGTATCTAAGAAATTCATAAAAATTTCAGTGTTGTAAGTACGAGTAATAGGTGCCATACGCATAAAAGGAAATAAATTATGCATAATGGAAATATTCTAGGACAGAAGAAATGGTTTTAAATGTGTTTAATGAAAAACACCTTAAAAAGGTTTAATGGTGCAAAGGGCTAACAATTGTTCTCTTTTGCAATTTCTTACGGTTTAACCCTCTTTATGCTGTGGAGGCATTCCTGACCCCTCGAGGTGGGGTTAACGATTTTGTTCCGATATTAGACGACGCTTTTTATTTCGAAATTAGAAAATCGCTATTCTTCTTCTTCTTCGTCCGAAATAGGTCGAAAGCCGGTACCTTATATCGAAAGAAAATTAGTGAAATATCGGTATGGTTCAGAAATAACACCGACATAGGCTTAGAACTTGCAGGAGTCCGAGGGTTAATAATGAAATTTTTAATTCTACAATCTCGACAATGGTGAGAAAAAATTTGTAAGGTGTAGAACATATAGCAACTTATTGGCTTTATGTATTTTTATTCAAGATTCATCGAAGATGTTTGAAATAATGTAGAGCACTGAAAATTAGTGGTAAGGTAAAGGACCCAATTACTGTGCTTATATTAATTAAAAAAGAGATACATAACATATATAATAACTGATTTTAATAAAAATAATTTAATATCTCTCTTTTAATATTCATTATGCTTTAAAAATATGTATAGTTGATATAGACACAGTAATTGGGTCCCTTATCCTTACGTATTGCATGCCGCATAAGAATCGCAAAAGACTTAATTTCTTTAAATCCTGCTACACTTTGATTTTAATCAGTGCCGGAATTTGCTTTCGTAAGACAAAAAACCTAAAATTCATCCAGCCGTGGTAGTATCCGTGTTAAGCGGCCACCGGAATTAGCATACTCTTTCGCGTTTGTGTAAGAAATTACTTCGAATTTTCGCGGTATTAGTTCCTTAAAGTGTACTCTCTTTTTCAACCCCATACCTCGTCCGTCTTCTATTATTCCTTTTGAAGTACCGAACTTTCACACACGCTTTCTCTAGAGGGTTGCATTAAACTCACCCCCTGCCCCTTCCCCCGCTAAGTCGAACGACCATCATGAATAATATTCCGCAGGGAAGTTTCCCAAAGCGGAGTTGGCGAAACATCGGGCAGCCGTTTGACCCAATATTCTCGAACTGGGACGATTTAAAGAATGGCCGGCGGTGGTTTTTTTTTGTCGGCGGGCGTTCCGCGAACAACAATTTTTTGGCACGGAAATCGACGCCCCGGAAGCCGAGCATTCCGCGAACGTGACTCGCGAAGGGGGATCGATAAACAGCGATCGGCATCGCTCTCGGCCGAATTAGTATTATCCGCGGCGAATTAAGTTACCGGCAATAATTAATTGTCTATACGGTAAATGAACGCGGTGCGTGATTCCATTTATTGCTTTGAACGGAATTACAGCGATGAAATAATACTGTAGAAATAGTTAGATGAGCCCGGGCAATAGCACTAATTTCTGATTAGTTCGCTGGTAATTACGAAGCGATAACGTTGCCCAAGCACCCCGCGACGCTTATCAACGTGAAAGCCTGCGAAACTACGTTCCCACGCGCTGATGAGCCATTGTTTAGCCTGCCGCCCAAATAAAGCATTCTCGAGTCGAAGTTATCCCCATGGACCATTTGCCTGTGTTAACGCATCGCCGACTATACATATTAACCGCGAATTTTTTTCGCCAACCAACGGCAAAGATGCATTCTTTAATATTAAATCTATCCAGCACTGCAAGTAGCTATAGTAGCGCGTGTATTGTCTCATAATGGAATTTATACAGTCTGCGGTCGAATAACATGATTCCTTGTGAAAAAGAAGAAAAAAAATTTTTTCTTCCGTTTTCGAGAAAATCGAGTTTGAAAATGCAGGGAATGACGCGTCTGATCATGACCAACCAATTCTACTTCTTGCATGTATTATACTAAACCCGGCAGATCTTTAAACTCAATTTATTTAAACTCGATTTATTCTTACATACGTGGTACATATTTATTTGTCAAATATTTTCTGAAAAGGCTAATATCGAGCACTTCTTTATGGTGCAGTCTTTGATCAAATGCACTATCCCTCTCATTGTCAGCGGAAATTAATGAGCATCGCTATTGAAAATGATGAAACATTGAACGATATTGTTTGCAACGCAAAGTTTATTGGATGTTGAGTTGGCAGAACGTGTATATGTGAATACGTTGCTTGTACCTTATCTGGTTGAACGCAATAAATAAATAATAATAATACGTTGCTTGGAACTGCAGTGTTTGCAGGATAAGTATGAATCGCTGTGAAAATTTTATGAATCTCTGGTGCTGCTTGTGAATCCCGTGTTGCGTATCTGTGATGTTATATATCTCATGCTTATCTGTCGAATTCGCACATAAACATGTAAATGGTGGAAATGGATTTCGATCTTCGAATTCGGTAGTACATACTTCGTGAAATATTCACTGATACTTTTTGAAAATCGTTTCTATTATTTTTTCATTAATATCGTGACGATTTGACGAAGATGCAAGCATAGTAGTGGTCGTTAAATTATAATCGACGCATATAATATATTATTCATCGATTACACTAACCAAGAGTATCAAGCATGCTTATTATGAATCTATCAAAAATTAACCTAGACGGTTAATTTTCTCTAGAAACTCACTTTTAGACTTTTAGACATGTGTGCTATGCCCTTGTTCATTTCGAATCGGGATTATTGAATTTCTTTTTGTGGAAACAATGATACATCGCAAAAATATAGAAAATTTAATAAAATATATACAAATAAATATCAAATAATATTATGTTAATCAACCATGCTTTTTCAGCCAGAAGGATACAAACGAAAGTTTCCGAAATAAGACTGCAAAATGAAATTTCCGAGTGAAGTGAACTACTTGTACTCGAAGAAATCGTAAGGATCTGCCAGTGTATTTTTCAAATGTTTTTCAGGATCATTTAACTGGGACGATAATTCGCGTATCTCGATTGAATGAAAAAAGCTATACATAGAAGTTGGTAAAATGTAAAAAAAAACAAGAAACCGTAGCTCTTTTGATCATCATATATAGAGAAGATTGATTTTATCTTGGCCTTGATGTCTTTGTCCGGGCATTCTGGCAGATGAAGTAATCAGAAAACCAATAAGCTCGCGAACGAATTTTTCGCCGTACCGAAATCGATATGGCATCGTTCTCGGTAACACTAATTTAATTTCGAGTATTTTACGAGCGATGTAAAATAACGTCTACTCCGGTCAAACGACACGAACGTATGCGTTCGACAAACGGTATAGAGGAAATAACGTTGTTCGAGCGAACATCCACATTGACATGCATCATTTCAGGATTACCTGTTATGAAACGATGACCCACATCTCCCGCGGCGCGTAATTAAATACGATCGATCGCCTAATTAGATGTTCCAATGTAAATAATGAGGAGAAAGAGATAGCGCCGCAATTTCCCCCGATTTGCACAGTTCGCTTCTTTTTGCCCCCGCGCCCAGCACTCTCGATCGCTTTGGGAATTGCTGGCTGCACACCGTCCGCGTATCGATTATGAGTGGCCTAATTGCCGGACGCTATTATAAAAATACTCCGGGGACGCATTAATTGTTTTTAACTAATTGCACATTGCGCAGGGAACCGATCAGGAACGATGCGCTCGGTTTATCCGGGAAATCTTTGATATACGTGTACGCGTATAGTGTATAAAGTATATATACATATTAACAATTTTGGTTAATTTACAGGCAGGCGCAAACGCAAACTGTAGACGAGCCGATAACACGGAGTTTCGAGGTGGATCCGAGGCCCTCGGTTTCATCGAACCGCCATTGTATTTCTTTTGCAATTAACAGTTTACATCCGAGCATCTAGCCCCGGTGTATATTGCGTTCTACCCGCAATCAATCATTAACGAGAACTCGTTGATTAAGAGCGTTATTACAGCCGGCAGTGTCCAATGAGCGATTCCGATATGATAGCCGAGTAAATTGTTTTGAGATAGTTTGCCAGCTGGCAAATCCTTTATCGCGCACGATGAATACCAAATGCACTGAAACGTGATTGTGCCTAGAATGATAATTAGACTGCAGATTTTTAAGAATTTTAGTGAAATGTGAAACAGTATGAAATACAAAAAGTCTCAGAATATTGTTTTCAACGTAGAAAGACTATTGAAACGAAGTTTTATTTAACTGCTGCTTCCCATAATCGAATATTTTTATTTCGCATAAATGCCCGCAGTAAAACACAAATTTTAATGACACTCATACGTTCAAGCATTCTCAGCAGAACATCCCCTATACATCATTCTAGTTGTACTACGTATAACTTATGATCGAAAATAATCCTTTCGTAAAAATCTGCCGTAATACTAATTAACTCCGTTCTCCTCTATCATTTTAATCGAATGACGCTATAATTATACCGCCGGATAGAGTAAACACAGTGCTATATTACCAGCACGAAAAATTAAATCCGTGTATTATTCACGCGTTCCATCATTTAGTAACTCCAGTGCCAGACACTTTTCGCATTAGAGGGAGAGATCAGGGAAAGCAGTAGACACGAGTGATTTACTTTTTCTCATAACCGCAGAGATTTATAATTTCCTTAATTTTCAATTTTACATCAAGCCGTCACAGGACGAATTAAATTAACAAAAAGCTCACACAATCATTTTTTAAAAGGCGAGTTCTAAGTTTCTTCTTTATATAGAACAGTTATCAAAACAAAAATGTTGTATACCCATGTGGACACTGTGACACAACAAAATAAAAAAGGAAATTAAAATTTACTGCAATCCGATAACGGACGAATTAGTAGTACTCATCGATAGTACAATTGTATTGCGATATAAGACATCGCTTTTTATTTCGAAATAATTATTCTCCGTCATTCGAAATACGCCGAAACCCGGTCCCGAGCCATCACCTTATATCGAAAGAAGAGTGTAGTGGTATGGGTCAGAAATGCCTCCGGCATAGGAACTCGCAGTTTCTTCTTTATATAGAACAATTATCAAAACAAAAATGTTGTATACCCAGATGGACAGTGTGATACAACAAAATAAAAAAAGGAAATGAAAATTTACTGCAATCCGATAACGGACTGATTAGTAGTACTCATCGATAGTACAATTGTATTGCGATATAAGACGTCGCTTTTTATTTCGAAATAATTAGTTTCCGTCATTCGAAATACGCCAAAACCCGGTCCCGAGCCATCGCCTTATATCGAAAGAAAAGTGTAGTGGTACGGGTCAGAAATGACTCCGGCATAGGAACTCGCAGTTAATACCTCTTGACCAAATAGCCAACGATATGCTGGCGCAACCAGGTGCGTTTTCACGTTCTCTGGTCTGGCCGCCACTCATCTATCCCTCGTATTTTCGTCGGTGTTCTTTTTGTTCGCAACGATGGGGCTAAGGTGATTATGAAAGCCCGGCCAGGTTAAATTACTTTTGGTAACGTTAACTGCCGGCTTGATGCGCCGATGAAGATAGCGCTTACGGGGGTTTGTTGACTGTTCGGGGAGGGTTTCCACGCACCTGTCGGGTTTCCCACAATTTTGCCCGGTGCTCGCTCGTTTACAGACATTTCGAGTGGGCGCACCACCCGGAAAAAGGGGACTCCGCGCTCTTGCATCGAGAATCGTTGGGGTCCATTTAATGCGATTAGACCAGCCCCGCTATCATCACGGCCTGTTTGATTCGCCTTTTTGCTACGAATCTCGTAATGTCTTCCTTTCTTCTCCCCAACCTTTCTCCACCCCATTCCCCGCGCACTCTTTCCATCACGATTCACCCCTCGTGTCTCGTTGTTTCCATCGCGTCTTCATCGACTACGTTTTTCGCGATCCCGTCTGTCTTGCTTTTGTCTCTTGACTAGCGCTAATGGCCGATCCCTGCCTCCCTTTGACACACGATGTCCCTTGAGCATGCCTAAATTACAGTCGCTTCGGAAAACTGTCCAGTTAGAACGCCGCGTGGTGCGCTCTTTCCTGGACAAAATTTCATTACTCGAAGATTACGGATGACATGAAAATATTATTGGTTGTCGTATTAGAGCATAATGTATCGCCCAACGACTCTAGACAACTTGAAAAATTGAAATGAACACTCGTTTCTCAGCAAACATCCCCTATGCATCATTCAAGCTGTACCATGCATAACGTTAGCATTAATCTGCCTTAATAATAATCAACTCTGTGTTCTCCTCTATCATCATAATTACGCTATAATTATACGGTCGCATAGAGTAAACACGGAGCTATAGTACCTGCACGAAAAATTGAGTCCATGTATCATTGGCGCGTTCCATCATTTAGCAACTTCAGAGTTACATACTTTTTGCACTATAGGAGGACGGGGGAAAGCAGGAAACTTTTTTCCCCATAAACGCAAACCGAAAAGATCTGTATCGAAAACCCAGGGACCGTTGCTTACATTAGTTGTATTAAAAAGATCAGCCCAGACTTCGGTTAAACTTCACTTTGGGAACCCAGAAATTTTTAACTTTTCACTATAATAATCCTGTACAGTTTGACGAGAAAATGCCAAAAATCGAAGTTTTGAGGCGAGGAATTCACTGATTCAAAAGTTATGGGTGTTTAATTTCCAAGGTAAAGATCAATCAAGTTTATCATAGAAATATAAGATAGGCGAATGTGACATAGAGCTCAGCAATGTATTACACTCTGAGGATCTTTGGTAAACGAATTGTCGTTTTGTTTCCTTCGTTTAGACGTCATTTCTGTGGCCGACGGCGTATCCAGTTCTCTCGAGTTCTAATTGTTGTAGCCAGATTTAAGCAGGACCTCCCGTAACTGTCGGTACTGGCGCGCATCCGAATCTAGTAGAACAGGGCTGCGACTATTAATTACGGTGTAACCCGTAGTTAATTACGCGCGATTCGAAACTCGGCGGGAGAGCTGCAGCGGCGCGCTAATGAACGCAATAACGGCCGGCCACGAAGGGATCGAAACACGCCGGGAAATCGCGGCAAAGAAAAGCGGGAAGCGGAACAAGCCTCTGTACACACTTGCCCGCTCGCTCGCTTACTCGCTTACTCGCTCGCTTACTCGCGTGCTTACTCGCGCGCTTACTCGCTCGTGCGCTCGCGCGCTGGCTCGTATAGCTCCTCTTCTCTCGTTGACCCAATTTGACGGCAGACCAAAGTTACGGCCGACCGGAACTTCCTTTGGCCCGGGGACGCTTCGTCTGTCCTGGCAAGGGGACTTATTTACTTATGCATTTTAACGAGACAAGCCTGCACCCTGCATGTTATATTATGTAAAACCGTATTAGAAGATGCACGGTGGACCACGCACATAGCCCGCCCTACTAAATGTAAATTATTTAACGAGTCGTGGTGTGGAGGATAGCCGAGGCAATGGAACCTAGAAAAATTTCTAACAGTTTCTGTCTACCAATAGGACGCTCAACATCTCGCAAAATGGCACCTACAGTGCTGCAAACAATATGAACCATTTTCTGGTGTCAATGTCAAACAGTATTCCCTCTTTTAATAACCTGAATAAATCAAAAGTAGTATAACAACGTTCTTAACTTTATTTAACGTCTTATAGATTTGTATTTCATGTATTAGTAAATTATCTTGAGTAGTAAATATCTTGATTAGTAAATTATTGTGTATCTTGAGACCGTGAGACACACATTCCAAGTTGCTTGTCTTGAAATGATAATTTGATGTGATTCTTCTTTATCATCGTTTATATATTTTTGTAGTTATCTTATGTAGTTATTGTGGTAGTAAGTTTGTTTTCTACGATTAAAACCTCGTGGAATAAAGCCGCTTTCTTTTACGATGAACCATCGTATATCCAGGTGGATAGCATCATGAAATTTCGTGCAAGGTATACTGTGCGAGGTCTAACCGTACCGTCGACGGAGGGAACTTTAAATGTGTTCTTCATAGAAATAAGTTTAGTTTAAGCGTACATAAGGATAGTTAATTTAAGTTCATCATAACGCGAGCTTGTAAAGGATGGTTCGGACGATGTATTCGAGGGAGATGCAACAGCCAATAAACACCGTGCGACAAAGAATCTGAATAAATTGAGTCTGTAAATAACAAATAATATTAATAGTTTTTTCGTCAGTGACTTGTTAAATCGTTCAAACAATACAGTACGCTTACTCCTAAAATTTGAATTTCCATTTTTATAGTGAGAATAATTTTTGTATAATAATTAAACTGCGGATCTTTATGCAAAATAAAAGTTTTTTACCTGAATTGCAACAAACTATTCTTGTTATGTTTAGAAGATTGAAAATAATATAATAGTACGTTTAAATTTTTCTAATATTTTTGCTACTTAAAATTACACCTACTAATTTTTGTCATAAATGCATAAAATCCGCAGTTTAATGATAATAATAAGAACTTAGCACGCGATATTTATAAATTTTTAGTACTTCTTTCGTTTGACTAAACACTTCATCAGTACTCGCATATCTACCTTCAAAGTATCGTAACATTTTCAACACTCATCCGTTCCCTAACACGATTATAAATTAACGCCTATTACTGCTCGTTAATCATGATATCGATTTTCGCGATATGACTATAAATTAGGTATTACATTATTGGTAGCTCCGAGAAGATTTTCGCAGATTATCCAAGTTTGCAACTCGCTCCCTCGCTATGTATGCTTTCCCTGATCCGTGATCAAGTTAAAGGGTCTCGATTACACAGAGGCTTGTATAATTAAAATAACAAAAGTTCGCGATGAAGCGGCACAGGTAAGGCAGAAATTTTGCGGAGCCTTTGAAATGGAAAAATCAATGCTTCATTACAACCGTTACCAATACCGACACGTTTCCCTTTTATCTTCGTTTAACTTTATCCGTGTCTGCGGAAACAAGGCAAAAAATTTCAATTTTTTTTTCTCGATATTACATTTGGCTTCACCAGTCTCATCTTCTTCGTTCGATTCTGTATTTCAAGTCTCACCTCGACGACTTCTCACCGGGCGACAGTTGTTTAAATTGTCTATTCATTTGGAATATTCAGCGATCGTTAGATTATTTATTTATAACCTTTATATTTCATTCTCCCTGTCCCAGGAACATATTATTATGAATTTATACGAAAATTCACTGTCGAGCTGATACTACTGACAGGTTAAATAATAAATGACACTCGAAGCAGTGAGAACATAACACCGTAAGATTATTTTCAACTCTTTGAAACGATTAACAGAAGAAACCAATTCCTGTGTAATTCGCGTTCCCAGCAATCGACGCAGAGAATTTTTCATTCGCATAATGTCACGATAGAGACCAGCGACAAACTTAACCCCTTGTACTACGATTTATTTCATGGTTTCAGTGATTAGAACTTTTTTGTAATTTAAAATTTCCTAAAAAAAGGAGAAGAGTTATATCTATTGTATGCCTATATGTTCTCCGATAGCTGTTTATTAACAGCGCCAAAATAGAATTTTATTTCGGTTTAAGGAAAATGAATAAGAAATATATTTATTAGGCCCTGTTCAGAATCTTGATCACGAATCTGACTCGATATTGTAGGGCAAGGGGTTAAGAGAGATTCGACCTTAAAAGATTCAAATTACGGAAAGAGTACACGATAATGTCGCAGCGCGATCAGTCGAAGCTCATTTTTCTCTCCGGCGAGCTTCAGTATGCCGCGGTTAGACGCGACAGGAATTCACAGGGCCGTCTCGGGATCGATAAAAAGGATCGCGGCGCCCTTCGGCGGCCCATTTTCGAGGCCATCCCTTCTATCCCGTACACTTTGTGCTGCTCGGCGATCTTTGTTCCTCTTTCGTATGCGCGAACGGTAATTTAATTAGTTCGGGCGAGAAGATGCCGCGGCACGAAATAATACGCGGTCGTCTGGCCCGATCTTCGTAATTCCCGCGGAGACTCTTCCCAGCTTTTGCATAATAGTTTCCGGTGAGCGGTGCCCGGCGATCGGGCGAGCCGTTCGACCGGAATTAAACGCGACACGGATTCAATGGGATCGATAAATAAGAGCGAGCCCGAGGGACATTAACGTTCCGTTAATCGCTGACGCATCACCGATAGACGGTTTCGCTTCCTCTTCTTTTCCCTGGGTTTTTTTCTTTGCTTTTTCTTTTTTCTTCCTTTCTTTCTTTCTCTTTCTCCCGCTTTTTCCCCCGGTTTCCTCTTTTCGCAACAGGTATTGTCTTCGTCGTACCCCGCAGAGAACGAACGGCGATCGCGAAAGCCTGTATCGTTAACGGGGGATTGTTCAAGCTCCGCTTCTAAACACCGATACACGCTGCTTTCAAAGTTTCCCGGGATTATCGGAATGCTGATTCTATCGTGCAAATGTACCAACGGCCGACGCATCGAAACGGGAGGAAAGAAATGAATTTGGATTTACGGTGACTCCCATTTCGATCTTCGAGATACCGTCGGCATTATGTTACAATTTCCCAAAAAGAATCGCACGGAACTAAACGAATAACCGTTAACTTTAACCGTTTGAGTCCCAGGGAGTATTGAAAAAACACTGTCGAAGAATCCCAAACAGCGCAACTGCGCTTTCTCTAAATGAGAATTTTTATTTTGTAATGTATTATTGCATTATTATAGTATTGTTCTAGCTATTGTAAAATGTACTATTTACATTAAAAGGAGCTGTGTGATGTACTTGCGTCAGTAAATCTGAGCGAGCGACTTCGACAATCGGTAACGCACTGTCAGTTGTCCACAATGCTCGAAATGTGCTGGGTTTTCTCGACATAAAATCTCAACAGCGCGATCGCGCTGCTTGGGACTCAAACGGTTAATACGTCGAGTCCTGCGCCGATGTCTATAAAAGTCACGCAAAATTAAAACGACTCATTTGACAATAGCAGAGACAATGATTTTTGTTTCATTCTCCCACCTCCTAGATCCGAATAAAAAGTTGTTAAATGAAATTCGATACGACCAAAGGTACAATTTATTATTAAAAGCACAGACGAGGTATAGCATAGACCTATCATCCAATATATTTTTGTGGCCCACTTTTTTGGTGTCACGTAACCCCATTAACATTTTCGTGTCGCATCTTGTATTACCAATTGGAACTAAAATTTGCTGACAGCATCCTCAGTGGTAGGAATTAAAATTAAAAATAGCTATATATAGTCATTGCAGTCTCGCGAATACGAGAAAATAAACGAATAATTCTAAGAACTTCTGATTTTTTGAACAGTCGATATTTCAGAACATGAGACATGCAGTTCCATAAGATGATGGTTCTATTCTTATACCTCGTCTGTGTTAAAAGCCAAGACCCCGTGGATTGGCGGTAAGGTAGACCGACCACGTTACCGCCAAAAGAAGCGAAAAATGGTTTTACGTGCTTCAACTTTTCTTCCTTATGTAAGAATATTTTTCGCTGGCAAAGGGCTCACTCGAAAGAGGAGCCCTAATCTAGCTGACGATTCCACGAAAATTATAACTTTTCACGAAATTATATCTTTTTGGAGCTGCTATTTACCAAGTCTGCTCCGGATGGCTTTCGAATCGGATTTATTAACAGATAGAACAGACTGTCACGCTCCATCTTCAAGTGTCGTCGGGAGGCACGTATTAGTGCTAGATTGAATTCTCCGACAATCGTATTTAGACACAAAAGGAACAGGTCACGCCCGTATACGTATCCTGTTCCCTGATTTTAATATACGCGTTCCTGAAGCACAAAAGTTTCCTCGGCACAATACGATGCCACGAACGGCGAAATAGAACGGAATCCATCTTCCGGAACGGTTTAGAATTTTTTTCAACAATACGTCGCATTATTCGCGTAAAATACTGCCGTCGCGATCGGAATCCAGTTTATCCATTAATCCGTACAACGCACCGTTTCCTCCAGGAAAAATTTTCGACATGTCGATTACATTCGTGCCGCGCGACTGCGTGAATTCGATCGAGGGACTTCGAAACGATTTCGCGGCGATCGAAAATCTTCGTAGAATATTTCCACGATTGAGTTTTGTTTCTCTGTCGTCGAATAGGACGAAGAACAAGAAATGTGAGACGCCAGAGAGCGCGAGTTTACTTCAATGGTCATTTTTCTGAGAAAGTAACGCTCAAAGTGGCACTCAACTCTTTTCGTTTTTAAGAGACAAGGGTTCTTTTGTATGGTATCAATTGTTTTCAAACTCTGCAAGAAGTTGAAGCTTTTATTAACACGTAACTCCGTTGACTTAAAAATTATTATTAAAAAAGGTATTAATATTTTATCCCAACTTATGTGCGTAATACCCTCGGTATACAGTAAACTGTGTAACTAATTTCAGCTGCATCTTCCAAAGTAAGATTTCTCAGAACCATGAATTAAAGTTATGGTACCATAAGACCTCCTTTGGCGACAGCTATGATTTTCTGCTGACTTTAAGCATCGAAAAATTAGAGCAAATGCTAGAAAATGGAGTTTACCATATTATAATACGATTAACCCTTTGCACTCGACGCTATTTTCATTCTAAAACTAAATTTTTCTTCCGTCTTAGAATATTTTCATTTATTCATATGAAACTGATCCAATTTCCACATATAATATTTAAATGTTTAGTAATCTATTAAATACACATTTTCTAATGTAACAAATATTGTGTAATATTTTTTGTAATTTCTTTCAAATAATGCCATAACAATTTCTAGTGGTGCTTCAGAGTCACCACTCGAGAGTGCTAAGGGTTAATTCTCTATCTAAAGTAACACGAATTTCGTTCTAATTTACAATGTCACGAAAATCGATTTTTTATTACCGTCAGACCGTTTCGTCTTTCTGCGCGCTTGCGAAAGCTTCCTAGAACGTTTTTTAAGTTGAAACGTCAACTGGCCTTGCTAAACCGATCGGACGTCGGGAACGATGAATAATGCAAGAAGGACGTAAAACCAACTGTTAATTGAAAGCAACTGAATTCTTGTCCCGCTGAATTTTCCATCCGGGTGCAACAGATCCTCGAACGTTTCTTGCGTCCTGCCGCGATTAATTATGCCGTTTCGCTCTATCTTCGTGCAAATACGTAATGCGTGGTTTCTCGCAGAGTGTGCGAGAGTTCTCCTGTCTCTCTCTCTCTCTCTCTCTTCCACTCTTTTTCTTTCTCTCGTAAATTAAAGTAAAATACTATTTAACACCGAATATTAGCAATGCTACATCTACCCTCTTTAAATTTGTACGACAATTTACTTTTAAACTTTCTCAATGATATTTTAATCCTTACCGGTCGTAGCACTTGAGACAGGGGTAATTTTGCCAAGGGTTAAATAATACATTTCGATTAAATCGAATGAAATTCGACTGTCAAGGGGTTTGAAATCTCTATATTATATTTAAAACGACTGATTTTATACGCAAAATAATGTTTTCCCTCATTGCGAGGACGATGAAAAACAGGAGGAGGGAAAGAAGGAAAAAGAAGAGGGAGAAAATGAATTTTACTGCATGAAATTGTGGTGCAGGTTAATTTCGTTTTCGCTTGTTAAATTTTAAGCTCGGTTCCGTGAAAAAAAAAAAAAATCGGTCGAAGCTCTATTTTCGACGTTCGCCGGGGACAGGTCTAGAATAGTTGTCTCCGACACGATAAAACATCGTTCATCGACAATATTCGTCGCGACAAAGGGCACCGCGTGGACGCCATAACTTCTCTAATTGAATAGCCCGCTTTCCCTTCCGCCTCTATTTTCAGCGTTCCATTTCGAATTAACGCTTTACGTAATTCAATTCCGCCCCCTCAGGTACACTTTTTAATCCGGTTACGTGACGAGCGGCGACTCCGCGCCTTACAAAATATCACGAAAATCAAATTCTGGCTTTCGCTGGAAACGTGACGGCATAATGCGAGCGGCGGCTTAAGCGGCCGACGGTGACCGCGCGTATCGCCCGCGTATCGCGGCTAACAAACCTTCTTGCATTTAAAGCAAGCGACACGGTGTCGCGAGAAGCTAATGTATGCGCGTCCTGGACGAATCATTAATATAACCGGCAATAAAGGGGACCCGATTCAACCGAGTGTAACAGGCCGTCCAACCGATCCCGCGGACGATCCAACACTTTTCGTTATCCGATTGCGACGTCACAAAATACTCAGCTTGAAATTTTCCACATCCAACGAACAATCGTAACTAGATTTTTGTGTAAACTAAATATTACATCAATTGCAGGAGACAAGAGCCAAGTAAAACTTTATCTTCCACTTTAATAATTTTAATCCCTACAATATCGAGTCAGATTCGTGATGAAGATTCTGAACAGGGTCTAATAAATATATTTCTTATTAATTTTCCTTAAACCGAAATAAAATCCTATTTTGGCGTTGTTAATATACAGCTATCGGAGAACATATAGGCATACAATAGATATAAATTTTCTCCTTTTTTTAGGAAATTATAAATTACAAAAAAGCTCTAATCACTGAAACCGTGAGATAAAAATCGTAGTACAAGGGGTTAATGAATTATAAGTAATCCTTAGTATTCAAAAATTCTTCTAATCTGTTTAAGTTAACAGCACCGAATTTTTCTTCTGATGGAGAAACTGTAAATAACAAACGTACACTTTGGGAACACAGCATTATCCATTATATGAACAGAAGCCGTTTGTCGGGCTGTAAATTTAATTTTAATTTACAATGACTTCCTGTATTCTGTTTGAATCTGTTTCGACGAAATTTTTGAAATATATACAAAACGCATATAAAAAAGTTCTAAAATTACAAGAAAATGTTTCTTTAATACACACTTGCTCGTGTTTAACTAAACTTTTCAAGAAATCTCGAGTCAGTGGGTATAATTTAAAAAAGTTATTCTCGTTTAAATAACGTTCGAATATTAATGGAAGTGTCCCTGTACATGTGAAAAAGACAGAAGTGAATTCGAGTAACACTTTCACGAGAGGCAAGAATAATGAAATCAAATTTTCCTGGTTGGACAGGTTACAAAAATTACAACGTGCCATACAGTTTTTTTGTGACGCATGTTTTTCATATACCTACATATAAACTGTTCTACAGAAATGACTACTGGCTTCTTATCTAAATCATTCGAGTACACGCCGTACGAAGTATTCCAAGAATACGTTGCTAGCAGTACCAACGAGAATCCGTCTACATCGCGCGTTCGCCAATAAAGGAAAGCGAGCGGAAAAATTTCGACGACGAGACAAAACGGTGGTAAATAACGAGAAAATAATGAGACTAAAACAGTGACAAATGAGGGAGATTCGCCGCGTCGGTTTTAAATCTGTCCCTTTGTTTCTGCAGATAATGAGACCGTGGTAAATGAAGACGATAATGCCGCGGGGATCTATTCAGTAGAATGTCGTTCCATCGGGGCCCACGTGCCACGTATCCGTTCTTAAAACCCACTTTCGGAACTCCCGAGTAAGTTTACCCGAAGACATAAGCGCCGGGGGTAAGTTGTCGCGAGTTTTCGCGAGCACAGGTCCGGAACACCAGACCAGCAAGCGTGCACGATGATTGTCTCCGATACAGGGAGAGCGCATCGTCGTAAAAGAAGCCGGCCGCGAGATAATAGAAATACTTTTCTTTCCGTGGTCGGTAATCCTTCTTCTTCGCGGTAGATTGAGACGAGGCGACCACCTGATTGGTTGCCGGCGGTGGAGATAAGTGATCCGATGGTGGACAAAGAGTGGAACAAGGGTCAGGTTCGCGCGAGCTATCTTTGTCAGCAGGCTGGGCAACACGGCTTCATCAATTTCAGCACGGGGACGGCCGGGGGTGTTCCGAGCTTCATATTTTCTTTTCTTGCGCCGCCACGTTCCTCGCGCTCCGCTGTTCTAACGTACCTCTCCGCGGACAGAAAATTAACGTCGCGCGAACACGTTCCAGGAACCGGTTGTGGAAAACTCGACGACCCAGCTCGGCCGACACTTACGTCCAGCTGGGACGCTTGTGCGAACGTATCTGGGTCAAGAGCCGAGGCGCGATTTCCGGTTCCCCCGTCGTTGATTTCTCATGCACACGAACCACCGCTGTCGCGCTCTCGCCGATAAGCATTCAACCGTCCCGACCACCATTCATTTTAATAAATACCTCCTCGTGAATCACCGTCGCGATCCAGTTGTTCCAGGATACGGACACTTGTCCAGCGATTCAAGATCGAGTCACAAACGACGGACCTCTACCTACAATTAACGGTTTTATTGAATCTGAAACTGCTGCACGAACATATTTGGACGTTCGTTTAGGCCCAAGATGTTAAAATGATCGTATCCTGCGATGAGTTGTAAAGTAACGAAAATTGTAGAGAATAAAACAGAGATGAGTTATTTACCACTTGCACCGTACTTAAAAGGACACCCGGTATATTTTTCTTCCCAGATTTATGAATAAATAGAGCTACCTTTGAGTCACCGTTTGCTAGAAATGCTTGTCAAGTTGATGAACTGAAGTAACTGTACATAACTAATGTAACTGTAACTGTAACTATACTTAATTTATTAAGAAACTGGACTAATAATTGAATTACTGTTTTTCAAATTAGTGGAGGTCATTCTTCACGAGATACTTCATCGAAAGTGTAGAACAAAGTTTCTTCATACGAGGCTTCGTTTTTAAGAAAAATGAGTTCGAATCGGAATCGACTATGTCTGATCATAGCGCGTCTTTTCCACTTGCGACGAGCGAAGAATTTTCAATCTTGTTCCTTTTGAAAATGAAGAGTCCTGTGCAAAAACTTTATTCCACATTTTCGATGCAGTTTTACACGAAGAACAATCTCTATTATTTTTAAGAACAGTCACTGAAACCTAGCACTCGTTTTTTGTAAATTAATGTAGCTACTTCTGGTTTCCTGAAGTTATAAATTTAATAAACACGATTTTGCCAATTTACAGAGTAGTACCAAATGTATGTGCTATGTATGTCCTACATGAACTTTTATATGACAATACCTTATTTTATAATCTCAATACCCTATTTTGTAATTTTAATAAAATAGTAAAAAGCAGTCACTTCAAGCGCTCTATACATATAATTGCAATCACGTTTATTCCGAACAAAATTAACGTCCGTTAGCAACCATTAACATCCCGAACGAGAGCTATGTGAACTGCAGAGTCGACCCGGTTCTTCGACGAAAATGAGAAACGGCGACCTGTCAGCGTGAAAAAATTACTTGCGTCACTGCTGTCGTTCCTCGTGATCGTACCAGATGATCCTTCGAAGGATTTCGTCACACCTGGCGATGATTAAACGAATAAGTCATGTAACGGTATCACCAAGGTATACTATCCCGTGACGATTTATGCGCGTCACTGTCAACGCACGATATCCGGCTTAAGTTAATGAAAATTAAATAGGACTAGAGACGCTTCTTTCCTTTTACTATTTAATTTGTGTATCTTTGGAAGTAGGTTACCTCCGATTCGAACGGTATGCAAAGAGATTCATATACCATATTCATATTCATATTCATATTCATATTCATATTCATAGAGGATTTGTAGCATTATCTACTATATTGCATTTATAGAGATTTAATAAGGACGAAATCTACCGACTGAACTATTAATGTCGAAAATAAAGAATGTGGTCAATAATTAGTTTTAATATTGTGTTGTTATTGTTAATAAAGATATAACGAGAGCGTACCTAAGGAACAGGTTATTTGGTTACGTTTGTCGATAACGCAGAGGGAACAAACCACCAGCAAACACCAGACCATGACGTTAAAGTTATGCAATTTCGAAAATTCATGAAACTGAATGCAAGAGCGGCACATTCCAAGCGAGTTTTCTTTGATTTTCATCACAGCTCCTCCACATGGTGGCTAAATATATTGCACACTTGGGACCGTCGTAACCGAGCCCTTTACAATCTCCAGAATTTATACCTGTATCTCTTTATACGTTGTTGCGAGAAAATTATTACAGTCCTTTGTGCAAACTTTCGCGAAAATTATGAAGTCCGCTGAAAAGACGAGAACACGTTGTTCTTCGAGGAATAATAGCGACGTTCAAGACATTCTCAGACTCTTCAAGATGGAACAGTGAATCATTTTACCCATTCCGGGACCAATAAACATCATACGAACACACCGCATAATGGATCTGTAAACTGGTTGAAGTACTACCGTGTCGTTATTGGACAGGCCATTTTCGCGATTAATCTGTACGGATTTACGGTGTGACGGGTGATTATTCAATGGACAATGACTGGAAATTGTTCTAATTGCATCATCCTTTAAAACCTCAACGGAACACGAAACAACTGGAAATTAGCTGGCATGAGAGTACAGTGTTTTCTCGATATATGTCCAGAACGCTGGTCTAGCCAGGGACATATATTGGGTAGGAGATACTATAGTTTGATCCACGCTGAACGTAGGAAAGGACAGCGGAACTCTAGAGGTCTCGGTTTAGGGTCCTTCACGGGGTATACTCCGTGGCAGTGGGGATAGCTCTGGGACTTTTATCGGTAAGAAATTTTGGACATATATCGAGAGAACACTGTATTCGGTTATCCCGGAAATACGTTTGTATTTAGTAAGTAGAATCGGTCAGATATGAACAGACAAGTCTAAGCGTTCCATTTTCAATTAACGCACACAATGTAAGTTCAAAGTAGCTTTTAACAAAAGCAAATCGTGTGGGTAAGTAGAAGTTTTTTGAAAGTTGGATAATTCCAAGTTTTTATTTTAACACATTGCGTACGGCGTTCTGCGCGTTCAACACGCGCTCAAAGCCCGCACATTTTCTGTCATTTTGCTGCTTTTATAGAATTAGGGCCTATTTCATAAAATCAATTTTTGTTATAATTTATCAGTAACAGATTGAAAATATAGACGATTCTTAAAAAACTGTTCCCTTACAAATTAAAACACGAAGTTTGAAATTCCAAAATGTACAATGAAAGAACACTTTATAAGATACGGTACGTACGACGATCGGCACAGATCTACTGATGTACTGGCTACAATGACTGATCATTTCTACATGCTCTGAATGTCAAAATTCAATTATTTCGCTGATCATTTGTCATAAGAATGGGAGAGGCTTCGTTACCCTGGTAACGTAACAAAAATATTTGCCGCTGGTTGCTTAAGTTGCCGATTGAATCGAAAAAAACATGAAAACGAGATATCTCGTGATCCGTACGCAATGTGTTAATATTGCTCCAGCTATGTATTAAAGACTAAAGTATTAACTAGTGAATCATAAAAGCATAAATAAATTTTGCTTAGCTTCCCCTTCCCCATATCCCCTATCGTTGCTTTGTGTCGTTTCTGTTGTATGGAAAATTGGTCAATTTCGTGAGATCTTGTACGAGCTAACGGACAAACAAATAATTATTAAGTCTAGAGAAAAGACGGAGGAATACGAATGGAACTTGCTGTACACGTCGATCCTGTCGCGAGAAAATTAAGTCCTCGTGTGGTCGACTCAAAGACGACTGAGTGCTCGGTAATAGCCTGGCCGAAGGCTCGGCGAGGTCCACCAAGCCATAAGGCTGGTTCCCGAAGGATCAATCAACTTCTGGTAACCCAGTTTCCGCAACGTCCGACCGACACGCTATATTCAGGGCGGACACTCTACACACATGCTGTTCGCTTTTCTCGTTAAACAGTTTGAACAAGGTAGGCGACCCGATGCGAGCTAATTAAACTCCATACTTTTCGTCGAGCGGCGTTTCTCGTGGAAAACCGATGGGCAGAAAGTTGATCAGATTTTCCTCTCTAGCGGGGCAGATTTTGACCGCCCGGAAAGCTTAGGAACCTGTCCCGGTGGCCGATGGACAAACGCGAGGGAAAAAGCCCTTGCCGTGGTGTAACCGGAACGGGAACTCTACAAAGTTTTGCACTCTCGAAATAGCTGCTCGATGTCCCGGTAGGATCCTCCCGCCGGCCCCTGTTATCGTCAGTCAAGTCGACGACGTGGGTTTGAAACGACGGGGACACATTTTTGCGGGGATCTACGGAACGATCCAGGTGAAGCAATATCGCGCTCCGCTCCCGGGGAAAACGAAACTTATCGCCGAGTGGCAATAATAGCTCATCCCGCCATATTTCTGCTCTCTCTCTCTGTTTCTCTTTCTCGCCCGCAAGAAAGAGAAAGAGATTCGCAAGAACAGGACGAAGAAAATGGAAAAAGATTCGCGCCGTCTGACCAGCAGAGAATTCTTTTTGGTTTCCAGCGGAAAAGTCTGTGAAGAAAATCCCATTTTAACCCTCCCCGCATACTATGCCCGAGTCATTCGTGACCCGTCGCGGTGGGGACAAGCTCGAGGGACCGTACATACGATTTTATTCCCATACAAGATGACGCTTTTTATCTCGATATTAGAAACTCGTCATCCCGAGCCATCGCCTTCTATCGAAAGGAAAATGTACTGAAATATCGGCGTGGGTCAGAAATGACTCCGGCATAGGACTGGAACAAGGGTTCACAACTGGCTAAAAGCAACGAGGATTAGTGCAAGCGTGGAAACAGTATAATTTCTTTAAACGTTAATAATAAATTTGCATGTACAGCTCGACCTTCCATCGTACAATGAAGTATTCAATTTTAAAAAGCAGTGCAAATTAAATAAATAAAGACGAGTGTTTCTACGGGTAGATGATTAAATATTTACAGCACAATATAGCACGGTTTCTGTTCGTTTCCATTAATATCGGACACCGCTGTACAGCTTTGAAACGAACCACCTCGAAATTCCAGAAAACTGAAATCATTGTCCACAATCCTGTTGTTCGTTTAATTTCACGTACTTGCGATGGGATTAAATTTACTATTTACACGTTTAAATTGGGTCGAATTTCACTTTGGTATCTCTCGTTTTTCCGTAATTATATTCGAATGAATATTTCTTATGTTAAATGTTTACTTTGGGAAAGTTGTGCGTTATTTCCGGTTGCGTTGGCGCAGCCATAACTTTCATTTAAAACAGAAATTAGCTGCTGTGTTTAGTAGCTTGAAATAAGTTAACCCTTTGCACTCGAAGCTATTTTAACTCCGAAACGAAACATTTGTTATGACCTAGAGTATTTCCTTCATAAAAAATTCTCGTACGATTTCTTTGTGTAATCAGTCGGACTCGTGCGATTTGTTCCCACGAATTTTGACAGTAGTTTTGCGAAATGCAATTTCAGTCGGGCAAAGAGATACACCGACACGGGGGAATCGATAAACGGGGAAATACAAACGAACCGACGAACATCGCGAACCATTTCGACACATTCCGAAATGTGTTTGAAGGAACGCACGCTCGCGAATTCGAGCCGAACGCCAGAATTATTCGACTTTTCCTGGGCAACGTGATGCTTTTCTATCGCGATTCGTTTAAACCTATCAGCCGTGGGCACGCCGCCGATATCATGCGGCCCATTGTCCAAGCATAGACGGAACAAAAACTGGAAATGCATGCCCATGCGAATCATGACGGTAAGCTAATCGAGAATCGATGCTGTTGATGCGACCGCGAAAACGGAACTGGAGTCGCGGGATCCGCTTGCCCTCTATGATAAAACAAACAGCATTCGGAACAACTTTAAATCATACAAGTTTTACTGGTTCCATATTTTATGATAATTAATTTCATTGACGACGTTTCATATTCTGCATTGAACAGAACAGATGTAACGGTATGATCCTTTCATCCGGAATGACATTTGCCGAAAATACTTGAAACATACGTTACTAAAGAACATTAAATTTTTATTAATTATTACTAGACTGCGGACTTTATGCATTTATGACAAAAACGAGTAGGTTTAATTTAACCTAAAATGACCGGATTTATATTTTACAATTACTTAAACTATAAAAATTCATTTATGGAGATTAGAGAAATAAATTTCCTTGTCCAAGCATTTATTATATTAAAAATCACAGACAATCTCAATGAATTTAGGGTTGCCATTATTGTAAGGCAATATTTACCAGGTATTTAATACTTGGTAGGTTTAGTGTTAAAACAGTAAGAACATTAGAAGATTTTTTAAAAACTGTTAAGTTAAAGGCACCAGTAGTTGACCATTTTATAGAAAAACATAAAAAATAAGGTGTTTATAAGCTGTGCACTTTTGATGAAAGTGAACCTCGGATACCATCCCGTCTGTTGTTTAAATTTCAAAACAATAAGAACATTTCAAACCTTATTTTTTATGTTTTTCTATAAAATGGTCAACTACTGGTACATGGTCAACCACTGGTGCATTTACCTTACTAAGACAGAAAATAAATTTTTATTTCACTTCAGTTTGTTGCAGCTCAGATAGAAAATTTGTATTTCGCATAAACATCCACAGTCTAATTATTACCCTTACGTAAATTTGTCAAAGTATACGTATCTTCTAAGGATCCACGCAGTTTGGATAAATTTATATTGCCGTAAATAAATGTTATTTTTTGTGCACACAGCAGATTAATTCCATACACGCTAACATTTCATTTTCTCGTCGATTTAAACAGAAACGAGTGAGGTAGAAATTTGGACAGTGGGCGAGGGTGAGAGCAGAGGAAATACAGCGCAATATAATTAAACGCCGCTTTCGTGCACAAGCAAGAATCACGCAATTCCGTGCACCGGTCGAAAGAAGATTTTCCGAAATTTCGTCGGTGCTCGTTCCTAACCTGCGGGTCAAAAGAATTAGAGTTAAGTATCGGCTTGCAACCGAAGTTCTGCTCGTTGTCTTCGCGTTCTCTTCGTTGCATTAGCCGGAAAGTGGCGCGCGGGGTCTCGTGGCAGCGGAATTGAAAAACTTGTTAAAAGATTGGGACGGGTCTCGTGTAAACAGGGTTATTACGTGGGAGGGATAAATTTAAGCATTAGAGCTCGCTTCCTCTTCAATTTTGCTGTCCACTCCTTCGCCCGGGGAATCGGCTGGTGTTCGTGGAATTGAAAGTTCCCGCGCAGACCTCGACGTGTAAGCTTCCGCATGGGGACAGAACGATTCGGAGTTTTAATTTTATACCCGACGCGACGTCACTGCAGAATGTTAATACTTTTCGTTGGCAACGTCGCGACAACGCAACTTTCCCCGAGACCCTTTGCGCCGGTCCTCGTCGCACGTCTTATCGCACAGAAATTGCAACGGGCCGAGGAATGTCTTTAATATTAGACCCTCGACAAGACACAATGGTAAATATACACAATTCGACGGGCCACTTCGTTACCGTCGATTTGTGCAAGCACGACCGCAGCTTCGTACACTATGGAATATTTTTGGGCAATGTCAAACGTGTCACATGCAATTCACAATTTCTCGTAAACCACGACGCAAGGACAGTGTAACAATATTTACCTAATTTTTATAATCGCTCAAAAATTCTGTTCACTTTTAAACGACAAAGAAAAATTATTTCTCGCGTATGCATTATATTAATGGACAATGTACTGTCTTCTTAGGAACGTATTAACAGTTTCTTAAATATTTCTGTAATTATTTACATTCGGGGCTTCCTCACCGATTTTGATAACTTTGAAATATGACCCGAAATATGTCCGTACATGACAACGTTAAGTAGTTAAACTACTTAAGTAATTAAGTAGTTTTAGTGCTCTGTAAATCTATTGTTAAAGGGAAATTGAAGTTGCAAAATATGAAAGAAAACCTTGCATCCAATGTTCTACATACAAATAATAAACCTACATTACAAAATACTAATGTTAAGTGTACAGTGTGTGAGATGGAACAATCGTGAGCGTCACTCGAGACAAACGAAATT
The DNA here is from genome assembly GCA_913789895.3 of Seladonia tumulorum. Taxonomy (NCBI): domain Eukaryota; kingdom Metazoa; phylum Arthropoda; class Insecta; order Hymenoptera; family Halictidae; genus Seladonia; species Seladonia tumulorum. Next base: position 11,687,163 of record OU565269.1, on the reverse strand, counting down.
TGACACTAGGTTCCGGGGCCTGTCAAAATGACGGGATTTAATATTTATAATTTACAATTATTGACACTGTGAAGACGTATCCATGGGGAATTATTCAACAAAATTATTTTTTTGGGTACATATTATTTAAAAAATTGATACAAATGTGGATAGACACGTTCTTGTTATTTTTGTAAAATAATGTTAAGTAGTCACTGTTAGTGCTTTGTAAATCTAGTGTTAAAGGGACATTGAAGTTGCAAAATATGAAAGAAAACCTTGCATCCAATATTCTACATACGAATAATAAAATATAATACTAATGTACTACAAACTACATTATAAAATACTAATGTAAAGTGTACTCACTTCTGAATCTTCTGTACCTCCGTCGGATCCACAGCACTCAATTATTTACTCACGAAAATAGGTCCAAATAATTAAGCAATAATCACTAAACAACACACGCACACACACACACACACACAACACACATTTTATAAAATCGTGACAACGAACGAGAAGATGTCACTCCGACCACGAACAAAATAATACTGCGATTTTAACAATGATCCCTTCCACGGAGGTGCTTCGGATCCACGGACGTGTGATACGAAAACAGGGAATTCCGGGAAATAGGGTCAACGCCCCGCCATAATTTTTTTACCTTGGTTTTGTATTTAGTGTTTATAGACCCCCAGCGTCTAACCTGCCTAGGATAACCTGACCGTACCCCCCCCCCCGTTTAAGGGATCATTGTTAAAATCGCAGTATTATTTTGTTCGTGGTCGGAGTGACATCTTCTCGTTCGTTGTCACGGTTTTATAAAATGTGTTGTGTGTGTGTGTTGTGCGTGTTGTTTAGTGATTGTTGTTCAATTATTCGGACCTATTCTCGTGAATTGTGTGCTGTGGATCCGACGGAGGTACAGAAGATTCAGAAGTAAGTACACTTTACATTAGTATTTTATAATGTAGGATTAGTATTCGCATGTGGAACATTGGATACAAGGTTTTCTATCATATTTTGCAACGTATATTAACGATCATTAATGATTTGGTATATAGTGTAATTTAATGTGGTTCAAATAAGATACTACTTTAAATCAAATGTTTTTATTTTGATAACCAGATAGATAAAATGAAATATTTTTATTTTGTATTTCAAATATTTCCTTACAGTGAAAATAAGTTGAGCAAGTAGTTAATATTATAAATTATAATTTTTAACATGAGAAGCTACAATAGTTAGCAAAGTATTATTTGTAGTTTAATTACGAATATGTAACATGTTTATAAACAGACTACAATATCGTAATAACATTACAGGCAACAAAATATCATAAAAATATAAGTTACTGTCAACTATTTGAAATACTATTTTACACAGTCATACACACACCTACTCCGATCACTTTTTGAGATGTTGAAACTTTTTTGCGAATATCTCGGAAACTAAAGCTGAGCGGCGGTAACATGTATAGGAAAAAGTTGTTCAGAATGATGACCTTGACAACATATTTCAAGGTCATGAAAATTGGTGAGGAAGCCCCTAATGTAAATAATTACCTTTATTTCATTCAATACAATTGAGACATTTCATTAGTAGGCACTTTCCAACTCGATATTACATCCAGGAAATTTCTCATAGAAAATAAGAAATGTGTACCTACTTCAGCAAAAGTTGAAAACAAATAATTACTATTAGATTGCAGATTTTACGCATTCGTGACAAAAACGGATCAAATGACAATATAGTAGGAGCACTAGAAGAATTTAAATATTATTCTCAACTCATTGAAAGTATTAAGAAAAGAATTTTTATTTTCCATAGAAATCCGCAATCTAATTATTACATAACAGACGTGTAAAAGCATGTGTACATGGGTTGAAAAACCTGAAACTCTAACGGCTACAACAATTCCGAACATTCAGTATTTGCTTGGTTCAATAAATAGCTTTTCTGAAATAGAATTTGAATTTAATTTTGTCGAATTTTTATGGTCGCTTGTTCTAGCTTAGGTGCAGTAAATTCGATCTTAGATCAGCAAATAAATGCGACCAAACGGTGCAGAATCAGTCGGTAACCGTTCGTAAACGATTTATGCACCGAAATTATCGAATTGCATCACGTCCTATTAAATCATCGACGCGTATCATGCAGATCAGACATTTAATCGGCCAACGAATTAAATATGCAGGTGCGACGTATAATAAACCGCCGGGGATCGGTCTCTACTCAATTTCGGTATCATTTTCGGTATAATTTTTGCACACCTCGACCGATTGCCTCGCTATACAAAGGATTTATTATTCGAGGGAAAATTAAACTGATTCGATAGAATGAAGTTTCCTAGTTTGTCGATTCCTAACAGGTCGTGGCACTGCATCACTTTTGGTCCAATCAAATTGTTCAACTTTTTCGTACCCTTTACACTGGCAACGATTCGTTCGTATGTGTACGCGGTTTGTTTGACTGCCGGTAACGGGTAAATCAAATTTCTGCAATCTCATTGGAAACTTCCGAACGGAACGAACGTCTTTCTGACTGATCAACGAAAAATATGAATTGTTATTGCATTCATTGCACGGTGTTTAATACTTTGACTGCCAAACTAGAAACCTAAAAAATTCCATAAAATCAAACTAAGTTATTTAACGAAATAAAAATTGAATAATATTATATGTATGATATTAAATAGTCCTCCAACTTTCTTGCATTTTACAGATCCTAATTAAATTTGGTACAATGAATATATTAACGTAAAAATTCATTTTAAAACCTGAGCAAATAATTCCGTCACCTATATATGGGTGACATGGCAGTCAACGTGTTAACTATCAATTTCGTTTAATCTAATGAGACACATGCGAAGCAAGATTAAATGCAATTCTTGGTTCAGATGTGAGAGGAGAATGAAATAATAAAAGCTTGGTTCTCATACGCTGCGTCTTTTTGAATTTTACGCTCGACAGTTTCATTAATTATCGTTATTTGTCGAACTCTTGGTTGCTTAATTTTCTTAACATTCTCAGCCCACTCCGATAAAATTACTAAATGAAAAATAAAAAAAATAATGATTCTTTTAAGTTGTATCTCGTTAAAGTCTATAAAGTGCAAGAGGGTAGAAATAATCATTTTTATAATAAATCCGGGGTTTCTGCTTCGACTATGAAACCTTTCGATTCGACAGAATTTTTCTATACGGTTTGACGCTAATACGGAAGCAATAAAATCGCTTAAGATTTTCGGCGAGTTTTACGAGTGCTGACTTTGCGGTAAACGAGCCGACACATATCCGGAGCACAAGGCGTTAAGAGAGCCGGAGGTGCAGTAAGGATCGATGTCTGGAAGGCGAACATGATCGACACTTATCCGATATTCTTGATTGACTTCTGCCGGTGGCTTCGATTTAATTAAGCAGAAACACTCGCGAAAGAGACACCAAAGCAGTGCGCGTCGCGTCGCGTTCAGACGCGACACAGTGAACGCCTCCGGGTCGACTATGCTATTGGCCAGCCTCGGTGGCGGTATGTCACTTATGCGCGTGTACACTCGACGTTTTGCTTAATCGTCCCTGCTTCCGCCAACAAGGAGCTGCCGTGGCTTGCTAATCGAGAAAGAAGCCAGGACAGAGGAACCTAGAAAAAGAAGTAGAGGATAGTTTATATTTATTGTATGCCCATGTTTTCCCCAAAGGATTAATATACAGGGTGTCCCAGTTTTTTCCGGCCAAACTTTGCCAGCGTGTTCTACATGCAAAAGAAAGAAAAAGATGTTATATGAACATATGCTCTTAAATGTTTTATTAAGGAGTTATAACTAATAATACAAAATGATAATGAACTGGCATTTCGTCGACACAGCGTACGAACGTATTATGAATATCTCTGTTTGTGTTTACATAAAGTCTTATGTTTACTTGCTGAAGTAGTTGATATCGACATGATGAATTCTCATAAACACTGACCGATGTGGTATTCTTCTTTGCGGGAATCTCCGCTGATATTCCTTTACAGCAGCTCGGGCACTTCCATTACAAAAACCATAAATACAATGCATATCAGCGTATTCACGATTGGAAAATTCTCGTAGCATCTCGATATGAAGTCGTACAGCGTACTAAACATTATTAGCTCAGTAGAAATCAATGTCGATATCAACTACTTCAGCAAGTAAACATAAGACTTTATGTAAACACAAACAGAGATATTCATAATACGTTCGTACGCTGTGTCGACGAAATGCCAGTTCATTATCATTTTGTATTATTAGTTATAACTCCTTAATAAAACATTTAAGAGCATATGTTCATATAACATTTTTTTCTTACTTTTGCGTGTAGAACACACTGGCAAAGACACCCTGTATATCAGCTACAACGAAGTGGAATTTTATTTCGCTTTAAAGGGAATTAATGACATACATATGTAGGTTCGGTGCATTTCAAAGCATGATCCGAATCTTAGTGCCGCGCGTGAAAGATAAACTCTCGTGCGCGGCTGTGTCGTTTTCCGTGTGCCTTCGTTCCGCGCGCGTTCGGCGGCATCGTCTAATGTTTGTCGGCGGGAATAAAGGACTCACGCGGACCCAAGCGGCCCGAGCGATGCGATAGCGTTTCTATAATAAACATTGTAGACCAGCTGACGAGTTCGAGAAACGTTCGGCATCGGGCAGTTCTCGTCGAGACATAGAGAAGCGCACTTCGAGTAGTATTTTGTAATATCTCTTTGTATACCTTGTTTTGTCTTTTGTCTTTTTATTGTTTAAATATATTCACGTTTTAAAATACCAAAGGTTCTTTGTCCTCCCATGGTCCGTATGATCCTACACATATTTATTAGACTCTGTTCAAAATCTTCATCACGAGTCTGACTCGATATTGTAGGGCAAGTGGTTAAGAAACACTATAATTTTTGCTATGTACCATATAATTGTGACATTATTGATTATTATGGAGAAAGAAGCTGGAACGGAATAGCAAAGGGTGGCCAGAAAAAGAAGAAAGAAAAAAGGATCGGTAAGATAAAGAACGGGAAGACCGTGCGACAGGTTGCACGCTCTGCAATCAATTCGATTTTCCATTCCCATTTTCCAGCGATCCCCATTTTTCCGTCGGCCCGTCCACCCTTTTCTCGTTTCGTCAGAATTTCCGTAGAACCGTCGTGAGACCCGGGACCGACCGCTTTCCTAGGACTCGTTTTGATTCCCTGCCCTCCCCCCTCCCCACGCGTTCTGTATCTCGGAAAATTGCGAACTGTCTGGAAATTCGCTGGACGCCCGACTGAGATTTTGTTCTCTTTCTCCCTCTCTCTCTCTCTCTCTCTCTCTCTCTCTCTCTCTCTTGCTTTGTCTGTCTGTTTCCCTGTCTCTCTCATCTCCCATGTACCCAGCCCTTTCAAGTCCCTTTTCTTTATCGATTTCGTGAATCTCGACAAGCCACGCGCCCAGAAGCTTTCTTAGCGCACGGAACGACCCGTGGATCGGGGTTCGAGTGAAATAAGCAGTTCGCAGCGGAGGGTTCGAACCAGGCTACCCATGCCTCGAACCCAGTCGATGAGATTTGCAGCTCGATAAACGGGGAACATGCTAACTTTCCTGGCACGGATATGGAAGAATTTCTTGGCGAATATTAAGCTCGAATCAATCGATGCTCGTCTTCTTCCGCGGAAGAGTGGAACGCTTTGCTCGCGAACAAAGGGGACTGTATAAATATTAGAGGTGCCCGTAAGCAATCAATTATTTGCAAAATATTTGTTTTACCTTTGGTTCTGTACCGATCGTTGAAGAGGAAACACGTATCCTTTTACAGTTCAAAATATTCTGAAAAGTATAATTTCTTTTTACAACCCTGTATTAAATGACGGCGTCCGTATCTTCCGAGGATCATATTCGTCGTTGCATACTTCTTTTCTACTGTCCTTGAAATTATATAATAAATTAAGAAATAAAAACCTGAATTTACTACAAAGTTTCTTTTAGATTTCAAAATAATTGATTACTTACGGGTACCCCTGATAGAATTAAATTGCTAAAAGAATAAGGCAGTGGTTTCAGCCCTGCCTTTGACGTACTGTCTTACGATTACAATGAATTCTCGATATTTGTCAACAAAAGCGGGTCTTGACTTACCCAAGCCGTGTTATGTTTACGCTTTTCGGCGTCCGAAGCCTCTCGAGCTTCGCGACCCCTCACGAGGTATAGGGTAGTGAGGATAATTCCGCGACGTTTATCATCCAGGCCTTGGCGACATATATAGAAAAATCACTGTACTTCCAACATTAAAATGCACTATTTCATTTTGCCTGAAATGTACAAAGAGTCCATAAACGATTTATGATTTTCTTCTAAATTCTCCACGAGCCAAATACAAGCATGCCAAGCGCAGCTTAATTAGAATATATTTATAGCCCACGTTTTTATCTCATGTGCCCGCCCAACGCACGTATTACCGTGTTATTCACGGACCATATTTTTCCTACATCTTTTTAGTGGATTATTTACGAGGACTTTTTGTTCGAAGAAATTTTAATTTTGTTCTTATGCATGGAACACACCGGTGAAGTTTCTAGAGGAACCTACGGGACACCTTGTACAGCGTAATTAATTATCTCGAAGCTGGCAGAGTTTCCACCGCCGGTCAAGCTGCCTCTCGCAGCTCCAATTGCAATTATTCTCCACGCGACCGCGATTGAAAGTGTAATATGCAAATCTCGGCTAGACAGAGAGAGAGGGGAAGGGGGAGGGGGGAGGAGTGGGAGGACTTACGTTCTTTTCAATAAGGGTAAAGACGGTCTCCGTCTTCGAGTCTCGAAAGAATCGTCTCGACGGGACGCGGCTCGCTAAACGAACGGTACCTCGCCGATTGACTAAAAACTGATTTGCATTTAAATTATAGGTCGCCTACCTACGTAGACGGGTTTTAATTTATCCGCAGTCTGAATCCGTTTCCCGAGTTCCGCGACGTTTTTGCCTTTGAATATAATCTTATCATCGGGAACGAGTCGGAGGATTCGCAGCGTCTTCTCCCCTTTAATATTCATGATTTATTGTCGGTAACTTTCAGGACCTTTCGATGTCTGCTCGCAAACTGGTCCGTTCCCGAGCTCTTCCGCAAACTCATTCCGTCGAAAAATTGATCGAAAAACAAAATATTTATCAGAAAGATCACGAAAATTCGTTTTAACCCCTTGCACTACTATTTATCTTGCAATTATAACGATTAGAAATTCTTCATCATTCAGGATTTCATAGAAAAGAAAAAATAGTTTATATTTATTGTATGCCTATGTTTTCTCCAAAGGATATACAGGGTGTTCACGCTATTACTAGCCAGCGTTTTTCTTGTAAATAGTAAATATTAGAAAGAAATGGAAGAGGAAAAAGTAGTACTGTTTTTTATACGTAACACAATGGCGTATATAATTTTTTTGTGTTTATACTATTTCGTTAGATATGAAGGTGACCTTCAATTTTTTTAATGGAATGCTTTTTATTTTTGTATATCACATGAAAGCGTGTGTCTAGACGAATTCATCCGTATACTGCACGGTGACCTTCGAGGTGGTGCAAGGTCAGAAATGGAAGAAACATTTTGAATATTTCATACCAATGTGTTTATAAGTGTTTCTTATTTATACGAATCAGATGATGTTGTCATTCACATTCAGAGTGTTTACTTCTAGTTTCTACTATGACGAGACAATTTCAGTATTACTTCCGAATGTATCGTTATTCGGTGGACGGGAAGATGGATATGGTACATATTTATTAGCAGTGCAAAGGAAATAAAAGACGAAGTAAATTGAAATACCTAGAAGAATGTCCGGACGAAGTGCAACCAAATGAAATTTGTCATCCTAATCGAAAATGTCTTCTTTCTAAGGATAAAAAGTTAGAAGTTCTCTTACATTTTGAAGAAAATCCGACAACTTCCGTACGAAAAGTAGCATTACATTGCTATGAAATATTCAAAATGTTTCTTCTATTTCTGACCTTGTATGACCTTGAAGGTCACTGTGCAGTATACGGATGAATTCGTCTAGACACACGCTTTCATGTGATATACAAAAATAAATAGCATTCCATTAAAAAAATTGAAGGTCACGTTCATATCTAACGAAATAGTATAAACACAACAAAATTACACACGTCATTGTGTTGGGTATAAGAAACAGTACTACTTTTTCCTCTTTCGTTTTTGTCTAATATTTACTATTTGCAAAAAAAAACGCTGGCTAGTAATAGCATCAACACCCTGTATATCGACTACAACGAAATAGAATTTTATTCCGCTTTAAAGGGAATTAATAACATACATATTTCTTAGACTCTGTTCAAAATCTTTATCACGAGTCTGACTCGATATTGTAGGGCAAGGGGTTGACAATGCTGCCGAAAGCGGGCTTGACCTGGAGAAATCGATAAGACCAACAAAATTTCAATGCACTCGAATTACCCACTGTTACGATTTGTTTAGCGTTACCATTTATTATCATTTGTTGTTACATAATAAAGACAGTTGGGATAGGCTTATTCAGTTGGTATCGGCCGCCCCGCCGTAAAGCTTTCGCTAATAGCGATCTTTTGTGAAGACGACGCTCTTTGTTTCCGGTTATAGGTTTTATTTCGCGCGCAAACAAGTTGCTAACGAAATGTCGACTTTCGAAAAAAGGCCGTCGCCGTCGCGTTGACGGAACGGCAAATTGCCAGACACAAAGGGCCCCGGTCCGATAAACTTGTTATCGTATTGATGTTTCGCCACTTTGTGGCCTTTTCGAGCTTTCCGTTGCACGAGGTGACTGCATTCTGCAAAGACTTTCGCCGGCCGCGAGAGATCCGCGAGCGGAACGGAACTCGGTGAGGACGGGGACGTGCGCTGCGGTCGCGCGCAAAGCGAAAGCCGCAATATAAACCAAATGTAACGAACTTGCGAGCGGGCGAAACGTGACGGGCGTCGCGACGCCCGGCTCTGACCGGGAATTGTTCACCGGTGAGTAGGTGATAAGAACGTATGAATAGAGTGATCCCACGGGGTTCTGGACGATATAAAGAATTCTGGAGATAACGATGAAATTGTATTTTTTTTCGTTTATCATTTTCACCGTTTCTTCACTAAACAGCCACCCCTACGAGATGTTCCTCGTACAACCCTGGACAAGGTAAATATTCACGATATTATACCGTAATATCACTTTAAACACGCATAACCTTTGAACCAGTGAAGTCCTCGCCTTGAAACTCCGATTTTCGGTATTTTCTCGTCGAGATGTACAAGATCATATAGTGACAAGTTAAAAATTTCTGGGTTGCCAAAGTGAAGTTTAACCGAGGAGTTCCTTAACCCCTTGCCCTACAATATCGTGTCAGACTCGTGATGAAGATTATGAACAAAGTCTAATAAATATATATGTTATTAATTTCCTTTAAATCGAACTAAAATTCTATTTTGTTGTAGTTGATATATATCCTTTGGAAAAAACATAGGCATACAATAAACATAAACTATCCTTTTTTTTTTGAAATTCTGAACGATGAAGAATTTCTAATCATTACAATTACAAAACAAATAGTAGTGCAAGGGGTTAACGCGTTGACTCCGGCGTCAGTCCCTCGGGACCGACAGTGGACTTTTCGTTTGGACAGCTTAAAACAGTATAACAGTATCAAAGTTCACAGATAAATATAGTAATTTATTTACTTATTTATCTCTGTTCATTCCAACCGTCTCAAATATCGCCATTAAGTGCGCCATCTGAACGAAAAGGACAGCAATATCGGCACCGGGCTCAACGTGTTAAAAGACGTCTCCTAAAAATAGTTTTGCGATATGAATAATTCAGAATCAATTTGACCCCGTTCAGTGGTTCCGGTGTCACAGGTTTCCGCCAGTAAATTGATAGAATTGAAGTTCAAGCGAAAATAATATCAACTACAAGCGAGTTGATGAAGTTTCTTGAAGCCTGTAGAGTGTGCCGGACACTTTTTCGACAAACTGCATCTGAACTACGACAGTTTCACTAGGTTGTGACACCCGACGGACTTCGCGTCGACGACACCGTCGGATTCAACCCGACACGGAGTCGCTTTAGTACACGGAGCACGTTAACCCGGGGCTGGACGATGTTGGCGAAACGCGAGACAAAGCACGACTAACCCTGCGGACAAACACAACCGGAAGGTCAATCTGCGTGTCAGAATTAGATCAAAATTTAACAGCAACACCGTTTAAGGACCAGCGTTTCAATCTGGAAGCTATAAACGTCGCACCCGACGAGCTTTCACTCAGATTTTAAGACGCGATCGGCATTTGTTACGTTGACGGGTACATCGGTGCTCTTTGCTCGTTGAAAAATTAATAATCACCTCGACGGGACCTTCAATTCTTAAAACGTTAACTGCCGCGTCAGTCACATATGACTGATAGTGATTTTTAACTGGATTTAGGAAATCATTTTTATTACAATTTTATTGAAGTCCTTCCAATTCAAAAGGGCTAAGACAGCATCCCCTATAATACATCTTAAATTTCTAGTTGTGGTTTCATTAACACGTTGACTGCCATGTCACCCATATATAGGTGACGGAATTATTTGTTCAGGCTTTAAAATGAATTTTTACGTTAATATATTCATTGTATCAAATTTGATTAGGATCTGTAAAATGCAAGAAAGTTGGAGAACTACACAATATCATGCATTTAATTTTTTTCCAATTTCTATTTTATTAAATAACTTACTTTGATTTCATGGAATTTTTGAGCTTTCTTGTTTGGCGATCAAAGTGTTAATTAAATTACTCTGATTTTCTAAGAATCTCTGGCGTTGATATTTGGCACTTAACGTGTTCATTGCACTGTCCAGGAACCGAGCACGTTCTCCGCGAGCAATTAAAAATAATTTGTGACGAATGTTGCAGCGAAACTATGATTTATTTAACACTGAATCTACCGGGCCTTAAAAGTAAATGGTACATGTTCCCTTATACAAATCACAAGATTGATTTTATTTAGACTTTGTGCGTCATTTCTTGTTAAATAATTTGTACTATTTCAATAATTGTAAAATAAAAAATCTGGAACCGATCATTTTGACCGGTGGTGGTAGGTTTAGTATGTTAAGAAACCAGCGGTCCTTTAACGAGTGTAACGAAATTACATTTTAAAAAGCAGTTGTCAATGGCAGACATTGATTCGAACAACAACGTTGGTTCTATTCAATCGAAATGTAAATTGCAGAATGCTCGCTTTATCGGACGAGTTATTCAATTTTTCGATCGGTTTCTCCTTCCGGAGAAAGGCAGCTGAATTGTTACTGCATTAAGCGCGTAAACATCGAGGGGATGATAATAAAATACAGCGTTCATTGATCTAGACTTGAAAGAATTTTAGCATCCTTTGGAGGACCCTTTACTTCAGGAGAGCATCGATGAATTCATTCGATTAATAAATCAGCTATAGAAGGATGAATTCAGTAAGATTCGTTCAGTCTTGATGTTATCGAGTTTCAACGATCCTGAAATTGACATTCGTTGGTTTCAATTAATAGGTTTTCCTACAGAAATACAGAGATTTCTCTGTATATGTCGCCAAGGCCTGGGTCATAAATGTCGCGTAATTATCCCCACTACTGCAGGCTATGCCTCGGGAGAGGTATAAACATAAGGCTGAGGGGTGTAAACATAACACGGCTCGGATATGTCTCCTGGACGGTACATGACGCCGGCATGACCCGAATTGTTGACATATATCGAGAATTCGTTAATTTTGATCGATAAATAGGGTGACACGTTCCAACGGGGAAACTTTCCCCAAGGAATGTTGAGTGGGTAAAAGATTGAGTTCTTAGCGCAAAGGCACACTTTGCTTTAAGCAGCCTACAAACTCAACAACCTTCTAAGCACTCCCCAGCGCCGTGATTACGCAGGCTAGGGCGCAACACGTGGATAAACTGCTATCAATTCTTGTAATAATGCCGTCCGGGTCGGCTGAGCAGGTTCTCATAGCATTAGAAGAACAGAAATTACATATCCCAGCGTCGTTGTTTGCCGAGTAGCCTATCGATTAACCGCGAAGTGTCCCGCGTGCGTGCCAATTAATTACCCGGCAATTTAACGGGCCGCGATTGATCACGGCAATTTACTCGAACCCCATGTCGAATCGTGCTCTTATGACACGAGAAACGCCTATTATTCTCCGGACCCGAGGTGAACGAGGCGCACCGGCTTGCATTCCGCGAGCGATAAACGAAAACGTTGCGAGGGTGAACGTGTCGCGATCCATACACACCGCGACAAAACTATAAGACTAGTGACAAATGGGACTTCGTCCAAATGTTATTGTTTACATTGCATAATAGCACATACTAGTTCTACAGCTTACTTAAAGCTACGGTTCAAGGAACTTCAACGATAAATGAAAATACAATGAATTCTCGATATATGTCAAGAACACGGGTCTGGTTAGTGTCATGTATCGTACAGGAGACATACCCGAGACGTATTATGTTTACACTCCTCGGTATCCGAGGCCTCTCGGACCTCGCGATAGTGGGGATAATTCCGCGACGTTTATCATCCAGTCCTTGGCGACATATACAGAGAAATCACTGTATGTTATTATAGTCAAGTGTAAACCAGGTGGTCGTTAATGACCTCACAATTAAACCTTGGACTTCTGCGAGTTCTAGAAATGCCGGAGTCATTTCTGACCCACTCCGATATTTCACTAGTTTCCTTCCGATATAAGACGATGACTGGGGACTGGCTTGCGTCGTATTTCAGATGAAGAAGTAAATCTTAATTTTGTTATTACGAGACAAAAAGCGGCATCTTGCATCGAAATAAAATTGTACATACTGTCATATTGTACATATTGTATTATAGTATACGACCACGCTAATGCGACCACGCTAAAACAAGCCATTAATATCATGAATTTCATTTTCGCCTATATTAACCCTTAGCACTCGAATGGTGACTGTTAGGCGCCACTAAAAATAGCTGTATCATTATTCAAAATATTCTTTATATTATTAAATTTATTTGTATTTAATAAGTTACTAAAGTATTAGTTACAAATATTATGTCAGTATTGTACAAGTGAATTGAACTATGTGAATTGAAACTACATTCTCGTATGTATAACATGAAAAGAAAAATATACAGAAGGGAAATATTCTAGGTCGGAAGAAATGTTTTGTTTTAGAGTTAAAATAGCTTCGAGTGCAAAGGGTTAATAAGTTGTAGTGTCCCCTTTTTATTTCGGAAGAAATGGAAGAAGAGAATATTTTCTAGAGTACACTTTCCATTTGTCTCCTTATATGTCGTATATTTTTGTCGCGGGGTGTACCTGTAACCTTTACGCCGCAGTCCCCGCGGCTAATTACGATCACGAAGTCGATGAAACTTTTCAGTAACTCTGATGTGTTAATCGTGGGCGCAGGGCCGCGACGATATCTGAACACGCACGGTGAAACCGACCGCTTTCAGGCTGAATTATAATTAATAGGGCGAACCGCGGCTCGTACGATCGCGATCGCTAGCGACGTTTTCATCGGACCTTTCATACCTCACCGTTTACCGGCCGGAATCCGGTGAATTCCTGCTGCGAAACGTGCCGGATGATCGTGTCGCTTTCATTAAATGAAATGCATGCATTTCGTGGCTGACGGTAAACGACACACGCCGCCGCTGATAACACTGGTTTTAACTGCAGGCAACATTCATTCACAAGGGAACATATACGAGTCATACAAAACGATTTTGATGGAAGTTATGTGAGATAGTTTCGCAGAAGCATGTTCGACAAATGGCTTTCTTATCAGCCATCGACCACGTCGAGGGGATGAAAACAACCCTTAATTTTTTTGAGTTGAAAGCGAGGGGTTGACACGGTTATGGGACTTTCTAATCCCTATATCAATGCCTGGCTACCTAGATACGCGCTTTCAATTTATTATTTATTATTCATTATTCAATCTATTTGTTATTCAAAGTCGTAATACACAGCATAATATTCAAAGATTCTACGATTTTAATCCAGAAGAAAAATTGTTAAATTGTTTTAATATTTCACAAAGTTGGTGCATTTCATAAATCATTTTAACAGCGAGAAGAAGGTCTGAAACAAATAGTGATAGTCCGTTTGAAGGAATATGTCTGTTTGTTTCCTTTGTTTTCGGCAGTTGGGAGTTTTGAATCTGTTTAACACCAAATGCATTTCGGTAAATTTTCACTTTACCTTGAAGCCGAGTTTCATTTTACTGGTTAGTACAACTGTTTCGTTTTTGTTTGCGGAAGAATTTCACATGCAAATTTGCAACAAGTAAACTGCAGGTTTCATGTATTCATAGAATTTTTAATTTCCTAAAACTCGTTTAATGAAATGTATAACAAAGTTCGATGCAATTTTTATCGTGTTTGGAATTTGATAGAACTTCTAATAGAGTACAAAAAAGTTTTCTTATCTTCTATTTCGATAAACTGATACGCACAGATTTGTTCCTGCATAAAACTTTTCGGTATAATAAGAAATATTTTGTAAAACGTTCAAACATCTTTTTAATTAACTTGTCAATTCGGTGCTTCTACATGTAGATGCTGTGGATTCTAACAAACAATTTATATAATCGTAACGAGGTCTACCGGTTGTTTGGATTGTCAGATAGAACGATGTTTAACAGCATACGTACGTGCATATTCAATGTTAAGAAAGCAGAACGAAATAGCGTTTTCAAGCAAGGCGTATGATTCTTCTCAGTGATCATAAGGAAGTTTAAAGAAAATCTATGTCGCGAGATTGTGAAAATAGAGGGCACGTTAAGATTCTTTTTGTCCCTTTGATTACCGTTCTTGTCGCTTATTGCTTCGTGTTTCTTCAGGAAACATATCTCAAAGAAGAAGCCTCTTTACCTCTGAATTATAATAAATGCGTATGTACAAGGCGCATGCTTCTCTCTCTCTCTCTCTCTCTCTCTCTCCATATTTGTTTATGCCCGTTCTGAATAGCCTGGGGCATTATTCAAGCATTTCTGTGTAGTTTGTAAAAGTACATCCGAGTTTTTAGTGTGGAAAAACTCTGATCGGCTTATCAAACAAGTTGCAGTCCTTCCGCACGTTTTACATTTTAAGCTATCGCCCGTTTTACATGTTAAGCTTCTCATTTACAAATTAATATCTGAGTCTAAAAAACATAACCTACATACGAAAAATGTTACAGATTAAAATTAAATGAAAAATTAGTTAAAATTATTAAACGTTGTTGACACGTCATGCCTAGTTACATGTACAGTGAATGCTCGATATACGTCCAAAATATGGGTCTAGGCACGGACATATATCGGCTAGGAGATACTATTCTTTGATTCACGCGACCTTACACTCCTCGGGGTGCACTCCGCGGTAGTGGGGATAATTCCGCGACATTTATCATCCAAGCCTTGGCGACATATATCAAGAAATCACTGTATTCTCATCAGATTATTGCACAGATACAAGCGGTTACATTAGAGAATGACAGATTCGTTGTTTTATCAACGTTTCACAAAGGGTGTGCTTTTTCTTACAAACTGTGTAGTTTTTCTTCAAATAAGGCTTCGAGGTGTCTGAAAACCAAGCACAAACTTTCGCAATCGGCCAATGGAAAAGGAATAAGCTAAAAAACAGAGGTTTCCAAAAAATTCCAAATTTCTCAGACTGTCGACTGTGAAACCCGTTGTCGCAGCGACCAGGCGTCAGTGCAGGCGGTTATAATTTCGCGGCTGCTAGGGTTACTTAATAGAGCAGCTCGGTCGGGCTTTATCGGCCAGGCATCGAATATCTAATTTCGACAGCTTCCTCCGGAGATCGTGTTGCAAAATAGTGTCACGTGTTTCCGTTGCTAATTAGTCTGTTGTTTCCGCGGGACTCGGAGCAAGAAGGATCGTTCCGCGGGCCTATCGAGCCGCGAGGATAAGCCAGCGGCAACTGTCAGATTTCGGAATCCCGGTAGCCCCTCCCCAGTCCCGTCCTCGTAACAAATTGCGATCACGTTACCAAGCAATTTCTCGCGCGGCGTGGATCTCCTCGCGGCTCAAGATAGAAACAGTCGTTCCAGATAATGCATTCGCACGGAAGGTGCGTGCACGCGAGCTGGCACACGCGACGAAACGCTTTTGTGCGACCGTTCCGCGCCGAGAACAATAGACGGGAAAGCTTCTGATATCCATGCTCGGTAGACTAACGGGATGACGACAAAGAACGGGCTTCCCAGTCATAAAGGACACCGCGGCGATGGTTGCACACCTGGGTCCTGGCAGGATCACAGCGTAAATCATCATTATACGAGAACTAACCCTTAAAAGCTCGTCAGAGAGCTCACAATTAGAAGGCAGGAGTGTTGAATTTTGACGAGGCTGCCTATTTAATCCTTCTACCGGCGGCAGGTGAATGCCAAGTAACGGTAGAACGCCGTGACGCAGCCACCGACGAATACCGAATGCAGTTTTCGCATATATTATAATCCTGATGTAACGTACGCGTACCCCTGGCCATACTGGATGCTGACGTGCGCCCACGGATTTTATAGGATGCGTACGACACTCTGCTGATCCTTTAATCAATGATACTCGCAGCCGGCATCCGTTATCCGCTTTTCCATTCTTCGCTCGTAACGGCGGTTTTCAAATCTGTACCGGTGGAAAGTGGTGGGGCCAGATCGATACGAAAAATTAAATTGACGCGAAGGACACTTTTGTTTTCGGGGTGTAGAGCGAGGTTCAGCAGAAATGATTTTATTCGCCCACCTTAGACCGAATCGGAGAAATCCGTCTTCTTATACAGGGTGAGGCACTTAACCCCTTGCACTACTATTTATTTTGTGATTATGATTAGAAATTCTTCCTCGTTCAGAATTTCGTGGAAAAAGAAAGATAGTTTATATTTATTGTATGCCTATCTTTTCTCCAAAGGATATATATCAACTACAACAAAGTAGATTTTTATTTCGGTTTAAAGCAAATTAATAACATACATGTTTATTAGACTCTGTTCAGAATCTTCATCACGAGTCTGACTCGATATTGTAGGCCAAGGGGTTATAACCGGCCACCTGATAACTTGGTTGCTATTGGTGATAGGAAGAAACGCATCAGGCCAAAATTATTTGGTACCGAGAAGCTGATTATCCGATGTTACTTTTGATAGGTGGAGGCTTCAAGGAGATATGAAGGTCATCTGTGTTTTTTTAAATGGAACCACATATTTTTGAACTCCTACGATTGTAGCCCTTCTCGAGGTAGTTTTAAGGTCATAAACGTCAAAAGGAGGAAACATAAATTCCGAGTGTAAACATAACAGTGCTCGGATATGTCTCCTGGACGATACACGACGCCGACAAGACCCGTGTTGTTGACACATATCGAGAACTCACTGTACTGTTATGCCACAGGAAGGGGTAGATGAAGAGAATCCTCGAATAAACATCAAAATCTTCCAGCACAACTTAGGTTTATTTTGAAATAGGTTTCTAAGCAAAGATACAAAACAATTTTGTACAAAACGAATCAATAGCTCACGGATCGACCGACAGGCTACTTGTTACTTCTTCTTCTCTAGGTGCGTGCTCTTTCGCAGGGCCTTATATAAGGTTACATTTGACTATGGAGGTTTGGTGGGGAGAGGATGACGCCTAGCCCTTAGAGATAAAGGATGACGTGGAAGTCAGAGTTTTTGTAGGATTAGACTTTAACCTGAAATCTGTATACCGATGAGTAATTTGTTTTTGTCAAGTCTTTGTAAATAGAATGTTACTCGCAGTCTCGCATAACAGTACTATGCTCGTCGCATTCGCGCGTCGACCCAATCAATTAACGTTTCTAACCTGTCTAAGAGGGGTCCCTTAGGGAGAGCGCTCGCAGGGCTGTGGTTCCAAAGTTTGGGGATGGTTCGGTCTTCCGCAACCTCGCTCGGGGCACAATTTTTGACGTTATAATTAATTCATCTTGACGAGCTTCCAACGCCGACAGAGCGAAAATAATTCAAAATGTGTCTTCTTCAAATCGTAACGAAGCCGTTCTAGGAACTGTTCCTCGTGTCACCGTAAATACGAGTCGTTTGAATGGAAGTAAGTTTTTTTTAAGAGTACCCTGATAGTCTGACGAAAAATTGAACTGCTGTTCCACTTGTGTGATTTGCGCAATTAACCATCCAGTGGATTGAAAAATGACAGGTTTGTCAGAATCGTCGATTGCGACCGGAAATTCGATACCACAGTTTCATTCATTGGAAACTTACCAACGAATAAATCATGCCTTTCTAAAGTCGCTATTGTTAGCACGAGGTTTTTATAAATTGATGCAGTTGTCACTTACACAATTCGACAATTCAGCATACGAAAATACGATGTGTGTATGATAATTCTTCAATTATAATGGCTTGAAGAAAATAAATTCAATTTTATTAATTATCAGTGTCTATAGTAGCATCTAAATTTATAAAGTTAACATTGATAAAAGAGCAAACACCGTTCTACAATTGACTTCTGCAATTGATTCAGACAATTCTCGTTTTGCAGTAAAATTCCATCTCTGCAAATTGGACATGTGGTGAATGATTCGAGTTTGAGTAGTCTATATATCCAAAACCCAGGACATACAGACGGACAGCCATAGTTCTCGAGAGCCATAATTCCGGGGACTTATATCGAGAATTCACTGTATTTCTTTTCACAGAGGTTTTCGCAGTGAATCGGAAGGGAATCGAGAAAATTCTAGCCTTATGGAGGTTTGAGTTATCCAGATTAAACTGTAATAAAAAAGAAAAGATTTAAGGTGTTCCAGTTGGGTAGAACACTGTGTACTTTAGAAACGTGTTCCGATATTGAAAATGTTAATGCTGGAGGTGACTTGAAAGAAATTTGCAGACGGAAAACGACGGGTCAGAAATCTATTTACCACGACCGGAAATGGACGGTATAAACACTGGCAGGGGCGATACCATATCCGACTTATCGAGAGAGAGAGAGAGAGAGAGAGAGTGAGAGAGAGAGAGAGAGAGAGGATTATTATGGAGTTCCGACTTATCGCGGAGGTTTTGCGAGCTCGGCTGCAGCGTTACCGAAGATTAGAGAACATTCGAGGAACGAGTAGTTCTAGTAATCTGAACGAATTTACGTTCGCCCTAATACTAGACGAGAGCAAGAACGCAATCCATGTTACTGCCACCGTTCGCGGAAGATAGAAAATCGATATTCATAGGTGCTCCGCGAGGACGAGACATCGGTGTTCGTCCTTTCATTTCCCTTCGAGGAGATACGAGCGGACTTTTAACATTCCACGGCAATTAGTTCGAGTTTTCATTTCCTTGTTCAAATAGACGTTAAGGCGAAGCCGAGATCCCTTGATTTTTAATCGAATTTCACCGACTTTTAATGGATTTTTTGCTCCTGTGATATTAACTCTGTTATAACATAAAATTGTTTCGAATTCTAGCATATCCTCTGCTCGAAAATTTATTTTTCTTCAAATGGTAAGTGCAGGCGGAAAGCGAGATTATAATGTTTGAGTGAGAACAGTTTGACAAAACATGAGACCATCTGCCGCGGAGGTTACCTTGTAGAAAAGATTATCTTGTTGTTCATGTAATAATTAGATTGCAGAAGAAATTTCACTAGATACTGCATCTGAATTTCACATCCTAACGTATCAGTTTCATATTTCAATACAACAATAACAATGCAACTTTCTAAAAGTTTCGTAATTACTAATTGGAATATTAAACAATGAACGATGGTCGTGCATTTGTAGCCATTGCAAATGCATGAAACGAACGATAATTCCATTAAAACATGGAATATTTTTTAAATTATCACTGCAATGTTGAAACCCATAATAAAATTAATTAGTTACTCTAGTTTTCCGTAACTTTGTGAATTACATCATGAAAATTCGAATTCTTTTATACGCATACGAATGAACAGTATAATAAGGATAAATAATGTATCCTTATGTGAAAAATCGAAATTTTCCTGAAGTTACAGATAAAATACAATGAACATACGAGAATATTGAATTAGAATAAAATGAAAAGAACGAATAAACAATGAAACTGTATGTCATTAAAATGTGTATGCTTACTGAAACGTAGGTTTTTATATAAATTCTCACGAAATGTTTTCCATAATTGAACTTTCGACCAGAGGTCCCTATCCTACTATACATTTTGAACAGAACAATAGTTCCATTATATTTTTAGAACTGAAAATATATTATTTTCCAATTTTCACATTTCGCGAAATTTTCACGGCAATCTATAAATTAATTTATGTCCAATTCGTTTCAATCATGATAATGATTTTTAGCAATATTTCATTTCTGCAATAAATGTCCATTTTCAAGCGTTCCGTTCCCAATCTTTGCCGTACCAGGGTATCGGAGTCAGCGCAATCGGTAGTTAATGACGCAGTAAGTGTGTCCAATACCGCGGCAAGCTTTTGTCACACAATATCTTAAACAATTGTGTCCGTTATTAGCCCATAAAATCCGCGGTCAAGTAATCGTATGCTCATTAGCGATTTCTCTGTTGCTTCAGAGATACCAGGGCTACTCTCCTTCAATTTTCCTCGGCTCTTCGTTACGATTAGTACAATAACCGCGAGTCGACCCATTTGATCGCAATTTCCTCCGTCGGTTCCGCTCGTTTCGAGTAACGAGTTCAACTAGTCATTACGGTATCGCCGAGAGAGTATTTCGCAACGGATTAAAAAATGATAATCGGCTGGAGGATAATCGAAGAGCGGCGAAATTAGAATATTTCAGACTGACCTGGCCCACTAATCGAGTTACATTCCTGATCGACGATAATGGCTTCAATTAGCTCGCGATTAGCGCTAACCCCCTGCGAGAGGGGGTGGGGGAGGGGCTCGCACATCACTCGGCGGCCGGGGTTACATACCTGAAACAGAAAAGGCGAAGTCCGAGTTAGATCACGTTTTTCTGAAAATGAACTTGCCGGTTCAACACATCTACAGTTAGTCGAAAAAATTCATCGTTCGAAATGACGTAACTTTTTCGACAACGAACCAACTTGGCCTTCTACGAGGACTTACAAAAAACATCATCCGAGTGTAACACGCTGATTTTAATGAAACTTATGTAGGGCGGAGTTTGTTAAAGAATATTTAACAAACGCATTTTCGGGTCTGGCGATGTGTGGGTTCAAGCGGTCACACATACTATATAGCGACGTCGAAGCATAAACAACAAGGGGAGCGTCAACGGTAGGGATAGGCGGAACAAGTGAGGGACCCCTTAGCCCAGAACAGTTCAGCGTGTGCTCGTACGGGCTTGGCGGGCACGAAGCCACGCCCCTGAGGGCAATGCTGCATATATTGGTCACGCAATTGTCACAGCTACGTGGCTAGATAGGCCTGTGCTACGGCCTACCTCATTGATGGGCCTGCCGTAGGCAAAACGCTGCCCCCACCAACGTCTCTTCCGTGCAGTGCGCACCTCCGCTGCGCAGCGGTGCCTTGTGTCTCCGTCTCTCCCCTCCTACTTATGCTGTCTATCCACATCCACGAAGCACCGCTGCGCAACAGAGACGTTGGTGGGGGAAGCAGGTAGCTCAGGGGGCCCTACCGTGCCCACCAGTGGCTACCTCCACTCCGCTACGGCCCACTCACACACCTATCCCCACTCTGCTTAAGGGTCGGATTTTACTAGACCGGGAAACCGGTCGTCTAGTAAGGTCGCTAGATTCGAAAACAGGGTCTAAGGTTTAAAACCGATGGAGCATCAGGGTTCTCGACTATATTTTTGCTCGCCCCGGTCGGGTCATTACCTCGAGCGTCTGACCATTTCCAGATGGCCCGGTGGACTCTAACCTAGGACCCCGAGGGGTAAGAGGAAAGTATACGGTTTTGGGGTTCTGCTAGCTAACCCCCGTGGTGCGTGGCATTAGCCTTTGTAGCGAGCATCTTGAGCGCCTCTAGAACACGGTGAACTCAGTATGGCATAGCCAAAACCCGTGCCCGTCCCGGCTACGGTGTACCGGTCTAGTAAAATCCGACCCTAACTCACTTGCCCGTAGCTGTGCTCATGGACATCGGCGGGCCCCTTGTCCGCTAATGAGCACGTTGAGCAGCTCTTGGGCCCTGTGCGACTTCTTGTGAGGCACTAACAGCAGTTAGAGAGTTAAACACTTTCGATTTTTAGGTTTGGTTCTGCTGGAAAGCGGCAGTGGTATCCCTGAAAAGATTATACTATAATGTTGGCGGTAACTGCGTCGGTACGTTTGTTAAGCAACTATTTGATATCCGAGTCTCGTTGGGAAACGGAGCCGTCGGATAAATGGTCGGGGAAGCACGAACTGCCGCGGCGAATATTTGAGAAACACGGGCCAGGTAGGGAATAATATTATAGAAATGGGAACGTAGAATGTTTGAGAACATGGAAATAAGGGGAACGCGGAATATTTCTGAGACAGTCGAGTAATAGGACTATAAAATACATATGTACAGAGATACAAGGCTGGTTGTGTTAGACACAGCTCCATACACGCGCGTATACGTACATACGATCATACTGCGCGCGTAATAATCGGTACATATAGCATCTTTGAAAATGCGAGACACGTCCGGAAAGGAACCACGGTCTTCTTCATTCTCCTGTTCATTTTTATCGATTATGCGACCGGTAGGCAATCGATCCGCGAACCACCTGGATCAAACACGAACAATACCTGCGGGCTATTTTTCTCCTGATGCAATATTCATGGCTGTTCTTACCCAGCCAGGAAACTTCGTCACGGTCAGGATATCGGATCAGGGTAAAATCTGTTCGCTAACTTGATCGGCAACAGTATTAGCATTGTTTAAAGTAGCGTTCCGTCGGCGCGCAGCTTCCCAGCGTCATTCGGAGATTATGGGTAAACTACGGTGATTGATCTTCGCGTAGGTAGCGTCTGTATGATTTCAATTAGTATCGTTGCAGTCCTCGGCAAGGAGCTCAGTAACTCTGCTAACGATAAGCACACTGTTCTGAATTTCTAACTGTAATGTGCGTCGCCTTTAACATTATTAAGGGGACTGAAAATGTTGAAGAAACATTTTCATAAAAGTTATTTGGAGGTACACATAATTTGGTAAAAAGATTTTCTTGGCGATTTAAGTGTTGGAGAAAATTAATTTTTTTTTTAATTATTATTATTTTAAGTGTTCGAAGATTATTCGACGTGCTACACGATGGCCTCTGTATCTATGATATTTTTCACACAGAAAATGACTCGCCTCTCGTTTGCGCCATCGCTTATGTGACACTTTATATATTAATATAGCTTTTAGGGTTAAACGTTAGGGTAACAGAGATAATGCACCTTGTTAATGTCATGCTAGTAAGGACGTAATAAGGGAATGCCAACGGTGTTGGCATCATAACACCCTTGTAATATTCTCATCACAAGAAAATGCACGTTTTGAAAATTTCTCCATGTTTAAAATGAGAAATTAAATTTTTTTTTAATGTTTCCATGTGCAATTTAATTATTTATTTTGTTTGGAAAGCATATTTTGACATATTTTCTAAGTAAGACTTGTTTCATGCAGTCTCTCTCCGCCGCATAAAAAAAATTTTCTTTAATATGTTGTAGAAAATCATTTGTTATAACTATTTATGCGGTCCCTATCTACCGCACAAAAACAGGTTTGACTGTACTGTGGAAATTTAAGCAAATTTCCATCTTCGTGGTTTATTTTAAGCAAATCAGAATAAGAGAAAAGTCAGTTCATGTGACGTAGAAAAATAAAGTTAGCCATCATAGTTCAAATCAACCCTTACGTTGAGAGTCGAGTACTCAGGTAACCGGCCACTATAATTCCTTGAACAATTTTTTATGTTCTAAAAGTAATGTTGAGACCACGTTGAACACCCATTCTGTGAACACCGTTACACCAATTTAGCGATTAAGATTGACGAAAAGAATTTCGAATGTTCTGCTAACTTGCCATTAAGAAAATGTTCTACAATCGTTTGACAGAGTCTACAGTACCGAGGTTATTCAATACCGTCGTGCGACATCTGTCGAAAGGTAATCGACGAGAATGTTTGGTCGATGAAGCGACAACTGTCAACGAAGTTCGAAGCCACGGGTACGGACTTCGTCGAGGCAGAGCGAAGTGGCTGCAAAACTTTAATCGTTCGTCCGTTTCTCGGCAGGGACGGCTAAATGAAATGCACGACGGTAGCCCTTATGATTAATTCAGCGCATTATCGTCAGGCTATTAGAAGAATAGATTTAAATAACGAAATAGTTCTGCTTACACGGTTCTCTACTTTGCCATAGCCAGCCGCCGCCCTCGAACCTTCCAGTGCCAACGCAGCTTAAAATACAGACGTAGATTGAGTTTGGCAGTTACGGCTGAGGTCCTAATGCAGTTCGGGCAGTTTCTGCCTTGCAAATTGTATTTTTAAGAGGCCTCATTTATTTGTCCATTTTCTCCCATTCTTTGTGAAATTATTTGCCCGACTGGCGGCAGCTCTCCTACTGTTCTTGAAGCGGAAAGAGGGAAACTTATTGACAGTGACATCGTACAACATGAACCGGCTCGCAAAGAACAAAGTGCTGCGAGCGTAACAAAGGCTTCAATCGAAACGCGTCTATGCCGAGGCCTGAGAAAATGGCGCAAGGGCTCGTCTCTTTGTCGCCAGACATATCCGTCCTTCGCGATGCATCTAAAAATTTTACAAAATCCTTTTTTTATTATTATTTGTACCACTGTTATCCGTAGTCGATGCAAAGATAATATTTATGCAGAATTTGTACACGCATTTAGTTGAATCTCGGAAATTTCATTTTAAATTTACATTATCTCTCACGTATACATGTCCTCGACTGTGTTTGGCGAACATTAATGCTTTTAGCGAACAAAATTCAACTGGATATGCGAGCTCGACTATACTCGAATGATACTCGTATTGTAGCGGAGATACGATTAAACAAAAGTTACAAGTGGGTAGATAGAACATTTTTGTCGCTGTTGCTGCAAAAACGATTCATTAGGTATAATTTCATACATAAATATTTTTTATGAACTATGGATTTCATGCAAAATTAGTGAAAATATTCCAAGAATTTAAAAACACTGTTATATTATTTTGGACTTATTAAAACGATTAAAAAATGAAGTAAATGTACGCATATGCAGCACCTACATGTTGTAACGAATTAACCGCCACACCAATGCCCATAAAAGTCGCATCGAATCAGCTTATTTAATACTAGAAGACTAAAAAGGACCTAATCAAAGGTTTGTTTAATATCACGAATCTTAAAACTCGTCTTTAACACTTTGACTGCCAACCTAGAAACCTCAAAAATTCCATATAATCAAAGTAAGTTATTTAATGAAATAAAAATTGAAAAAATTAAACGTATGATATCGACTAGTTCTTCAACTTTCTTACATTTTACTGATCCTAATCAAATTTGGTACAATGAATATATTAACGTCAAAATTCATTTTAAAACCTGGACAAATAATTCCGTCGCCCACATATGGGTGACATGGCACTCAATGTGTTAAAACATTTTACTCTTTCTTTTCTCTACAATACCGTTCGTAACATTTGCATTTTGGAATCGGACATTTCCCGTGCAAAGACCTAATAGAATACAGCAAAAATTAATCTTCAAGATTGTGAAGAAGATTGTGTCGGTCCCGGATGTGGGGAAAGTATTAATAAAAAGGAAAACAGACGTCATCGAGGAGTCCGAACGGTCGAAGGAGAAACGGCTGAAATTCGCAGAAATCGGAAAGTCGGTCGAGAGGTTCCGACGCAGGAGTACCCGCGGCGAGTATAAACAATGCCGGAGCGGTAGACCGATTATTTTTGAGGTGAGTGAACACAATCTGGAGGAAGCTCGATGTTGGCTCGAATTTTCGATCGGTCGTCGAACGGCGGACGGTCGAACCCCGAGCAAAGAGAACTGGCTGGAGCATTGCCAGGTTGAAAAGGCGGGAACGGTCCAGATATTCACACGCGATCGTTTTGCAACGGGCGGAATCGAAAAAGGGAGTATGGGTCGCCGGTGAAAGGGGCAGGGGATTGGAGAAGTAGACGACGGACGGCGAACGCTTTCTCTTCTGTGCCCGGGCCCTTTTCCTGTTCGAGTCCGGGGATAGAGCTAGCGTGAACTCTGAGCTTCTCTGTTCGTAAGGAACTCGGCTTAAACTTCGGATCAATGCTCCGAGCAATTGCTCGGGAGTTTAAGCGGGTAGCTTGTCTTATCGACGGGTGACTTTCGCTCGGCGTGCGATACGGCCTCCGACGAATCTTCGATCCGCCGGATAGACCAGATTTCTTCGCCGACTGATGGAACGGGCGAAAACTGGGACGTCGCTATAGCATCCCCGAGCACAGTCCCGATAGTAGAGTTTTCAATTTTCATACAGCCATCAAGTGCCCCGAGAGAAAGCATCCCTCTGCCCGGAAGGATTAAGGCTCTATTCCTTCTCGTACCGTAAAAGTACCGGGCGAAGGAGTTGGCCGAAGAAAGCGAAAATTTTGAAGATAAATAGCAAACGTGTAAAATGTGTATGACCAGTTATTTTTAGCATTAAAATTATATTGCACTAGATTGGAATATCTATAAACAGTAGGAAAACCAGAAGAATAGAAGAGTGTTTTACTTACGACCTGATAAATTTATTAAAGAATGGGAAAAATTAGGTGGCTCCTTTTATTTTGTGTCATCCGTCTAGTGATCGCCTAGTAATCTAGGCAGACCAAAGTCATTTTGGTGACAATTACAAGATTTGTCGACTTTTATGGCAACGGAAGAAGGCCTGCAGCGTCAGGAAGCAGATCTATAAATTATTTTTATGAAGCCTAACAATCTTGGTGGCTGTCCAAAGCTGATTATTCCGGAGGTCTGTTTACGACGCACCGTAGCCCCAATTTGTACGCCATAAAGAACTCCGTAATCTGAAACCTATCGGTAATATATTTTTATGTTTTATGTCAGGTATTTCTTCGCATGGTGCATGCTTTAAAGTATAGAATATAATACATTCTTTAGTGCCTTAATTTTACGGGAAAAGTGTACGTTGCTGTTCAGTTTTACCAAAATGCTATTGGTAACCGTTGGTTTATTTCCTCGTAGCATTGCATTGTGGGATTTACAGCCTAGAAAATGTGCTCTATTCTAGCCGATGACAAATGCTATAAATCAACGTATTGCAATGTTTTTACGAGCCGTTTGGTTGTTTCGTGCATAGCACTGGACCCGGTAGTTTCTTTTTATTATAACTTTTTCGTGGACATTTGTCTCTTATTAATATAAATGGTTGGTGTTAATAGTCAAAATGACTATAATAGTACTTCCAAATCTTCTTAATACTTTTACTGTTTCGATAAATGTCTATAATAATTATTTGAAAATTTATAAATCACAACTTACAAGTAATATATATTAATTTGACAAGAACGAAATCAGGGGAAAAATTTCTATTGTCTACTCGTAACATGTACGGTGAAAATAGAGCGCACATGAACTTAATCTGCATTGATATTGCTTCGTGTTTTATCGATCTTCGAGTGCCATAAATGCAGGAAAACTCGCAGCCCGCTTGCAAACGATACTATAATCTGCTTTGCGAGCAGAGATACTTGATGCACAATCGGTCGGAATCGCTGTTCACCCCTTCGCGATCACTCCGTATTGATGACGTTTCGGAGTGCAGCTAATCGAGACCGCCTGCGTACTTCAGGTCTCCGTTTTCGAAAAACAGAGCATAACAGTTCGAACGTCGCGTCGGCATGAACATCGTACGTGCGAACGTACGAAAAAAAAAAAATTGGCTGTAAATTTTGACGTTGCCGAGCATCAGAGCACGGCACGAGAGCCTGCTTGCCCGAGACGCGATCACGATCGCGGTATCATGAAATTTCTTGTACGGCGCGGCGGTCCGCAAACAGAGCAATTTTAAGCGTTCACCCCTACTCACCTCTGAACATGCTCTTAGCCTACCGTAAGAACTTGTTTAGTTTCTGAGGATCGACGAACCTGGTAATCATGAGGGGCTTCACTCGCTTGGGACTTTTTGTATATTCCAGATATCTTGATGATACTGTCTGAATGTATTAGAATGTTCCGAATAATTATGTTTTTCTTTTTGTGTAATATAATACTATTCAAGTTCAATTTCTCAACAGAAAAAGGTTCAGTTATCAGGTAACTTTTCTGTGACAATATAAATTAAACAGTACAGTTACTTCTCTATACAGGGTGGGTCACCACATTTTGCCATCTAGATTTACGTCATTATTATTACGCATAGCAAACAATGTTTTAGATGAATTTGAATGGTTTTGAGAGGGGCACATTCTGATGGTACATTTTTTTTTGTAGGTTAACGTGTAAAGGACATATGAAGGTCATTCATGTTTTTTTAAATGGAAGCATATATTTTTTATTACATCAGCTGATGCTCCTTCATATTCTTTACAAAAAAGTATTAATCTATTTGTGTAAAAAAATCATTAGTTTAGGAGATATTTAGTTCAACAATAGGAGATATTTGTGCCTTTTGAGTATGCGTAAAATGCTTTTGCGGCTAATTCCAGCTTGTCTTTCGATTTCGCGAGAGCAAACGGATGGATTTAATTTCGTTTGCTTCATTTGTTATTGTTTTATTACCTTTTTTTGTAATTGCCTTTTTGCGTAATAATTGCCCCGTCTGGTGAAAATTTTAAAAACATAATCAAAGGTAGGGCGTGATGTATGATTTCGTTGAGGAAATCTATTGGCGTATAATCATTCTGCATGTGTAGCACTTTTTCCAGCTTCAAAATAAAGTGATAACATGTCTATCTTTTCTTTTTTACAATACTTCATTATGAAGTGATTCACCGTATCGCCGTATTCACCGTATCAGAGACGTAAAAAAGACTAAATTTCACAATAAGTAGGAGAGCAAGAATTATCAACACAGAAAATGTAAATATTTACATTGATAATACTCGCTCTTCTACTACATTATCACATTGAATTCATAATATTGACCAGAAAGTCGAGATTTCCTAACAAATTAGAATTAAAATATCTCCTAAACTAATGATTTTTTTACACAAATAGATTAATACTTTTTTGTAAAGAATATGAAGGAGCATCAGCTGATGTAATAAAAAATATATGCTTCCATTTAAAAAAACATGAATGACCTTCATATGTCCTTTACACGTTAACCTACAAAAAAAAATGTACCATCAGAATGTACCCCTCTCAAAACCATTCAAATTCATCTAAAACATTGTTTGCTATGCGTAATAATAATGACGTAAATCTAGATGGCAAAATGTGGCGACTCACCCTGTATATGTCGCCAAGGCCTGGATGATAAACGTCGCGGAATTATCGCTACTACCGTATACTGCCGCCTCGGACACCGAGGGGTGTAAACATAACACGACGCCGACGAGACCGATATCGTCGACATATATCGAGAATTCACTGAAGGTGCGTGTAAAAAAATCTCCAATTCGGCGAGTAAAGCGACTAGCATGGGAACGCGCGCGATTAATTTTTATTGGCGAACTCGGACCGCATTCTCGCGCTCCTTTCTGCGGGAACGTCGCGGCGCGGGGCGTCGGGGTGAAGAAGAAGGGCGGTTTCGAAGAAATAGTGGTCCCCGCGGAATCTGCTATCAAGATACCACGAAGAATAATTCCCTTCATATCTCAAGGTAACCCATTGATCGTAAATCGAGGGGAAACGCCCGCGACGCGGAGCGAAAACCGCTGGAACGCGGCCGCGCGAACCTCGGAACTTTTCGAATCGTGGGAATGGCGGAAAAAACATCTGCTCCCATTCGGCTCCATTACGCGTGACGTTCTCCTCGGAAGTTCGGGAGCAAATACCGCGATTCCCATCCCGTTTCGAGTCATGCGTTTCGGAAATCGAACGACCGTTCGCCCCGGAACTCCCGTTCCCTGCTTCCTTTATTTCTGCCAGGTTTCGATCGTTCACCCGGTGCTCCGCCGCACGATTCGATCCATCAAACCTTGACAAACACGCGGGGCCATCAAAGAACGAAGAATCTTAAAGTTTTCCTGCCCGGGTAGAGAGGTGCTCGCTGCACCTTTACCCAGATACAAAGTACGTTAGCCGTCCCATTGCACTCAGCTGGGAAACGTTTGAGGCGGAAACGTTACTGTATGAAGTGGAATGTCGTCGAAAGGATGCATTATTCAGCCAGTGGCATTTATTATTTCTTATACGGCTCCTCTGTCGCTCGCGTCACTTTGCCTCCTCCACCACCTCCTCCTCCTCCTCGTGCGGGATTTCTGCTCCTCCCTCGTTCAACTTTTCTCTTAATGCGTTTCCCGCGCAGGCATTCTTGCGTGACTTCCCGTTCACACTAAAAGGGCCATCGGTGGCTCGCAGGACGATAAAAGCGAGCGAGGAGACGCTCCTGAACGAAATTCTACGGTAAAGGATTTTCATGGTACCCAAACAAATGGTATCCGAGAAGTTTTCTGGTTGCGCACGTTAAATGGCTCTTTTTAGATTACGACGGCGTAAAGGAAAATCGATTGGTTTTATTGTGTATTTTTTTTTTGTTTTAAATTACTGCAACTCCGATATCCTACCGAGATCTTGGAATCGTGTTGGAAAACTATGGAAAGGGAATGGAACAAAACCACACAAATGAAATTTGTTATATTTTTTAAAAATGGTAGGTGAAAAAATGGGATATCTTCTTCTAATATTCCAAGAAAATAATCTATTTTTTAGGTCGGGGTAAAAATGTCGTTAAAATTTCTTCCTGTTTCTGAATTATATTAAATAACACAAGCAAATGAGAGTTTAAATCTTTTAACAGTGCCGCGAAGGAATCTGTTAAATGTGACTTCATTCGTTTTATTAGCGTTTTATTCGTTTTAGAAACTGTTGATTGTGGAAATAATGGTTTACCCATCCGGAATTGTGTCTTCTCATGCGAAACACGCAGATGTAAGCAAATTTTTAACAAATTGTTTCATTTGAAATATGCATACATGTAAAAACGTTGCATCTTCTGCGAATATATCGAAACAGATGTGCAATGTAAATCTTTCGAAACATAAAAATTCATGGCAGCTTCGGATTTGCAAATTGGTGTTATCAAGTATAAAATATGAATATGTAGCACATGCGATATCTTTCAAAAAGTTGAAATAAAATTTTTTGTTTATTCATGTTTAGCGTATTGAGAATAATTCGCATGCATAAATATAAAATCAACATTTTTCATGAAAATAAAATTGATAAAAAGGGTTTCACATGTTTCTCCCCATATCGCGTACGTTTTAAACTCCGTTTTTAAAAATCCTTCTCCAACTTTTTTTTTGCATAATAGTTAATAGCCCCTGAAGCGAATGATCGATTAAATCTTCGTACTCTAGTCTTGAGGCTAAATATCATCACTTGTGTATGATTTGTTAGCGTTAAAAAATTATGTATTAAACATTATTCTACTTTTATGTTATGTGTATATTTTTTAAATTTTATTATAATCAGAGAGAAGCCATTATTCAGACGGAACTCACTGTTATACCGGTTTGATTCTTTACGAGCTGATTTCAGGATTAAATTCTGCATGTGCAGAGCATATGAATCTCATAAGAAGACAAATGTTAATTTTATTCATGGAAAACCGCGATTTTCCACCTGCACAATGTAGTGGAACAAATTCTTCGGATGCATATAATTAACCGATACTATCAATGACTAAAACTTTTTAACATTAACTTGCATTTCATCTAAGTTTATCGTGTACTGTTTTCTGTAATTTCTTTCTATATGAGCTTTTCATAATCTTGTCAGTTTAAATACTGCAGATCTGATCATTCCGGTCTAAAAGCGGACGTTCACCGCAAGAGGCTCGTGCGTTTCGCAGTTTTTAATTGCACGCCGAGAATGTAGCATTATTCGAGTTTGAGCATTCTGTGACCCGCGCGGGACGCTTTAACTTCAGCAATGGGACCAGTGTTTGTACTGACATAATCCGAGTAGAGGCGCAGAAATACCGGCCAATTAACTCGACTCGTGACGACCCGCGCGAGCCTGAAAAAAATGCCTGGCGAGAAACGTAGGGCAAGCGTGCGTAAACGGCACTTCATTTTCGTATTCCGCCGAAAGAATTCCTTGAATGATGGAGCATATATTTTCGCGTTTGCCACTGCTATTGTTATGTAGTCGCCTCCAAAAGAATTAAACAACACCGATCGCCACCGCGTTAAAGCTAAAGGAAAACAAGTGAAAAGTAATAATTTAAGCAAATTTTAAAAAGTCAAATATAGTATCTCAATATAAATGAGAATTTTATATTTTAATTAATCATAGCATCACACTTCTAATAATAGTATAGAGTGGATTCACGATGAAGTTATAATTATTATTACTTTAAAGAAGTGTCAATCTTTCTGGGTCTAAACGACCCACGACAAGGATCTGTTATAACAAATACGTCATTATTAGTTCTACTAATTTGTAAGAAACAAAGACATACATTCTCGTGCTTATAAAAAGTCAAAAGAACGCAGTTCATGATTAAATTTTATAATTTAAAACATAGACCGAAAGCATTAACGCGGTCCTAGCACCGTTATACATGCACAAAGACCACACTCTCTGCATATGCAAAGCCAAATTAATTATTTTCAGGTTATTATTAAAATTATAACGCGCGATGTAATATTCAAAGGATCTACAAATTGTCCTTGTCAAATTTTTCACTTTTTCTGAGCGCAGCATTATGCTTGATTTCAGCAATTTTCTCCTACAATTGAAGAACAGCGACGTGAAACGTGCGTCAAAATAAATAGGACGATACTAGAAAATAAGTGGCGATAATAATACAACGTCAAACAGATCGAATATGCAAAACAGAGTCGTCCCACGCGTATCAATTTGTAGACTCGCACCCGACGGAGGAAACTGTAAATACTGACATTAAAACGAACGACGAGTGTGTTGATAAATTACAAATGGCCAGCTGGTCGTCGGGTAGGAACGCTAATCTCCGGGAAAAAATAATATTCGTTCAACTGGAACTTTTATTCCCGTCGAGCTGGGACGTTCTCGATGGTCGTGCTCACGCGACTGAAACTGCACGGTGTATTTTCGCAAACGTACATAGTCCGTGTTTCGCGAAACGGTTTAGCGCGTTCTTACCGGAAAGCGGACGCTGGTGTACATGCGTGAAGTGTATTATACTGATTCGGGTGATTATTCGCCTGATGGATATCAAT
This sequence comes from Seladonia tumulorum, assembly GCA_913789895.3. Lineage (NCBI taxonomy): Eukaryota > Metazoa > Arthropoda > Insecta > Hymenoptera > Halictidae > Seladonia > Seladonia tumulorum. The sequence continues at coordinate 11,653,918 of OU565269.1, read as the reverse complement.
TAAACATGGAAACGCGAGCGGCGGAGCTCGATCGGCCCGTCGAATAATTTCGTCGGGCTTTTTTTCACGAGCTCGCTGAATTATGTTGACGATCCGGGACGGTAATGGCGTCGTCTCAATTATCGTATATCATTAGCCCCATCCCAGTGTCGTTAAATAAAGTATGAACGCCGCACACGTGCACGCGCCGTTCTCGTTTTTATTCCGACGCGCCGTCGACGATTTAAAACGCGGCGCTCATTCATTACGATTCGGTACGGTGTATCAATTATTTCAGCGGCACGCAGAATCATTAAGAGTTATTACCATGTTGCCATGCCGCCCAAGCATACGAAAAGAGCCGTAAAATACAGCGGCTGCTCTCACCGCGGAACTGCAACCGAGAATGTAAAACGGACAGGACATAGACGGGAAAGGAAGGTAGCCAGATATCCGAGTTAATCATACTCTTTTATTAGAGCAATTTGCCGATCTAATTATTATATGGAAATTTCCTTTTTCCCGTGGCGGTCGTTCCTACAATTTTTCTTTTAGAAGTTCCGAACTACCTTCGGGCCAATCTACTCGTTCCACCGGTCTCTTTGTTCGTCTCCGTTCCTCCCGCAACGTGGCCAACGTCACGAGTAAAGGACGTATCTCCTCTCTTTATGTCGAATGCTTTAAAAGTTCGCCATCGCGCGGAACTTTTGTCTCCCGCCTTTGAAATTAACCCTCCCGCCTTTCGTCCTTACGGCGCCGCAGATTTGGTTCCCCGTCCCCGGGAGTGGTCTGAGCATTAACACGATGGTCATTTACTTCATTGTCGCGATAAGACCGACGGCGCGGCCGTCGTTGTAATTATATTTTTAAACTGTGCTCCGGCCATGGTGGATCTGGACAGCTTTACAGGACGCCGACGGTTCGCGCCGTCAAAGAACTCTTCCGAAGACAACCTGAGGGACAGTTGTCGCAATTTAACCCTTTGCACTCGAAGCTATTTTAACTCGAAAACGAAACATTTCTTCCTACCTAGAATATTTCCCTTCTGTATATATATATTTTTTTTTCATGTTGTAGTTACGAAAATGGTGCAATTTACTCGTACAATGCTGAAGTGTTTAGTAATTTATTACGGACAAACGAATCTAATAATGTAAAAAATATTTTGAATAATGATGCAGCAATTTTTAGTGGCGCCTTACCGTTGCCATTCGAGTGCTAAGGGTTAAGAATTCACACGATCCGTTCTTGTTAATTTTCTAATATATTGTCAAGGTCGTCACCCTCTGTACTGTTGCGGAGTTTCACTTAGTGGTTGTTGTTCGCTAAAAAGTTCTTAACAAGTTCGTAATTATAATAGACGAGGGTCGATCTTAACGATTGCAATAATATTTAATGTTCGAAATATTCGCAAAATTATTTTCACAATTTATATAGCATTTTTAATAATTCATGTGATTCTAATGAGATTAAACTCGATGTTTTTTAACACTGTCCGTAAAAAAGGCGGCGACGAATCATTAATACACGTGCTGAGAGTAACGACAACCAATATTTCAGTTGACGCAGATTTATTGATTCGTCACAATACTCTCGCTAAAACTTAATTCCTGCAATAATGTCGTTTAAAAATAGTGTAAAATGTATACGCAGAAAGTAGCGAAAATTAAGAGAAGATAAGATCTAAAATGTGAAAACTGATTTCTGGAAATACTTGGTTGATTTCTTAAATCGTATTGATCGAATTTTTTAGATCTCATCTAAAATTTGATTCGGACAACAATGGATAATTTCTTGAAAGTACCTGCCAAATTTCAAGGGATTCAAGCGATTTTTTTATTTAATTATGTGGATCCATTACGAACATAAGGAGACATCCGTGCATTCAGTATTCAATTAGACATTTTGCTCTTTAGGCATTTAAAACTAATAAGGAAATAATTTTCAAATTAAAAATTCATATATCACGGCCTTATAAATATGAAGCACGGTGTAGAAGTTATAATACCAAGTGGATTCTGGGCTATTATGTAGACATAAACTTTAATGGAATAATTTATAGAAACCATTACCGTGAAACTTTTTTAATATTCTACTACACCCCGCATTTTACAGGTTCGAAATTATTATGAACGCATCAAATCTACTCGTAAGTCTCTATTTTCACTAACGATGATTACTTGTAACACGAATTTGGAAGGGTACAGGTAAAGTTATTAATCTAATTCTTCAACAAATCTATTATCCTTTATCCCAACGCATTACAATTACTTGACGAAATGAGAGTATACGGATACTCCAGAAATTACCACCGACAATTCCGACGAAGTAGATATTTCATGAGATTATAAACGTGACAAGATCGCACTAAAAGTTCCAGCAGTATGAGATTATAGTTTCAAACCTTAATCCACGTTACAATCCCTTTCCGCCTCTGGTATACTACTCCGTTCAAAAAAGATCGTAAAATCACATCGACAAAATTCGCTGTTTCAATTTTCTCTTAAATCGATAGCATCCCATTAAAAAAACTCGTGCTACGAACTTTTTGAACAAAGTAGCACAGTCAACCCATGATGATATCATGGCATCCTCAAAACATCGTTTCGATAATACTAAATTAAAAGAAAATTTACATTTATTGTGTGTCTACATAATATACTTTAATACTTGAACTTTGAACACAGATGCATCAAATTTCATTTCGATTTAAAACAGGTGAACGACATTCATATTTTGGAAGTTATACAGGGTGTCCAAAAAATATCGTATTTCCTTGGAGGGAGTGATTCCTGACGCAATTTGAAGTAACTTTTTCCTTTGCGAAAATGTTGTCCACAGTTTCGTTAAGGAGTTATCAGCGAAAAACACAGACCAATCAGAGCGCGGATACAGCAGGCAGCCATTCTGACTCAGCCAATGCCAACGCCACGCTCAGCGGGATCTGTCTCCGATTGGTCCATGTTTTTTGTTAATAACTCCTTAACGAAGCCACGGAAAAGTTTTTCGCAAAGGAAAAAGTTACTTCAAATGATTTCAGAAATCATCCCTGTCAAGGAAGTACAACATTTTTGGGACAGCCTGTATAAATTCCCACATAAATCGTTACTATATGGGGTTGATAGACTCGGACAACACTGTGCATTCTTCCGATTTGTATTACAAATAAATTTCACTCAACTGATTGAACATGTTATAGGAGGGTCGACTATACCAGCTCAGGACGAAACTATAATCGTATTAATACAGATAGAAACAAAGGAAAGACAAATCGGCTATCGGCGACCGAGGGGTACGTCTGACTCCTGGTTCAGATTGCGGCCGTTCAGTTTTTCCACGGAGAAGTAATTTCATAATGGAAAAAGTTGGTACGGTCTCGGGGCCCTCTATGGGCCGCCATTTTCCAGCGAAGTAAGATCCGATTTTGGCCTTTTAGGAAATTATATGCTCTCGAGGAGCACTCGATGTTACGGCCATGGAAACGACCCGGCTTTCGTTTACAGTCCCCTTCAGCGAGTTTTCATTCGCCGTATTCTCAAGCGTTTCCCAAAGGCATCCCGCGGGTTTCGCGAGAAAGCTGGAGGAGGAGGAGTAGGAGGAGAGAAAGAGAGGGAGAGAGAGAGAGAGAGGGAGAGGGAGAAACGAAAGACGCTGTGCAACGAAACCGAAAAGGGGACGTGGTAGGATGACGCGACGGGAGTACCGTATTTCGGAAGACGTTTTCCATCGCGGGCGCGTAGCGAGGTCGATTAGGTATATTCGCGTCACGGCGCAATTTAGCCGAGTGAAATTTTCGCCGGGGCGGCCGGATTTCTCGTTCTCGTTCTCACAAATGAAAGGGCCTCGGTCACGCGTCTCGAGTAAGGCCACCTCCCGCGGTAATTAAGGAGCCACGGAGAAATCTCGTTGAAAAACAATCTGAGCTCGGCCGGAAGCATTTCAACCTCGTTACACGTCGCTTTGCTCGCGCGTGAATGCGTCGCAATAGATAGAGGTACGGCGCCTCGCTGCCTCGCCGGTGTGATCCTCTTTCGTCCAGGCTGTTCGACTTGACACGCCTGCTTATTCGAAAACACGCGCGCGCTTTCCTTTAACGCGACTATTCGTCGGATTGAAAAGCGCGCGGCGGTAAATGCTTCTGTGTGTCGGGAAGAATCGTTCCATTGACGACGATGCACGAGCGTATCAAAGCGGACCCGAGAACCGAGATTATGGGAACGTTCCTGCTAAACGGACCCGCGCGCAACTCGCTCCCGCGAATTCAAGACGAAACCGGAATACTGCCCGGTGAGATCTTACGGCTGCGAATAGATCGAATAGAGGAGAGCGGAATAGAAGTACACGCGAGACTACGCATTCAGTGAGATCATGAATGGGGGGAGCTAAGTGTACAAGAATATTTTACCTGCTGAATTGCGTGTGATATTTGAGAAGACGCATTGAGATCGGTGTGAATTCAGTCCTGAGTCGCTGATTAAAAATCTTCGTGCGAGGATCTGGCAATTGTTGTTGTTATACCTCGAGGGTGGAAAGATGAATTGAAGGAATACAGGTATGACCGTTCACGAGCTATATTTTGCTGTTAGGTTATGTCTACATTGGCGTTATTTGAAACCAGCAAATACAATATTCGCTTGGCGAAAGTTAGCAATGAATTCGCAGTTTGAGCCTCAAGTTTACTCTGGAATATTTGAAGCACTGAAACGTCTGTAGAACAATGTAGATCGGAGTAATGAATTCAGTTTACAATTCTTATTTACATGATACGTTTACTTATCATTCAGCATTTTACAAATAACATTGTACCGAACTGGGTTATCGCATAATTCTATTTTTAACGTGTATTGCCGATCGTTTCGAAGCTGTTCATTGATTTATCTGGAGAAAATTTCAATAATATTTTAATGTAATTGCACGATATCGTTGTACAATGTAATTTTCTGTCATTATTGAATGCGGGGGAATCTTCAGTATTCGTACCCAATCAAATTATATGACAAGCATGATTCTCTCTCTCTCTACGCAAAAGGAAATTAGAGACTTTTAGTGGTAAATTCCTGCCGGCTCACGTAATCTCATATTTGAACGAAATAAAAATATTTTTCAATTTTTAATTTTTGACATAAGCATCTTAGTATCAAAGAATATACAGTATGGCTTAGAGAAACTTAATTCTTTTTCAAGCAAAGTGACAAACTTTATTTTTACGTTAAGAATTTTGCTATATTTACAATTAGTTGTATTATTTTTTCCTCGGTTCCTTATATTAAATTAGGACTCGAGAATTTCACCTTTATATTTCTCTAAATCAAGGAGTAGCGGTCTGAAACTCGTCAAAATGGTATTTCAGTTACTATTTTTTAAACATACTAGAAAAATAGCCGTAAATTATACTGGCCCAACGAGATCTCGGTCTTTGATCCACACCGAACGTAGAAAAGGTCAGTAGAGACCTCGGTTCATAGCTTCTCACAGGGTGTACCCCGCGGTGGTAGGGATAATTACGCGACATTTCTCGGCCATGCCTTAGCGACATATATAGAGAATTCACTTTAGTAGGTTCACGAGGATCGTGAAATTTCAATAATTTGGCGAGGAATTTTCTCGTGGTGAAGCTAACGACGCGGATGACCTGCCGGACTCATAGTCAAGGAGAATAATTGCATTCGAAATCAGATGCGATGCCAACTGCAGATGAGGAGTGATGTGACGTTGACTTAACGTCCCTCGTTGGTGCACGGTAGCCTAACGCGTGGTGTTAGCTATCTCGGTGAACAACGGCACGGGCCTGATGCGAAACAATCACGTAAATGGAGTAATCGCTGCCGAGTATGTTCCACGGCGCGGTGTATCGATCAATCCGCGGAAACGTTATTTGTTCTTCGCCGGGTTAATCACCGCGCAACGAGGAGTATGAATCTTTACGGTAACAGATGCTCGCAGTTCTCAGTGTCATTTTCGGTCGGCGGCAGCAGCAGCCCGAGAGGGATGACCCGAATTTCTTGGTGACAGCGGTCCGGAGAATTCATTGCCGGTGGTAAACCGAGGATGCAGCGGGGCTACGAAATAATTTGTTCCGTTTTACGGCTGCGCGTCGACCATTCGAGGACTTTGGCTTAGGAACTTCGAAATTTTCGACTGTAGATCTTAACATTGCCTTCGAAATATTCGACGGTTGCGAAAATTGGTGTCTGACTTGAAAGTAATTACATTCTAACACCATACTTGTCGGCGATTATTTCACAATATTAAAAAAAAAAACTACGATTCATAGTTAAGGATTTCATAAGGAAATTCGTCAATCGTGAACTGATGAGTCGCACCAGGTAATGCAATCGAGTAAATTCTTTTCGGATTATTATTTCAAAAAAGATTTTTTTATATTTCATTTAGAAATAAGGTTTTCGAAACTTTTTGTTGGTGAAGCATAGTCGTCCGTAAATCTGTTCATAGGATTTTTCTCTTCCACAAGGTAAGCTACAAGGTAAGCTGGTAAATTTCTATTTTATAAAAACTGCGTGCATTTTCTTCAAAGAACATCTTGAGGCCTTTGCAAATCGTTGAATGAACTCCTGAGAATGGTTCTATATTTTCCAAAACTTCATTTATGTAAATTCGTTAAAGTTATAAGGGTTGGAATTCCACATGTCTCTGCCGTTAACTTGACAGAATTTTCCTTGGACCTCGGTAAGCAGCATAATCCTATATATAGGAGCGCCGGTGAGTGGATATATTTTTGAAACCACTTCGACGGTTTCGCTAAATTCGATTAGCATATATCTTGAAACTCTGGTTCGTCACCCTCGTTATTCAACATCGGAGTTCATTTCAGGCTCGACCAAACGCGCGATAACGAGGCGGCTATTAATAGTCGGAACGGTTGTAAACCAATTAACGGATGCCACGTATGAAGGCGCGCGCAGGATCGGGGTGCAGTTGCGCCGATAATGGCATCGGGACAGCGTCGTCCGGGTTTCAGCGAACGACGAAAAAACGAAGTCACGCTTCCGGTTTGAAGAGCAAGAACGGGAAAGGGCGAGGAGCCGGCGCCAAGAAGCAGGAAAGGAAAGAAGATAATGCAAGAAGATAGTACGGAAAAAACGACGGAAAGGAAATGACGGAGGCACCGGAAGCGCCGAGAGGGCAAGAAGAGAAGGCAGAAAATAAGCACTGGGAGGAGATGAGCGGAGGACAACGGATGCGTTCCGAGCTGGTCCACGGAGAACCGGCCCCGGTATCGCCCGGAGGATGAGATTTGCAGCGGCGTGCACCGGTTGACGCGATGCGTTGCATTATTCATCCCTAGCCGGGTGCAACGTGTAACCGCCGGCTCAACGTTGCACACCCTGTGCTCTTCGCAACCCCCAACGCCGCTCGGTGTCTCGAATCAACAGTGAGAGGTTTTCTTGCCGATCGGTATCGGAGCTGAGAGAGTTGAGAGCTGAGAGAGCTGAGAGCTGAGAGAGCTGAGTGTTGAGAGAGCTGAGAGTTGAGAGAGCAGCGAGAGCTGAGAGTTCAGAAATCTGAGAGATCTGAGAGAGCTGAGAGTTGAGAGATCTGAGGGTTGAGAGTTGAGAGAGCCGAGAGCTAAGAGAGCTGAGAGATCTGAGAGAGCTGAGAGAGCTGAAAGCTGAGAGATCTGAGGGTTGAGAGTTGAGAGAGCCGAGAGCTGAGAGAGCTGAGAGAGCTGAGGGTTGAGAGTTGAGAGAGCTGAGACAGCTGAGAGGTGAGGAATCTGAGAGCTGAAAGAGTTGAGAGCTGAAGGAGCTGGGGAGCTGAGAGTTGAAAGAGCTGAGAATTGAGGTAGCTGAGAGCTAAGCGTTGAGAGATCTGAGAGAGTTGAGAGTTTACACCGCTACCCCGTCCTGCACATTATCGAAACCAGCTCCCCGTTGGTGCGTATAATAATAATAATATTTCATTGATGGAGATTAAACTTTTTACTTAATTTCGTATTCCATGCATTTGTTGAGCTTAACGGATAATTGTACAGAAAGATAAGTCTCCGCTAACAACTGAAAATGAAATATACCTATTCTCAACCAATTTCCTTCCTCATCCAATTAGTGGATTTTTCATTTCCTAACAACGCCTGCACTCGCAATAGAATAACAGAATAACAGAAAGTAGAAATGTTAAGAATGGTATGAAAAGGACCTATTTACCGTCTATCATGAAACCCCTTGTTTGATATAAATGGAAGTAAAAATATAGAAGGTTTTCTTTAAAATATCCTCATTAATAGACATAACTCTAATTAAATTGCATTATATCATCCGCGAAAGTGTATTAAATTAAAAACAGGTCTGTCTGTATCATAATAAATAATGTATCACCAAATGCAGTCCTTTCATAACTAACCAAGATGAATCGTTATAAAGTTGATACTGTTTCTAATTAATAAACCTGTTTAACGCCATGCGACTTCGTAGTTACGTACTTATGTATGTGTATGTTTATGTCTTATAAGTTTTGAAAATTTAATATATCACTATTATAGATCGTAAAGAATTTTATTCTATTATTTTATATTTAACAATTTCCATCTCCGTTTAACAGCAAATGCAAATTATTTTATGGAATTCCATGCACAAAAATGTGTTGCATGCATGTAGAAATGTAGAAACAATGTAAAGGTATAGTTAGTTTGTGGCATACAATTAATGCTCATGTTCTACATATATGGATCAAACTTAATACACCATCCATGTTTCAAGACAACAAACTATGCAAATCAAAATCAGCATTAAACTCCTCAACCCCTTAGTTAAAATTTATAAAATAGCACACTGTAATCTACTTTGCGAGAAAACCTGCAATTATTGCTTTTAAAAAAGCCATTCTTTGTATTCGAGTTTAGATATTTGGCACATTAACGCATTAATTTATGCCAATTTCGCGTTACGTAATTTTTTCCTAGACGTGGAAGTAATTAAGCTGTAAGTGTTAAAATGAAAGCAAATTCTCGCTTGGCATCAGAAGTGAATCGGTAATTTTTGGACCAACGTGAGGTTGGGCCATGATCGCACTCCACGCGTCGTATAACGCAGACGATCCGCATCCTTTGTGTGATCGAGGGTGCAAATGGGCCGTTGGCGCGACCATGCTATGCGCAAACAGTGGGTACACGAGGATCGAATATAACAGAAGCAGGTCGGTCGATGATTGTTTCGGTGGTGTCCACGTGAACACGATCGCCTCTTTCGATATATACACGGTGTTCGACTACAGGTGGGAGAAAATTTGTGGCCCGGTTCTCCAAGGCAATATAAAACGAAAATGAAGAATAAAAAAATTGCGATTTCGGCTTCATTTTTTAGCCTTGACTGTCGCGCGCCTCTATGACGTATGCAACGTGCAAGTCTGTTGATCGGATTGCCGCATTTTAGGCGGATTTAGAAGATGTAAGGAAGATGTAAGGAAGCACCTTGAGTCATATTTTGCTTCACGAACCCTGGACTTCTATAAGAGATGGATTGAACATTTGCGGGAAAGAGTCGAGAGAGCTAAGAGAGCTGAGAGCTGAGGAATCTGAGAGCTGAGAGAGTTGAGAGCTGGGGAAGCTGGGGGAGCTGAGAGTTGAGAGAGCTGAGAGATTTGAGAGATCTGAGAGAGTTGAGAGTTGAGAGTTGAGAGTTGAGAGAGGTGAGAGTTGAGAGAGCTAAGAATTGAGAGATCTGAGAGAGCTGAGAGCTGAGAGCTGAGAACTGAGACAACTGAGAATTGAGGAATTTGAGAGCTGAGAATTGAGAGAGTTGAGAGCTGAGGGAGCTGGGGGAGCTGAGAGTTGAGAAAGCTGAGAGAGCTGAAAATTGAGAGAGTTGAGAGCTTTGGAATCTGGGGGAGATGGCAAACTGACCTTGATTATTAATTATTGTTTGTTTTAGATTTCAAAATAATTGATATTATCATGGAGAACCACCCCTTAAATTTTCTCCCACCTGTAGTCGAACACCCTGTATGTATCGACCATAAGCCGCGTGCAAGAGAGGCGTGGCGAGGTGACTTTCCACGCACAAAGGAAACAAGAGTCATCGAGGCTGTTTCGTGGTGATTTTGCCGATGACAGCGGCCGTGGGGCTCGCAAAGAGGACACGCTACGACACCGAGCCGCAACGAATCCGTGGATGCGGCCGTTTACGCGACGCAATTTCGTGATCGTTCGAGGACGCCTGAATTTCACTGGCCCGTCCCTCGATCGCGTTACCGGCCCTGCCAGCTGCCCCGTAAAATGAATGCGAGTCTCGATGGTGCTAGATCGATAGCCGATTCGCAATTAGCCGTCGCCGAAACACGGAGATGCGACCGTCATCATTGCAGGCTCGGCCAGGGCCGTTGCGTGGGCGTGGTTGACGTTCCACACACAAAGGAAATGAAAGTCCCCTTTGTCGAGCAGCGGTTTCATCAAAACATCGAGCCTCCCCCGCTTTCACGATAGAGAGATATCTACGCGGCCGAGAACCGCCTCGCATGTTGCCGCTGATTTGTCACCGCCAGTGATAACGGTCACAGCGAAATGTCAAGATGCATGGCCCGCGAGCCAAATGTTACACCTATGCTCTAACCTTTTCAATTCTCACCCCAACGCTTGCTAATAACCAGCTATGCGTCGTCCTTGCCGAACCGATGTAACACCAGCTCCATTGTCTGTATTATCAAGTCGGAGTCGTGATGACTGCATCGAGCAGAATCTGAATAGTCATCGATTTTATGCATTTAGGACAAAAATCGGTAACCACAATTTAAAGCAGTGGACATATTAAAAAGATTTAAGGGTATCAGCGTATTGGTTTCAACTTATTAAAATAATTGAAAGAAGAAAAAAGAGTTGAAACCGATGCAAACATTTTTTATTTTGCATAGAGATTCGCAGTCTAGTCATGAAGTACGAACTATACATGTTTAAATTTAAACAAGAGCATAACCGTATAAGATATCAGTACAATTTAATTTTTTATTTATTGGTGTATCGTGTTTTAAAAATACCATTACGTTTTGAAAATGATATCATTCAAATGACCGCCTCTGGACTTCTTAAAAAAATCAATCTGGAAAGATCCACTGTCCTAGTTTGATAACCCTGTACTAAATATGTACGTTTCAATTTCCCTCAAACCGAAATAAAATTCTATTTTCGCAGTTGTTATTCGCGATAGAAAAAAATAGTAATGTTTCACACGGTTTAGTAAACTGTATCTTCCAGTAATGCGGCTTTTATGGAAGCGCATAAATATATCTTGTCGTAGGTACAAAAGCACAACGTTGTCTGTCAATTTGTTTGTTAATTCGATCCTACATGCGCTAGTTAACGAGCCCAGTTTTTGCGCGTAGATTAACGACGCGATGGGTCGGTTGAATATGTAGATCATCAAACATCCCGAATTTCAGTCCTGTTCCCTGGGGATACACCAAAAACCGTGTAGACAAAACTGCTACGATAGCGAACCTAAAATTTTTCCCAGACGGAATGACACAGCTAGTTATACATTTTATATATAACACTCTATAACACTTGTACTGTATAATTTAAGTTGAATTTAGATGTTTTCCCAATTTTACCTAGTTATCGATAATTATACAAAGAATTAGTACCTTAATTGATACACACCCTTATAGCCGATTAAAATGTCAGTTAATACCACTTTAATTTTGGGTCCTCAGATTTCTAGAGTTTAAGAGCATCGATGCGTTAAGTTCATCTAATTAAAAATATCAAAGAAGGAATGAAATTTCTTTTTGGTTTCGGTTTGTTGCAACTCATGGAAAAATTCAACACATAGGAGATGATCTGTAAAAAAAAGAAAATTTCTATTTTGCATAGAAATCCGTAATTCACGAATAAATGTCGGAGATGTCCGAATTAGACACATGCAAAACCAAAGAGTTAAGTATCGAAAACTATATGGAGCATTTCAATATTATTTTTAATTTCTTTTATTAGTAGATTTTTAATTGGACATTCTAGTTCTTTATGCATAAAGGTGTTGAATGCTCGCATTATGACGATGGCACACCCTTCCGTACTTCAATTCGAAAGCAGCGAACGGAAGGCTCGCTTTGTGAACGCCCTTTTAATTATGCCAACGCAGAGATCGCATGCGTCTGGCTCGTAATATGAAGCCCTAATGCAGACTAATCGTCGTTCCGTTGAAATGGAGGCGGTAATCACGGAAACGATGCGAAAAGGCTTCCGGTAGTTTCGTGTGCGACGTATCCCCTCGTTTAAAAGCTCCCGCCTTCTTGGTATCGTCTTTTTAACTGAACCTGGTCGTCCGGTCTGCGAAAATTGTCAGCAATTATTCACGAATCGTCTTGAACCAACCTGAATCATGTTCCTCTCGTTCCTCCGTCTACGAGAACGCAAGCGCCGTTTCGTTTCACCGAATCGTTAACCGCGAATGTTCGGAATTAGAATAGCGAACCGGCTTATCGCGTACAACACACATCGATCAATCTTCGTACGGTTCCCGGTCATTCTGTCCGCGAAAATTGTCAGCAATTATTCCCGAACCGTCTTAAAAAAAAAACTCGAATCCCATGCCCTCAATGTACGAAAGCGCAAGCACCCCTCAGGCATTCCCGAATCGTTATCCGCGAATGTTCGAAATTACAATAGTGTGCCGGCGCTTATCGCATATAACATGAACTCGCGAATGCCTGAGCAGACCGAGCATACGTTCATAAATTTCCGGCGCATACCCGTCCCGAATGAGACCACGAATTATACAGGGTATCCCAAAAATGTAGTATTTCCTTGAAAATATTGATTCCCGAGGTCATTCGGAACAACTTTTTCCTTTACGAGAATGTTCCCCACGGCTTCGTTAAGGAGTTATCAACGAAAAACACGGACCAATCGGAGCGCTGCTACAACAGACCGATTCCGGCTCGGCCAATGCCAACGTCACGCTCAGCGGGACCGTGCTCCGATTGGTCCGTGTTTTTCGTGAATAACTCTTGAACAAAGCCACGGAGAATATTTTCGTAAAGGAAAAAGTTACTCGAAATGATCTCGGGATCACCCTGTTCAAGAGAATGCAAGATTTTTGGTGCTCCCTGTATATCGTTCGCTGTAACATCGTTTCGTCTTCCGCGTGTGCTCGGCTTTGCTCAAAGATGGCTGAAAATTCGAGCTTAGCACCGGGGGGGGGGGGCACTCTGTCAGGCTAGATATGAACCGTTAATGAAAGTCAGAAACGTTTTCCGATAATGAGCTCTTATAGAAACGGTTCCGCATCGATCGTCACAGTCGTTCTCACTTAACCAAGTTGAAAAGATCGGGCCGGAGGAAACGGAGATTCCCGTTATTACAGTCGTTTTGTAACTTCGGACGCGGCAGCCGTCGAACCGCTCCGGCATTCACGTCTAACGAGCCGCAGCTTGAACTTGTTCGCCGTCGAACTGTATCCACAAATTTTCTATGCAACGGCCAACTACCAGATTGAATTGCCGCATAGTCACGCGGCCGATTCGTTGCCGCTCGAGAGGTCGTACAGGGTTGCTCATCGCATCGAAATGGAACACGCGTGTCAATGGGAGGAAGCTCTCCCGGTGCTCGCGGTGTCATCCAATTCGAGCGATTTCCTCGTCGGAACGTTCAATCGGCCCCCGTAAAGTTGCATCGTTTGCGGATCGGCTCGTGGCGTTGCCCTGTCCGAGACCCGGCTGGATTTGCATCGAAATTTTCGATCGCCACGTTTCCTTTTTCGTGGCTCACGTTCGAGCTGCCAGCCAAGATCTCGAGCTCTGGATCTCTAGGATCCTTCCGCAACGAGACCTCGCACAATCCCGACGACTTCTGTTCGATGGTGTACGGCATACTTGCTTGCTGACTCGGGTTACGAAATTAGGAATAAGGTGAATTTACTAACAGGAAAAGATTAGCCTCGTTTATTCGTTTCCACGAAACACTACGGATTTATGAAGTGATCCTTGTATTTGTGCCCAATCATCATTGAAGGTGTGAAAACCAACTTCAGGTACTTCTTCAACTGGGCGTTCTCAATTTTTTGTATACAGCTCTTAAAATATAAGAGGTGGAGAGAGAGAGCTCTGGAGTTTTTAATAGGTTCTATTTGAGCAACGTGGGCCACTGAGTTTGTTTAGAAAACGTTTTTATAGTACGAGTTCTAGTGAGAACGTATACAGGATGATTCAATGGATGGATTACTCGAAGACAGTATAATCGTAAATACAACAAAACATAGTTCAAGTGCTACGACAAATATACCTATTCATTTCTTGCAACTTTAGGCATTTAATAAAAAAAAAAGAAATTATACCGTAATGACTGCGAAAATGTCTTGACAAATTGCAAAACAAATTTAAGAGAAGATGCTCTCAAGTAGATGTTTGTTTAATTTATTATTAAGAAATATAACCTGAAGCATTCATGCTTCATGCAATCGCTATTAAATGGAACATACATATGTGCTTTAATCTTAAAAGCTCGTTTTTAGTTTCGAACGATACAGAAGAAGCGAATGTTCATTCATGGGAACTCAACCATAAATCGGAACGTTTACCTTAACTCAAACTACGAATTCTCAGTAGCTCGACGACCAAACGAAACGCGGGAAAAAAGAATGTTCAATTAGGGAGCCCCGCAGAGAAGTTCCACGTTTGTTTAATTTCAAGACTAAATTCAAATGAGCTCAGTGGCTACGGAATCGGGTTTACCCGTCCGGAAACCATTAAAGAGACTTTCTAGCGCCTTGAATCATGTTGCGATAACGGCGAGTGTCACAGAAGCTTAAAATTCCCATTAATCTCTACATTTTCAATATAAGATCTTTATCCAGATTAATATCTCGAAGAATAGATAGGAAATATAGTAAGTGAATTTTCTTTCTCTTAGCAGTCTAATCTGTATGTAATGATTGTTTTATTGTAGCCTGATAATGTAATTGTAACTACACCTGTTTACTCCATTTAGCAAATATTTTATGAGCCTGAAGTAATTAGAATATGGTGAACCATTATCATAACCTAGTTCAGGTCTACTATTTCCGAAAGTAGACTACCGAGTTAAAAATTAAAAATACATGGTGTAGACCAGGGGCATTTTTGTTTCAATTGACCGTCCCCACCATAGCGCCATAAATTCACTCGAGAGAAAAAGGAACAATTTATTTAGGCTATTGGAAATTTTTAAGAAAGAACTGCCATTTCCTTCACGAATTCAACCGTTAAAAATCATTAACTATCCGCGCTACTGCCTTTTGCATTACGAATTGAATTGTCCAATTATTTATAATATTCAAACAAATTACCAATAGATATCATCATCTTCATTGTCCTCGGGATTGATCTATGCAAACTTCTCGCTGAAAGTTTTAATTGGCCGGCTGCCGTTCTTGTGCTACTAAAAACGGAGACACCGGATTTCGACAAAACAGGGTGCGCAAGAGAGTTAATTAATTTATGAACGAACAGATTAGCTGAATTCTTGGCTGGATAGCAACGAAATCCGATTGCGTAGTTTATTCAAGTTTCTGGCTCGCCGTCGTTGGCCAGAACGACGCTTTTGGAACGTCGGGTTCATTATTTTATTAGCACAGAGGGGGATCCGCGGCGGGACTTTCGCTGATAGCGGTTATCTGCTATTGAAACTCGCCAGAATTCTGCAAGTCGCGACAGGCTCGCGCGGAATTATGTTAAATGTCGGACTCCTGCGTGTTCGAGGCCTATGTCGGAGTCATTTCTGACTCGCACCGATATTTCATACAGTATTATAACAGTTTTATCCGATATAAGACGATCGCTCGGGTCCGGCATCCGGCGTATTTCGAATGAAGAAGAAGCGTCGTCTTATATCGGAATAAAATTGTACATGTCGATGGTCGCTCGAACCAATACACTTATCTTATATATTAGAGGAACCCATAAGTAATCAATTATTTTGAAATCTAAAATAAACTTTGTAGTAAATTCAAGTTTTCATTTCTTAATTTATTATATAATTTCCATCATTATCAAGGACAGTTTGCCATCTCCCCTAGATTCCTGAGCTCTCACCTCTCTCAGATCTCTCAAATATCTCAGCTCTCTCAACTCTCAGCTCCCCCAGCTCCCTCAGCTCTCAACTCTCTCAGGTCTCAGATTCCTCAGCTCTCTCCACTCTCAACTCCCAGCTCTCACCTCTCTCAGATCTCTCAACTCACAGCTTTCTTAGCTCTCTCTGCTCTCTCAACTCTCAGCTCCCCCAGCTCCCTCAGCTCTCAGCTCTCTCTGCTCTCAGATTCCTCAGCTCTCTCAACTCTCAACTCCCAGCTCTCAGCTCTCTCAGATCTCTCAAGTCTCAGCTCTCTTATCTCCCTCTGCTCTCTCAACTCTCAGCTCCCCCAGCTCCCTCAGCTCTCAGCTGTCTCCGCTCTCTCAACTCTGAGCTCTCAGCTCTCTCAGATCTCTCAGATTTCTCAACTCTCAGCTCTCTTAGCTCCCTCTGCTCTCTCAACTCTCAACTCTCAACTCTCGACGAATCCTCGGAAGGTGCGGACGCCGGCATTTTATTACTGGGTTGTAAAAAAAAATTATACTTTTTAGTATATTCCAACACAGGATGCTTTATCGAAAACTGTAAAAGAATACGTGTTTTCTCTTCAACAATCGGTTCAGGACTAAAGGCAAAACAAATTGTTTGCAAATAATTGATTATTTATAATATTGCTTATTTTATATTACCGAGGATTAAACGATGAAAAACTCGGACGCCGCCGCCGTTTCCCGACAAAGTTTGAAGCGCTGAGCTGACGGACGCGCGGGTTTCCTTCGATAATCGTTTTTCGTTTTGTTATTGTTGCTTTTTGAAGATGTAGCGTTTAACGATAACAACGACGGAAGTGTATATCGTTTACGCGGCTGTGCTCGTTCATGAATATTCAGGATCCAGAGTGCCAGAAGTGGTCGGAGTTCGCATGTCTACGGTGAACCTGGGGAAGGGCGCATAAATAATGGATTATCAGAGGAGCTCAGAAGAGAAATTCGCGTTTATATTTTATGGGGTTACATTGCCGGTGAAATACTTTCGCTGCGCGAATAAACAGTTGAACCCGCGACTCGAGGTTCCCCATCGTTTCTGCAGATCCGGCGATTCTTTCGATTCATTCCAGCTGTTTGACTATTAACCCTTTGCACTCGAAGCTATTTTAACTCCAAAATGAAACATTTCTTCCGACCTAGAATATTACCCTTCGATATATATTTTTGTTTGACTATGAACCCTTTGCACTCGAAGCTATTTTAACTTCAAAATGAAACATTTCTTCCGACCTAGAATATTAGGTCTTCTATATATATTTTTTCATGTTATACATACGAAAATGATGCAACTTACTAGTACAATACCGAAATGTTTAGTAATTTATTAAATACAAACAAATTTAATGATGTAAAGAATATTTTTAATAATGATACAACAATTTTTAGTGGTGCCTTACAGGCACCATTCGAGTGCTAAGGGTTAAAGTTCCGTAGAAACCGCGCGAGTAGAACATTTACTAGAAAAAAAACATTAACAGAGCGATACGTTTTAATCCGAAGGCTGGACCGCCTTTTTCCGTACCGGATGGCGTTAACTTGTTTAACAAACAGATATAAAATGTTTGGACATGTGAAATCAAAATTATATGAAACAAATATGAAGATAAATATTTTTTTTTTTTCGTTTGTGCGTGTATAACTGTTTACTGCTCTCGAAACATTTTTGTTATATGAAACACGCCCGTTTATCACATTTTATCTTGGTCATCGTATGTACTTATAATTGAATAGTTAAGTAATTATTTACTTTAGGGAATACCAACAATTTTTCTGCTATCGAAAATTATGTTGTCAGAGTCTTCGTTGAGGTTTTGATTAGTCCACTACTTTTTGCAGAGGTTCATCGGGGTTGTTATAAGAGAAATAAATATGTAACATATTTTAGCGTTTTTCGAGTCCCTTCTAAATTTCTCTTCTTTTAACAGTCTAAATACAGTTCTCGCAACTAAGTATGATTACACAGTCCGCTTCAAATTTGATATAACGCAAATATTCACACAAGGTTAATTCGGCTTGTGAAGTCGTGAATTACTATAGCAATTATGTGGAAGATTTCGCTGTTCAACAACATTGGTCACTTAGAACCACGGTTCACCTAACTAGCAGCGGCAGCTAATGTTTCCCTATCCTCTCGTTCCATTAATTCGAAGACCGTGATTTTATTTCATAACGGTCTCGTTACTCCACTGTGGACTGTATGCATTTATAGCAAAATTAAGCAGATGGAATTTAAAATTCAACGAAAATTAAAACAATTTCAAGACGTCAGTATTTTTCTTCTATTAAAATTATTAAGCGACGAAATAACATTCTACTCGGTTTCCATTTAATCCCATCGATGCAGATCATTTTTATTTGCAGTCTGCTCATTACCTTCGCAAAAGTTGATACAAGGCTAAAGTACGGTTTTAGAATTATTGGTAAAGGCAGGAATTATACGAGGCAGCCGGAAGAGTTTACTTTAATACGGCCGTCAATTGCGCGCTGAATCTGTGCCCCGGATAAAAGTGAAGTAAAAAGACAAGTATTCTTCGGCCGTAATTAGTACGCGGCTCGACCACAGTCCACGTACTTTCAATTACGCCGCATTCGCAACGAAACATGATGGCCGAAAGGGACCGTTACAGAAATTTCCTGACACACAGCGCATTAGAATGGTACGTGCTCAGAATTGGCCGGATCGTATTTTCCATTTTCTATGGAACGCTCTCCATTATTTATGCATTCTTACCGCCGAAAAAGGTCTATTCCTTACAAAAATATTTTTCCCCCAAAAACTATTTTCTGCTCTCAAGCGTACAATCTTCCAACATATTTGCATTACCAGTTGCACGGATTCTGTGTAACTTTATTTATTGTGTAATTTTTTGTAAACGTCTTGTAGCGTCATAATCACTCTAATCCGAGAATTGTTTAGACGAATTAACATACAACATACGAATGAACGATCAATTCGCATTGTTTTAAAATAATGGATTTACTTGTGAAGCAACGATAAAATAATATATGTTTAGAAATTAGACTAGTAAGTAGCTTCAAATAATAAAATTATGAAAACGAAGAAAAGAAAGAATATATGTCCCAAAAATTCTGGAATATGTCATGTATATCACATTGTTTTTTTAGCAAAAATTGCTTTGCATTTTCTACGAGGGCGTATCGGTTGCATTGGGAACAGGTTCGAGATTTTTTCAAAATACACTGAAAGTTTTGCTGGAATATTCTCATTTGCAATTTGACACTCCTCACTGGTGAAATTCCTGCGAAGAGCCAGGATCGTCTTTCGACACGATCGTACTCCAAGGAGCGACGAGTTAAGTACTGACCGCAATTCAAAATGGTCGCAGCACTTATACCGCATTTTGAGCGTTCCATTCAAAGTATGGCTTAATCGTCGGATGATCGCGAGATACCGGAGCTTCGGCGGGGCTCGTTGAATGCTGCAAGCTCTCGTTGAAAGATGTGGCAAGAGCTTTGGCGTGTAATGTCGAAAATTTAACGGGGACCGGCGAAAGAGCGTGTGCGGTTTTGGCGGCTTATTTGAGGAAAAGTCGGTGTTTTTCACCAGACGATTCATTATCTCAGTAACCGAAGCCCACTTTCCGCCCGAGAGGGTGCATTTATATCGTAGCATGCTCGGTGCTCACATGTTAAATCGCTCCTTTTATTCACCGGCCGGCACGTGAGTCTTCGTAGTTTGTCTCGTGAAATCGAGCGGCGGTTTAGAGCCGCGGCGGAATCCAGGCCGGTTCTGCTCGCTCGGACGATTACTTAACTAATCGCGCTTTACTTTCAACGATCGTGCTCCCGACACAGTTCCGTTTCATACTCGGGCTTCTGCAATAAATCTGCTTAAAGAAAACATGGAACTTTGTTGCGTTTTTGCCCTGCGACCGATAGCTCGTTAGCCGGCAGCCGACTTTTCACATAGTTTCTGTTAACTTCTCGACTGCGAACCCCTTTCTGCAAGAACGGGTCAAGCTCGTGCTCGAGATTTTAAACATAATCTCTTAAATATAAACGCGAGTAATTTTTTAAAGTCGAAATTGAATTCCGTCCCTTTGATACTAATATCTCCGCATTAAAGTGAACGTGGACACGCGATAAATAATCTTGTTCTTCTAGGAAATTATTAGGGACAAAGGTGTTCCTTAATTATACAGCAAGGAGTTAAATAATCCATTGTTAATTATTGTTTGTCGTGACTTTGCCATTATATACACATGTTTTTAAATTTAAATTTAGGCGTATGATACACTGGACAGTCAACTTGTATTATACAGTGATTTTTCTGTATATGTCGCCAATACCTGGATGACAAACGTCACGGAATTATTCCCACTATCGCGGGGAGGAGAGACCTTGAACACCGAGGAGTGTAAACATAACACGGTTCGGATATGTCTCCTGGAGGACACACAACGCTGGTAAGACCTGTACTGTTGACATATATCGAGAATTCACTGTAACTATAAAACACCTACATCCGGGAAATATGAGAACAGTATTGAATAAGAGATCCGAGAAGCAATATTCCACTTGTTCGCTTAATTCTACGATGTATATGATCTCGTTCGTTAACATTATCATGTCGACCAACAACGAAGACATGTAGAAATCTCCAATAACCATTGAAACGGATCTTGAGTTACAGAATTATCGGAGTATTGTACTTTACAGTAGCGTACCTTATATTATTCTAATGTTGACAGTGCACCTTTCGTTCAAAGCTCAATAAATCGGTGAGAGAAAATCGTACATAAGTTTTATTAGGTAGTTGTAAAGGGGATGTTTTAATCTTCAAATGTATGGTGAAAAAAATTTTTAAATATTTCCACAGACGTTTGAATATGTAGCATTTTCTAAGCAACGCCTTCAGTTTGAAGTGAAAGTGGAGGCTTCAAGCTTTGAAATAAGTCCAAATTTATTGACCTTCACGGTCGTGCAGTTCTCCCTTCGCAGAGGGTGTTACGGACGGAACATTTAGTATTGTTCGATCAATTCTTAGGAAACTGTAACCGCACATCAATTATTATTCGATATTCGGAAATTTAATGGTCAAAATACTTTTCCTTTTTTATTATAGAAAATCTCATATGAGATTTATTACAACATGATGGAGAATACAAAACAAAGATGACAAACTAGAGAAGAAGAGGGTGAAAGAAAAGCAATTACAGAAAACTGAAGGTATATAAACATTAATACTAGACACAGTATAAACCAATCGCTTATACATTAAGGCCGCAGCTTCTAAAAAATGACAACATGTAATGACAAGCCCTGATATTGTGTTTAGCTATAATCAATGAAACACTCATTGGTAGCTGAAAGTTAAGTGTACGAAGCTTTTTAGTTAATTCTACTCTATCCTTATTGTACAAATTAAATCGAGTCAAAATACTTTTCGGCGCATTTATACCAAAAAAAAAAAAAAAAAAAAATGGAAAATTCATCCCCACCACGTCATAGTTACGAATCCTCCGCGGAACGGGGACACGCACGCGCGTTGAAAAATTCGTTGTAACGTTCCATCAGGAATCGGGAACAGTGGGGCAATCCGCAGCGTTAAATCGGAGTTCACAGTTCGCCAGATTCCGCCGCGCCGTTTCGCAGAATCGAAACTAAATTACACGGTAGCGCGGTGCCGGTGACGCGTAATGGGCATAGTTCTGAAAATAATGATTTCAGCCCGTACGTGCCCTCCCGCCGGGTATAAATTACAAGGGAAGTTCAGAAATTAGTCTGAAGCCGCGGCGCAACCGATGACTTATTACGATCTAGGCCGGGCGAAGGCTCGCGTGGTCGAGCGTCGGTGAGTAACAGGTGAACGTCGATCAACCGGCCAATAACGAACATGAACGGCTCCGGGTACGGAAGAACCCGCTTCGGCCCGGTCGGATTAGTTTGTTTGCAACGTCACGTTGGCCCCGGTACGGAGGGTAAAGTAAGGTGGCATGATCGAGACTGGCGTGGCGCGGCGTGGCGTGGTGTGGCGTGGCGTGGCGGCAGTGAGCATTTGTACGCCCGTGTCCCTGCCTCCCCCCACGGAAGGTAGTTAATTGCTGATCGATTGGAATAAATTGCCGTCGCCTGGTTAATGTCTCAATTAAAGGGGATGGAAACGCAGCGAGCGGGAAAAGAGGGGCGGGAGACACCGATCGGAAAAAGAACCGAGTCTGCGGCCGTTTCCATCGACTTTCCTCTACGTGGTACACCCACCTACACTCCCGGACAAAGAGATAGGCACACATACCGTTATCTTCTCAGGGATACGTATTGTATGTACAGTGGCTCTTATTAATATTCGGACACCAGAGTGTTCTATCCATTATTACTCTCTATATTTAACCAGAATTAAATTAACAGATTTTTTGTTTATTATTATGATAAACTATAGTCTCTTTTCAATGAAAACATAAATTTTATTTATTTAAATTAATTTGTTTACCGCATAACTAATAATATGTATAGAAATGTGTTATTCGTACGTCGCAAAAATATTCGGACACTTAATTGGATACAATGATTTTACATAAACATTACATTTATATTATGCAATTTTCAAAATCTTAGTATTTCGTGGGATAGGCGTTTTGTTTAATTACGTGTTGTAATCGATTGGGTATGTTAGTTATAATTTTGTGAGATACGTTTCCATTCTTCTAATATTCTTTGTTTTAGTTCTTCTTTTGACCTGATTGGTGTTTGTCGAATTTTTTTGTGCAGGTGATCCCATACATTTTCAATCGGGTTTAAATCCGGTGACTGTGGTGGTGGATGTAACACGTGGGGGCAATTATATAATAAGTATTCCTGACTTATTCGGGCTTTATGTTTTGGATGATTGTCTTGGTAAAATTTAAATGTTGTTTCAATATCCATTGCAGTTACACTTTTTTTTAGATTTTGCTTCAAAATAATCAAATACTTATTTTTATCCATGATTCCACCAATAAAGACCAATTTTCCAACTCCTTTTGACGATATACAACCCCAAACCATGATACCTGCACCTCCGTGTTTAACTGTTGGATTTAGATTTTGAAAATTAAGATCTTGATTCCGCTTACGCCACACTATTTTTCGTCCATCGGATGCATATAAGTTTTTGCTTTCATCGGCGAAGACAACATCGTTTCACCACGATTGTTCTTTGCTAATAAATTGTTTTGCAAAGTTTAATATTTTCTTACGATTCGCCTCATTTATATAAGACGTTTTGCGTGCAGGTATCATGGTTTGGGGTTGTATATCGTCAAAAGGAGTTGGAAAATTGGTCTTTATTGATGGAATCATGGATAAAAATAAGTATTTGGGGGGTGTACAGGGGTAGTTAGCAGGAAAAGGAAAAAACGGTTTGCAGATGTTGGCTTTGATAGAGTTTTAGGGGCTCCGAGGATTTGGATCATGTTCTATGGCAGCGCCGTCTTTATGATTCCCAAAGAACTAAATTAGTAAATAAGCTGCGCAAAATTAACTTTTTTCTACCATTAAAAGCGGACATTTTCTTTGCTAAACCTAATGTTAACTCCTTGCACTACTATTTGTTTTGTGATTATAATGATTAGAAATTCTTCATCGTTCAGAATTTCAAAGAAAAAAAGGATAGTTTATGTTTATTGTATGCCTATGTTTTCTCCCAGGGATATATATCAACTACAACAAAATAGAATTTTAGTTCGATTTAAAGGAAATTAATAACATATATATATATATATATATATATATATATATATATATTTATTAAACTCTGTTCAGAATGTTCATCACGAGTCTGATACAATATTGTAGGGCAAGGGGTTAAAGCCTGCGAATATATCTTCCAGTTTTTAAACGACTGCAATCTTCATCTCTAGCGATTATGAAGACGTCATTGTACACTAACTGTAAGCCTATTGTATAATTGTTAAAGCTGAAATAAACCAATAATGGTTTCAGTGGCACAATAAAAAAAACCTGTACTCCTGTACACGTACTAAACACGAAAGTGTTTTCTGAGCAGTGTGCAAACCCCCGTTCAATAGTGTAAGGCGTAATAAGTAATAGGCGTGACGATTTTGCGTTGCGTGTTTCGTTACATCTTTTATGAAATCACCCCCCATCTGTAAAACACTTCTCTCTCTCTCTCTCTCTCTCTCTCGAACGAGGAGTCCCTTCTCGAAAGATTTTTGTACTTTTTGCCCGTCCGTTTACCTTTACCAATTATGTTCACCTTTTCTTTTCTCTACTCGCTTTATGACTCTGTCGATCATCAGTACCAGGTAACGGATTACTAGGGTTAGGGAATTTTACCTGGGACGATTATCGTCGCGTAACACATTTCCGTCCTGTAACACACTTCCGTTGCATATTTCGTTACATCTTTTCTGAAATCACTCCCATCTCTAAAACACTTTCGTGTTAAAAAAAAATGTATCCCTGAGAACACGATTGCACGCGCGTGCTATCTTTTTGCCTGTGAGTGTATCCGCCTGCGTGTCTGTGCAAGAAGATTCGATTAGTCGTAGAATCAACATCCGGTCGGCGTTTATTTCTTATTCGTATGGGTGAACACTCAGCCAGTAATCCACTAGCCGATCCCACTGGATGGCTCCTTCGGTGGCGCTCATTTGCATGCACCCGCGCCGGCCGGGCCGCTCAATAGCCGGAATCCTCCGCGCTATCTGATCATCCGATTTTCCCGTTGATTGTTCCCGGCGAACGCAGACGACACTTTTAATTTCGCGTCCGGCCATCGAACGAATACCGTATGTCCGACAACTGGGTCACTTGAAACGCTCGCGTTCGTTCGTTCGTTCGCCGGGGGGGGGGGGTGGTTCGTCCGACTCGTTCGACCGTTGCCCGTTTTCCACCGATAATTTCGTTCTTCGCGGGGGTTTGCAAGAATTCATGTATTCCCGGCGCGCGCGACCGTAACCAGGGCTAGACCGGAAATGCAATTCGGCTCCGTGATTACGCGAAGCCGGATCGCGGCCAGGGCCTTTGTCAAATATCGCGGCGCTGGAAAAAATTCCGCGCGTAACTCGATTTTCGCTGAAACCGGCACGGCTGGCTTTGCGAGAGAGAGAAAGAGAAAGAGAGAGAGAGAGAGAGAGAGAGAGAGAGAGCCGAGGCTCACCGAGGCGGAACCATTCGGGAAACCGGGCCCGATTGCCGAGCTAACGAAACGAAGAAAGATCCGACCGCTGCGATACGGTCCGTGTATTACTGCGATATCGCGAACACGCGCTCGCATACAGAACCAACGTGCCGGCCAAGTCAGGTAATTGGTTTTCCGGGGAAAATATTTTCGTCCCTCCGCGCTTGTAGATAGAAAAGAAGCAGAACGCGACAAACGTAACGGTCCTGTGTCACGAAATTCCGCGTGCGTGCACGCGGAAAAAAAAATTCGCCGCCTCCACGGCCGTTAGATTATTCCCCGGATCCGGTAAGTAACGAACCGTATGCTAATCCGGCCTCGGTTTGCACAGCGACTCCGCCGAATTCGCGGAAAACTTTCGAAGAGGTGCGCGGTTTTTTGGGCCGGTTCGTTCGCCCTCTCGTTTTGGTATTTCGAATTTTCTGCTTGTGCCATTTGTTTGCCCAGATGAACCGACCATGCTTGGGAATGCGTATCTTCTAGAGGAGAATGTCGCTTAGCCCTTTGACTGCGGAACACATCTCTATACGCTGACGAAATTTTGATCAGCAACCTAACCACGTTAACACGTTGACTGTCATGTCAGCCATATATGGGTGACGGAATTATTTGTTCAGGCTTTAAAATGAATTTTTACGTTAATATATTCATTGTAGCAAATTTTATTAGGATCTGTAAAATGCAAGAAAGTTGGAGAACTACACAATATCATACATTTAATTTTTTTCAATTTCTGTTTTATTAAATAACTTACTTTGATTTCATGGAATTTTTCAGCTTTCTTGTTTGGCGATCAAAGTGTTAATTGTTTCAGTAACCCGTATCTCAATACTTGGATATCCATTTCCAATTTATTTTTATTATTCATTTTAAGTTTCTTTCAAGAAAGTGGGTTCAAAAATATATCTAAAAATTAATACTAGCCACGGTTACCGTGAAATTGTTGAAACTATTCGCCTTTAATTTAACACTATACGTACCACCACCGCTCAAGTGACCGGTTCTAGATTTTTTATTTGACAATTTTTGAAATGATAAAGATGCTTTCATGGGCAATGATTCAATAAATATCTTTAGTAGAGCACGCATTGCAATAAGAACCGCGCAGTCTAAATAAATTAAATCTTGTCATTTTTATAAGGCAGCATGTACCTGTTAGATTTATAGCTCGGTACGTTTAGTATTCAAATTTCATTGTTTTCACCGCTGCCTTAACAACAAACGTACCGATACTTCTTTTATTCCTGTTCCTACCGTGCGTGGTCAAAATGACTG
This sequence comes from Seladonia tumulorum, assembly GCA_913789895.3. Classification (NCBI taxonomy): domain Eukaryota; kingdom Metazoa; phylum Arthropoda; class Insecta; order Hymenoptera; family Halictidae; genus Seladonia; species Seladonia tumulorum. The sequence goes on along the minus strand of OU565269.1, from coordinate 11,627,481 downwards.
GTCCTTGAAAACAGATATTGTTAGTACATTAAACGTAGATATTAGTAGACGAACAACTTCCATAAAATGACGATACAAAATTTTCATAGAATTTCTATTATACAAAAAATATTGCGATGCTCTCCTCGATTTATAAAATGGTACTGTGTCGTCCACTTTTGGGGTTAATTTGGGATAAGACGGCTCATTTATTTTGAGCTGGCCATGCCACATTGAGAATAGGCTTTCTTTTATACTGATTGTTTAGGTTCAGAAGAGTAAATACCATATCACCTCGTGCGATCAAATTGACCGACCGTGGTAGGTAGGACAAGATACATATATTTCTTGGGGAAAAAAAAATAAAACGAGAAATAAATACTGAGAAATTCATTGTACACATACTTTAAGAAAAGTCGTAAAAATAAATAGCGATGTGATAATGTTGTATGCAAGAAATTGTACGCAGAAGTTTGAAAACGTCAATTTGACCGGCCTTGGTAATGTTTAGTGTTAAAAACATGGTGAACGGCTTGAAGGTAGGACGAAAATGTTTACAGGATCAGACCGTGACTTAGCTAGACGCTCCCCCCCCCCATATACTTCCAGCACAAGTTCGTCGGAGGTCCCGGTACAGTTCTAATTACTTCGAACTTAAAGACCGTCTACTTGCGAACTATTGTACTTGCGTTCTTTATTTATTCGTACGTTGGAGTAAACACGTCCCGGAACTCCATTTGTACAATTGCTTTGTCGACGAAATCAAATAAGTAAATTCTAAAACTAGCAGTACGTCATTGGCGTGAGAATATGTCTTTGTGCCTAGCTGAACACGAATACGTAACTTAGCGTTGAAAGGAATAATATTTTCTAAAAAATGGATAAAATTTGCCATTTTCAAATTTGTAAACTTGATTCGGATCTATAGAGAGCGTGAAAAAAATTGCATGCCCTCGTAAACGCAAACGCGACGTGCGAAATCCGGCCGACAACCACCTCATGCTACACGAATAACACCAACGTCGTTTTATTATTCTGAAAGTCATTACCGACCGACCTTTTTTCATTATTTTTCCTGGTACTTATACGTCATTATGGGCACGTTCAACAAGGTCGTTGACCATTTTTTTCGAATAAAAAATACAGTGGATTCTCAATATATACGAGACATACTCGAGCCGTGTTATGTTTATTCGGGGTATACTCCGCGGTAGTGGGGATAATTCCGCGACTTTTATCATTCAGGCCTTGGCGACTTATATAGAGAAATCACTGTACTGTTTACTTTATTTTGTGACACAAAAATTACCGAAAAACTGAACCTTTTCCTGTTGAAAATTTGAACTACACATTCATACAGTATTACCAAGATATCTGGAATATGCAAAATGTCCCAAGCGAGTGAAACTAGCTTTTTGACTGAAGAGTGAATCGCGACATCCCGCATTACTTGTAAATAAAAATATAACTGAAAGCAAATTCTGAACAATCCGAAAAGCAATGTTTCGAACAATCCCAAACCATTTTCCAGATTTATTGTACTGTTATGGATGGCAGTGTGTGTTTGACAGATGGAATAGGGAAACGGGAACGGAAGGAATAGAGCGTCCAGATCTCTATTTTTTGCCACCGGCAGATATAGCCGGCTCCGTAGACGTAATAATGCGAAAGTCTAAATACACGGAAGACGCCTTGGCCGGGTTCCAGGCGGACAACGCGGAGCGACATGTCTCGGCTACGTACATTCGGGTAATATTAAAGTTCCGTAATGCTGTTCCAGTCTGTCTTGCGAACCTTGTCCTAGAAACAACGCGTGAAACAGCACGATGATCCTAGGACCCATGCTTGATTATGAAACAGAAACTCCATGGACCGTGTCACTTTCGTCACTCGCAGAGACTTCTAATTTTGCCCTTACAAACTTATTTGAAATAACGCCCTGCAGAGTAATTCTTTTTATTCAATGCAATTAGAATCCTAAAGCAGAGATTATTTTCAATACATGATTATACTTCATATAGTACAGTACAAACATATAAATAATCGTTGGCCAGTAAGCAAGCAGTTTTTGAACCTATACAGTTTTCTTAAATATTAAGCTCACAGGCATTCAGCAACGAGTAGGTTATTTTTCATATTTCCACCGTAAGTCTGGAGAGTAGAGCATTGCATGAGAGCGGAAGAAAAAGATGCAGTTTCCGTGGTTGTCTGATAAATGCAGAGTAATTCGCCAGAGTGCATAAAGTAAAAATTCTCCCCTAATTTTCTGATAAATTAACACACCATCGGCAGGTAACATCATGAGCTTGACTCACACATATAGAGGGCGAAAATTAGTGAAGTATGAAAAAAGTACACTTTTTAGAAAACATGTAATATCTTCACATCTAATAGTAGGATTTCAATGAAATTTGGAAAATAGATATCACATAGTATTTCAAAGATGTAGATGAAATTAAAAAAAAAATTCAATTTTTAATTTAGTTTCCTATTACTTCATTTAATGTATAACATGGACCAAACAATAATTGTTAATTTTTGAAGTTTTAAAAGTTCATGTAGTAAGAGAAAAGCGTAATAATGTTAGCGTAACATTACACTTGATACTTACAGAAAACTTAAACTCAATGCTATCAAAATCAGTCAACTGAATTTATGCTACTTTGTAAGCACGAAACTTGCAGTGTCAAAATAGCACATTTCATAAAATTATTAGTTTTTCTTAAAAATTAATAAATCTAGGACTAAACACTGGTCAGGCTTTACGAAAAACAACCAAAAACATCATTCCTGCCCAAAAATTAGTGACAATGAAAAAAAAACAAGCATTGGTAAGTGTTTCACTAACACTTAGCGTACGTTCTGCATAAAAGGTATTAATACCCTTCCCGCCGATAGTGTGTTAAAATTAAAATTCATTATCTAATTTAGTAACGATGTAACGATTACGAACGTTCCGAGGATGGGAAGAGATCGACCGAACGTTGTTATTTCGATCGGTTCAATAAACAAGATGGAGGTCTGAGCAGCTTCATTTTCGCCGAGGCTGAAGTTTATTCGGTCGTGAGCGTGCAGACGACAGTTATACAGTCAAAATGGGATTCCCGGCCAGCGTCGGTTTCACCTACGCTGAAATTTCAGCCGGCTTCGGTCCCGCTATTCGTGATTCCATTTTCTTCGTTCTACCACCGGCTAGACGAATTCTGGGCGCACTTCAACCCCGCGAGAAACCCTCACGCACGTGTACGTGTGTCCCCATCGGTGTGCGAATACACTAGCGCTTGCACGACCCGGGAGTCCACGGTTCAGAGTGTACTGGCTGCTTCAAGGCAAGTGTCGCTTTAAGTGCTGAATCGCGGAGAAACCGGCGAAACACGCGAAAGCCTGTTACCTCGATCCCACCCCGTGTTGTGGAGTTTCGCGTAGAATTGCGAACGAAACGTATTACTATTTCACTTTTCAAGGTCGCCCCGATGCAAGGGAACGATGAATGAGGGGAACGTAATTCATACAGAACGCCTGTCGTTTAAACGGTCTCAAGAGAAATCAACAAATAAACAAGGTAGAACTTCAGCTTGATAGTTCTAGAATTCGTGTTGCTCAATACATTGTTTTCTCGGTATATGTCAACAATGCGAGTCTTGTCAGCGACATATATCGTCCAGAAGATACTTTGATGCACGAGACCTTACACTCCTCGGCGTCCGAGGCCTCTTAAGCTTCGTGGCTTTTATCAACCAGGTACTTGCGACATGTATCGTGAAAAGACTGTACTCCAACCCCTTGCATTATAATTTATGGCTAGCTTCTTTGTCGTGCTTCTACGAGAAAGTGGAAATAGACAATTTTTTTTATATCCACATTTTCTGCCAAAATATCGATAACAGAAAACTAAATTTTTTATTCCAGTTTAAAGAGGACACTTTGAGTAGCACGTCTCTCACTTCTGGGAGACATAATTATTTGCTGAGATATGTAAATGAATTTTTGCAGTAATTTATTGAGTCTAGGAAATTTAGCGAGGATTTGAAAAATGCTGGAAAGGTGAAAGTGTGTTTTTAGTAACGTTACTTTGATTTTATGGAATTTTTGAAACTGCTGAGTGGGCTCCCAAAGTATTAATAAATTGCAAGGGGTTAAATCAATTTCAAAGCAATTCTACGAGCGCATTGTATATTCCTTTTAATTTTTCAGAATGTTTAAAATTTGCGTGCAAATGCAGCTTGAGAAATTGCAGTCGATAGTGCAGCAGCAGTCTGTTAAGACAGACAAGCAATCGCTGCGAGAGGTACATTCGCATTGGCCAACCTGTACATCGTTCCTATGAATTTCCTGTCGCACACAGACGCGCGCACCCGTCCTCGCATTATACACACACCCTAATGTCTGTCGTCATGCTAGCGGTAACATCCTTTTCGAGGTTGAATCCAATTGGTCCCTTGGGCTTTGCGCGCAGATGCATTTTCGCGAGCTCACGAGAATCCTAGACCACCGTATGCATCATTTCGTGTGGCATATTTTTGAATCATGTGTACTCTTAAGCGATCGACGTGTTCTACATCGTTCCCAGTGATTTTACGCTGAATCTTTAATTTGAAATTATTTTCTTATTAGTTTTCATTTTCTTTTCTTGTCAGGTCTTTCTAATACTTGCCAGATGTGTAATTTTCATATTTCTTATTTCATTGAATCTTAGTTGAAATTATGACTCTTTAACTTTTCAATGTAACGAAATAATGACTAACTAACAAAGTCACACAAATATTTAAATAAGACAATCATGCACTGTCCATGTAGAAAAGTGAAATATTTTTATTTAAATACACATATCATTTTTTAGAGATCGGATCTTTATGCAAAATAAAAATTTTCTACTTAAATTGCGACAAACTGGAGTGAAACAGGAATGTATTTTCTTTTTTGATAGATTTAATAGGTTGAAAAGGATATAATAGTATTTTTAAATTTTTCTAATGTTTTTACTGTTTTTACACTTTGCACTCGAGTGGCAACTCTGAAGCGCCACTAAAAATTGTTGTGGCACTATTTCAAAGAAATCACAAGAAATATTACAAAATATTTGTTACATTACAAAATTTGTATTTAATAGATTACTAAACATTTAAATATTGTATGTGGAAATCGGATCAGTTTCGTACGAGTGAAATGTTAATATTCTAAGACGGAAGAAAAATTTTGTTTTAGAATTAAAATATCGCCGAGTGCAAAGGGTTAAATTACACCTACTCAGTGTTGTCATAAAATCCGCTGTCTGCATATCATCACTATTTTTCTGTGTCCAAGTTAACGGTACCGTAGAGGGGCTTTCGTCTAAAATTATTGAACAAATTCGCGAATTGCTTTTTCTCGGGAATTCTAACGAGTGTACCGATGTAATTTTTATAAGAGTACCGAAACAGCTTGCCTCGAGTGTTCGACGCTTCCAGTATTAATGCACATGTCTTGAGAAAGCGTATCGTGGATGCGAGGGCGTGCCTACAGGCGGAGCGCCGAATCTACATGAGAAAATTTACAAGTAGCTCTTGCGATCTTTACGGCCTGCGGCCGGAAATGCTTGCGTGGCGCCGAATTATCGAAATTCGATAGCCGCGATCCTGCGGCCGCGAGATTTGTGCTACGATTGCGAACTGCCGCGATGCGAGCCTGCGCTTGCTTTATCGTCCCGGATGAATGATACCGGCAAAGATGATCTTCGACTGCGAAGAATGAACCGATTCCGCGCTGACCAGATGCAATCGACTATGAACTTTTAGAGTTTAATCTCCACGGAGCCTCGGAGCGTCCCGCCGGATAATCAAGATCGACCTGATTTCTGCCGAGATCAACATCGAAACTGAAAATCCATTCCCCTTTAAACATTTCAACAATCTTTCGTCGACTACGAAATTTCTTTTATACGAATCAATAATAATTTTCTATTAATCAACTATTTCGTTTCACCTCTCGGCTACGGTATTCCTATTAAATTATTCCAAATTTTTAAATGTATATCAGAATGTTAAAGTTTCTGCGACCGTACATTTATTTTAACACACTCGTACCGAGTCATTTCTGACACAGTTGACAGACGATTTCGCAATACTTTGCAAAAATACGTCACTTCGAAGATATGAAGGCTTCTTATCCAATTTATATACAGAGTGTTCACGCTAAGATTAGCCGGCTGTATTTGAAAGTTTTTTATCTGCATTATTGTTTTAGATACGAAGGTGACCTTCAATTTTTTAAACGGAATGCAACGTATTTTTTCATATCATATATATCCTGAAACAAGTTGAAGAGGAATATATGACAAAACGAATTCATTTTTATACAACACAACAACCTTCAAGGTCAGAAATGGAAGAAATACTGTATATGCCTTTTAAAAAATTTATTATAACTTATCTCAAGGTGAATTGAAGTATTTACACCATTTTATTTATTTATTTGAAGACTAATGTCGTTTTGACACACTTCTGGTTTAGCGTTGCTGTGTATAAGTGGTTAATTTCTGTCCAGAAAAATGTAATACATGCCAGTCGATTTATCGAAACATGAAAGCAGTAGTTGATAGAAGGTTTCGCAGTCGAGTGATTAGTTATTCGCATCCGGAACAAGGAATCTCTGGGAAAGGGGAGACGGGTAAAGGTAAGCATACTCTACTTGCGACAATAACGCTCGGTGAACAAGCGGCAGAGTGATCTTGAGGAAGAGAAATTTTATTTGCGTTGGTACCGAGAGCCACTTCCACCTTTATTCATTTCAGGCTAGAGTCACCTAACCCAGATTCTCTCGCACAAATATGGCGAAACAATTTACGTGCGCTAAGATGCGCTCGCGTAGGACGTTGGCTCCGAAAACAGAGGAACCTTTATCGAGCGTGTTCCCCGATCTCCGGTGCTAAAAGCTTCGATCGATCGGAAGAACGAACGACAAAAATAGAACGGGGAATACCCGGACGCGTTTTGCGGCACGCAGCCGCTGCTTAGGCGTCGTTCACGCGACGATTAAAGTCTCGTTAACGCGCGACAGTAGATGAAGTCAACGATAATCCCCGCCCCAAACCAGCGAACACGCATACGGCGCGCATGTGATTAGCTCGATCGCCTAAGCCGATCGTTTTGATTACAGAGTCACCGTGCAATTTCCGTCGTAAAGGGCCCACGGAAGCGTGTCAAGTGCAACTCGATTGGTCGCAAAGACCGCGATGACCAAGAGGAAAGAAACGAGTGTTAACACGTTGAGTGCCATGTCACCCATACGTGGGTGACGAAAATATTTGTCCAGATTTTAAAATGAAAATTTAATTAGGATCTGTCAAATGCAAGAAAGTTGGAGGACTACTCAATATCATACATATAATTCTTTTCAATTTTTATTTCGTTAAATAACTTACTTTGATTTTATGGAATTTTTGAGGTTTCTAGTTTGGCAGTCAAAGTGTTATTTGCTCGTGGTTACCCCAAGGATGTTTGAGCTCGTGAAGTGTATTTACATGCAAAGCGTTGACTAATTTTGGTAGGTGTTTTCCTCTCGTAAAAAAGGAACTAAATACAACAAGACTAAAAAGTCGACTGTATTTTTCAACAAAGTATGATCCAGAGCAGAACACAAGTGAGACGCAGATTTATGCTCCAGCGCGTTTGGAACCCAATTGACTGGAGGATCGAGCGAAAATCAGAAGGAAGCCTAGATCCTCCCTGTTGCTTAAGGATTTTTCCTCCCTTCCAAAGTTACGAAAATACATCCCCGAATTGGCCAGGACCAGGACCAATTGGGGGTGGACGGTTGGAAAGTAGGAGATGGAACCGGGGACATTCTGATGGCCCCAAGGTCATCCTGATAAACCAAGGGCCATCGACCGCTTACCAAAGACAACGAATTGCCAGAGCCTGCGCTTGGGAAAAACCCAGGGTGTCTGGCAATCGTCAGGCGCAAAGCTAGAAAAGGGCAGGATGGGACCTACGGCAGATTTATGGCGCGGGCCTAGAAAACTAAATACCATTGCTAACCCTTTGCACTCGAAGCCATTTTAACTCTAAAACGAAACATTTCTCCCGACTTAGAATATTTCCCTTCTATACATATTTTTTCATGCTATACACACGAAAATGGTGGAATTTACTCGTACAGTACTGAAATGTTTAGTAATTTCATAAATGCAAACAGATTTAATAATGTAAAAAAAAAATATTTTTAATAATGATGCAGGAATTTTTAGCGGTGCCTCAGGGTAAACAATCGAGCACAAACAGTAAACCCTTTGCACTCGAAGCTACTTTTTATTGTCTTCCGACCTAGAGTATTTCCCTTCTATATATTTTTCTTTCGTGTTACACATACGAAAATGGTGCAATTTACTCGTACAGTACTGAAATGTTTAGTAATTTATTAAATACAAACAAGTTTAATTATTTTAAAAAATATTTTGAATAATGATACAGGAATTTTTGGTGGCGCCTTACAGTCGACATTCGAGTGCTAAGGGCTAACTCTACGACTTGAGAACGGAGACGATTGGGAAATTGGCTTTTACGGTGACAAGGTCACTCCGTACCTAATTTCTAAAAATTCCAAAAAGTCACGTTGCAAGAGCGTAAAGCAATACCCATGCCATAAGCAGATGTCCCGAGCTGGCCGCTATAGCGAACGAGAAGGGTCGAGGGCCTCGGGAGGGCCGCCAGAAAAGCCTTCTCTGGCCGGGATACAAAGAGACATTTTATTTGCCTCGACGCGGAAGGATGCAATCTCTCTTTCTCGTCATGGCGTCCGCGTTCTGTCGTCGCTGCCTCCTCCAAAAGTTTCTCCTTTCTCTGTGGACCGCAACTACGACTCGCAGAATCCATCCCATCTTTTCGTTCTTCCGTTTACACCGATCAGATTCCCGCCTCCTTTCTCGGGACACACGGTCCCGAGGTGCATCCCCGAACGATTTCTTTGCTTACTCTCTAATCAGGTCGTCGCGGTTCTTAAACGGGAAGAATCTGCAACCTGGTTGTTCGCGTACTCACCACCTGACCCTTCGGCTACTGTTCGATCCTATTAGCGTAGACACGGAATCCTTCTCTTCGCGTTACCCTATCGATATACGATCCTTAGAGCAATGTCTGCAAACGAGGTCTCACGTTTCGCTCCAATCCATCTGGACGGATCTCTACGTTGCAAATGAGAACACGTGTTATCGATCTTCTGCCCAATTTTGATTATAATGTGTCGCTCCACGGTTATATTAACGTTGTTTATCGTCTATTTGTATTTGTTATTTCAGTAGCACTAAGTCTACCGAACTTCAAAAGTGACTGACCTGTGATTCCTTATGAAACACTGAATTTATTTAGACACTGTATATTTTTATTTTGTAACATAGGTTATTTTCTTGGAATATTAGAAGAAGATTTTTTGACCTACCATTTTTACAAAACATAACGAATTTCCCCGAGGAGAAACTTTCTCACAAAGATGATCCTGCGAACGTTGCAACATTTAACAATCCTCAAGAATTTTTTTAGCGAGTACAGAAAACTCCATATTATTATTCCAGTATGGATTTTTCTTTCCTATTTATAAATCGCAGAGGGGGATCCGTTCGAAATTTTGTATAATATTTTGTATACAGTGATTTCTTTATATATGTCGCCGAGGCCTGGATGACAAATGTCGCGAAATTATACCCACTACCGCGGGGTATAGCCCGTGAGGGTCCACAAAGCTCAAGAGGCTCGGGTATACCTCCTTTACGATACACGACGCTGGAAAGACCCGTGTTGTTGACATATATCGAGAATTCACTGTACTTCGGTAGTAGAGTTGATTCAATTATTTTCCACAATAAAGTTCTTTTATAATTTCGATAATTGTAACATTTAGAGACATTTAGAGTGTTTACTTTCACGTCTGGTAAACTTGTGTCCTTTTCGTGACATACAGGGTGGGCGAGAAATCATAATGCGGGCGGGCAGGAGGTGACTCCACATGTAAAAACAAATGGAAAAAGAGGAATAACATCTGTTATATTTTTATGCATTTATTACAAAAATTAGTAGGTGTAATTTTAAGCAGCAAAAACATTAGAAACATTTAAACATATTAGGTCGTCCCATAAGTTCGTGCCGTTTACTCGTGTACCATTCAAATTCTAAAAATAAAATATGTAATCACCCTTTCGTTCCACAACCTCTTCTGACATTTTTGGCAAAGACATCATACCGTCACTACAAAAATTTCTGCGGTTTTTCGCTAAAATACTTTTCAATGGTGAATAATATAAACATATCCACGGCACGAACTTATGGGACGACCTAATACTATTATATTATTTTCAATCTTCTGAACATAATGTTATTTTAAATAGTATAATTTAATGTGGTTCAAATGAAATACAATACTTATATACTGGAATACAATACTTTAAATAGTGTCATGTTTACTGCTAGACAGTTCTAGTAATACTCCTATATCCGCCGCAACCAAAACGCGCGAAAACAATAAGTTGTCTTACAGAGTGGCGCATGCGCAAGGAAGGTCGCTCCCACCAGTGCTTGTCCTGCTGCACGACATCGTCGCGTATCAAGAAATTAAGTGTTACAAGATTATAATATTTACTATATTACAACACATAATAAGAAAAAGAAATATCTATTTCACTTCAGTTCCGTGCAATTCAGGTAAAAAATGTTTATTTTGCATAAAGATCCGCACTGTAATTATTACGAACAAATTGAATGCAAAAATTCTTTCGTAAGTACAGCACAGCAACGGTGCTCCACAGTTGTCCTCCGAGAACAGAGGTTTAAATGTCGCCGTGCTCATGTAAAAAAGAATTTGCATGAACGTTCACGGATCTAGAGTTGCATTCATTCCATCTCTCTCTGTCTCTCTTTCTTTCTCTTTAACGCATTTAATCCTCCCACCCGCTCGTTAAACGGTTCGCGAAATCGCCCGACGACTTTGACGCATTGGCGAGAGGGGCGCGAATGTCACGAACGATCGTCGAACCGTTTCTGTCGGAAGAGAGACGGCAAAGATAGTACTCGTGGATATCCATCCTTCCCCGGGAATCTTGTCGCGAATGCGCGAAGCAAAGCGGCGGACACGGGGCCGGAATTATCATACCGGCGCTGGCGGTTTACTGCATCAGAATCCGGTATTCGCAGTCCCGCGCCATGAATAAGCGCGGAGTCGTTTAACAGCGAGAGAGAGCCGGTTCCTCGGGTTTTTCTTCAACTCTCGCGGCGAAATCATTTCATTCATATGCATGACGGAATATGCAAGGAGCGCGGCGACGAGAGTAATAGAGACAGACGGCTGAAAACAAAGGACAAAGAGAGGGGGCGACCGAGAGCGAGGGGAAAGAAGCGCCGCGAAATCTCGGCAACCCCTAACGAGCCACGATTATTCCCCGGATAACGACCACCTTTGCATGCCGAACGGGCCTCCGGTATTGTTTGTATCAATCTCCACTGTCACCTATTTTAACTCAACCCCCCCCCCCCTCCCACCCACTGCCCCCGTCGCGACAATCGCTTTCCCCCCGGGTGATTCTGCAATTTTTTTGACTGTAGATCGAACCTGAACGCCCATTGGTTGGGGATGAAGAATTGCAAATGACGAGATACAGTCGAAATAATATTCCGATACTCTTAAAAGAGCGATAACTAGACTGCGGATCTTTATGCATTTATGGCTCGTGGAAATTTTTTAAAAGTGCTGGAGTATCGAATTCGACGAAATTTAGTGCGATTTTTATTTATTTTAGATCTACAAATGCTACTACCAATGAAAATAGGATTTGTTTGGCACCACTTTCTTAAAATTTGTCCAGAACAATTAAAAATTGCATAAAAATCCGCAGTCTAGTGATAACTTTTTAATATCGGAACATACGATTTTTTTTTTTGGAAGTTAGAACGATTTATTACGCGAGTTGCAGAATAATTTTTTGGAAAAATTGCAGAGAAAATGTTCAAACTTTTGTTTTTCACAACTCTTTTGTACGAGTCCACATTGAAAATTTAGATAACAGCTTTTGTAGACCAAAAGTCGTGAAAAGCTGTAATTTTTATCACTTTTAACCGCTTACAGCTCGCTTGAACGTCAATGGATGTCGATGAAATTTTCTAAAAGAAGCTTATTTTAAATTTTCTGTAATATATTAATGCTTCCAATTGTTGAAAAAAGTCAAGCTATGAATTTTAGAAAAGTTATTGTGATCCAAAGGGCGTCCGAGTACTTTCGTCAGCTAAGGACTGATGCGAGGAGAAGATAGTTGTCGAGGGTCGGATGATCTCGTTTGTTCCTTTGGTTCACCGCTGACAAAAAAGATGGTGACGTGACGAGGCAACACGCTTGTAGAGCAGCTCTTCTGTTTAGCATTAGTAGGTTAGAGGTCTCGAAAGCGAGAGCCAGCGATCGACATTGTTGGGGCATCAACCGATACCGCCTCTGCGCCGTCCTCGGTAAACCGTTCGAAGGTTTTCTTACCTTTTAAACAAATATCGCCGATGACACAGACGATATCGACCGTCGATGTCACGACAAGGTCGATAGACTGCTTTCGAGACTTCGAGGTCGAGAGAAAGTTGAAACTGTTTATCAATAACTTAGTAAGGTGTGTACACTCTCTGTCTTTTCTGAATATAAATTATTATCTTGTAAAATTGATCGACAAAAATTTAGCAGACAATAGATCAATTTTTCACGAAATAGCCACCATTGAAATTTCATGGTTAGTTAAATGTCGTTAATGCGGAGCGCGTTATGAAACCATCAAAGATAAAATTTTGAATGAAAATGTTTAATCCAGGCTTTATTTCGTAATAATAAAATTCAAAAATTCGTCAGGTCTCCGTGCATTCACAGGTGCAAGAAGTAGAACCGGAAAGCCATTAACAGACACGTCGGCCAATCCCCATTGAACAGCGCGCGCTCTCAATGCATTTCCAAATTCCATTTTCCCGAAAATGAAATTCCATTTGAAATTTTTCAGCGCTTTTTAGGGGGAACCCATACCTGATACAAAAATACATAAGAATTCGGCGTGGGCAGGTATTCATTTAAAAATTGATTGTTCCAATGTGAAATTGTCAATTCATACAAAATCAATTTTCACTGCAATCTATTAACCCTCTGCTGCACGGGTTGAGCCTGCGAGACCCACGACGAAAATAGTTGTTTATTCAGCTTCTTCAAACTGCTTAATAGCTTGAATAAATTCCTGTGTTTGTAGCAGTGTTTTGCGATAAAAAGGAAAGAACGGTATTCGTTAATGAAAATGCAGTGGTTAAGTAAACAAAATATTATTAGGATTTACAAACTACAAAAATGCTAGGAAAAAATTTTCTATTCTTGTAATATTGAATAAATTGTTCTTCATCGGTAGACGGCGAATTTTGTATATTTATGGCAAAATTTTAAACAGCAGGGAGATTAAAAGCATTTCGGTTTATCGATGTACAGTTTTCAGTTTACTAAACTTATCAAAGAAAAAACAAAATTTGTATTTGGTTCTAGCATCTTGCAGTCGATATTCAATACTTTTGTTTTGCCTAATGGTCCGCAGTCTATTTATGTGTGGCACTCAACCTGTTAAAACACCTTTAACCCCTTGCCCTACAATATCGAGTCAGACTCGTGATGAAGATTTTGAACAGAGTCTAATAAATATGTATCTTATTAATTCCCTTTAAAGCGAAATAAAATTCTAATTCGTTGTAGTTGATATATATCCTCTGGAGAAAACATGGGCATACAATAAATATAAACTATCTTTTCTTTTCTATGAAATCCTGAACGATGAAGAATTTCTAATCGTTATAATCACAAAATAAATAGTAGTGCAAGGGGTTAATGTTATTACGAGTTGAAAGGAATTGGCCCTTTCATGGTACCTCTTTTCTACACGACGCTGAGCGCCGGGGTAGGCAATGAACGGAAGAGACCTTGAAAATAAGTAAAAGTCATTCGTTGTGTTTTTTTCAGGAAGCGGGTCGATGGGAAAAATAGATCGTTTCAGCCGAGAGCCGAGGAACCCCTCGATAACTTCATTACGGTGACGTTTTCGACCGTCAAATTCGATATTCCGCCGATGCCTCGCTCCTTTATCACACTCTCAATCACGAGGGCGATTCTCGGGCGGGCGTGATTTACGAGCACCGCGCATCGATACCGTCGTTTCGGTTGATTTAATGGAATTCTCATCGTCGCGGCGTGCAGCTCGGAAAAAAGCGCAACGAGAGACCGGAGACCGGCCGAGAGAGAGAGAGTGAGAGAGAGAGAGAGAGAGAAAGAGAGAGCACATGGGTAAAACGGTGTACAGAGAGACGTGGATGGAAAAGAGAGAAAGAGAGAAGGAAAGAGTGTGAGAGAGCGTGTGAGAGGTCGAATTTCAAACCGCGAGGATACATGGTACGCGACCGACGATGCTCCTTGTCCGAGGCCCGTTTTTCTCCCATTGTCGTACATCGTTGCTGCCACTGTTGGGAGTCGTAAACGTAGAAACAAAGTGCATCGAATCGGGTCGCGCGTACGCGGGGCCGTAAAAAGCGATAAATAGGGAAGAGAACAGGCGTGCCACTTTCAGCCGAGTTTCCACCGTCGGTTATACGTGACGGTGCTTCGGTGACACTCGCAAAGTCCAAGAATTTTTTACTCCCCCGTTGTCCTTTTACTGGTTCCGTTCGACTTGCCATTTAAAAGCGCTCCCTAGACCTCTTCTCTGTAGGGTATTCTCGGCATTAGAGGTCACGGTTTTCAACTATGTCATACACTCCCGTCCATAAGTCACCGGACACTTACTCGCTTTCGTCGTTTTGTACCAAACACCTCAAATTTCGACTCATCGGTCCTCAACACCTTTTCCCAATCTTCAGCAGTGTAATCTTTACATAATTTTGTCTACTGCAGTCTTTTTTTCTTATTTTGAGTCCTTAATAACGGTTTTTTAACTGCAACACACCCGCGAAGCCCTGCTTGCAAAAGACGTCGCTTAACTGTTGTTGTGCCAATTGGATTCTCTCGAACTTTGTTAACTTCTGCCGCAATTTCTGTTGCTGTCATCCTCCTGTTTCGTTTACTTAACGTTTGTATATAGCGGTCTTCATTTTCTGTTGTTTTTATTTGGGCCGTCCAGTTCGTTTTTTATATTCAAAAGTATTAGTATCTGCTAATTTTTTCACTGTATCATGCACTGTTGATTTCGGAATTTTAGTTTTTATCACAATTTCTCTCAGAGAATAGCCTTCTTTAGCAAGAGTAATAATACTCGAACGCTTTTGAACAGATAATTCTTTTCTAGAGCTGCTCATACTGATCACATGCACTGTCAAACTTGAAATGAAGAAGAAACAGCGACTTCGCCTTCGCAGCTCCATACTTATCTCTGTTTACTCTAGAACTCCTCTTACAGCGTTTATAAACTCTTTATAATGTTCCAAATATAGTCCTCTGATGGTTTTGAACGTCCAAAGCGAACATTATATCCCAACATGTACCGAATGGAAACCTAACGAAATGAGTGTTTACGCATGCACAGTTCCTTTTTTAAACGTTTATTTAAATAACTAATATTTATTTCTATTTTTACATACCGAAATTATCGTAAAATAGCTAAATATTACAAGATCAACAATTAAATCAAGCTAGAGAGTTGTACCAAGTACAGCGAATTCTCGATATTTGTCAACACCGGTTTTACCGCGTTAGGGTCGGATTTTACTAGACCGGTTCACCGTAGCCGGGACGGGCACGGGTTTTGGCTATGCCATACTGAGTTCACCGTGTTCAAGAGGCGCTCAAGATGCTCGCTACAAAGGCTAATGCCACGCACCACGGGGGTTAGCTAGCAGAACCCCAAAACCGTATACTTTCCTCTTACCCCTCGGGGTCCTAGGTTAGAGTCCACCGGGCCATCTGGAAATGGTCAGACGCTCGAGGTAATGACCCAACCGGGGCGAGCAAAAATATAGTCGAGAACCATGATGCCCCATCGGTTTTAAACCTTAGACCCTGTTTTCGAATCTAGCGACCTTACTAGACGACCGGTTTCCCGGTCTAGTAAAATCCGACCCTTATGCTTACGCTCCTCGGCGTCCAAGGCCTCTCGAGCTTCGCGGCCCCTCATCGGGTATACCCCGCGGCAGTGGGGATAATTACGTGACGTTTATCATCCAAGCCTTGGCGACGTGTACAGGGTGTTCTCGATCATTTGTAGCAGCGTTTTTTTCGTAAATGGTAAACATTAGAAAAAAACCGAAGAGGAGATAGTTGTAGTATATTATTCTAGCGATATAATAGCGTATCTCAATTTTTTGTATTTTTAGTATTTTCCTAGAAACAAAGGTGACCTTAATTTTTTTAAATGGAATGCTACATATTTGTTTACATCAAATGGAAACGGACATTGAGACCAGTTCAACCATGTAGCATACTAAGGTCTTCAGGGTTATACAAGGGTAGAAATAAAAGAAATCGATTCAACATTTCTTAGTATTGTATTTAGTAGTATGTTGTAGTGATAAGACTACATCTTGTGTTCAATGTGATATTTTAACTGTTTTGTGTCAATTTTGACACATTTTTCACGTAAAGGACGACGTTATTCTGACTATTCTTTCTTTTAACATAAAATATACCGGGTGACTCACGAGAAACAGGCCACCGAATTAACTCCGTTGGGCTTAGAGATAGAAGAAAATGTTGGAGAGAATAATTGTACTGTTAAAGGGGGCAGATATGGTGATATAAAAAAATGTTCCGATTGTAGTGGTTTTCAAGGTCTTCTGAAGGTCATCGATGATTTTTACATAGCACCATATATGTTTAACTTCGCAGTATTGTAGCTGATGTCGAGACAAGTGCAATTATGTGGTACACTATGACCTTCAAATGACATTGGACTCATTAATAGATATAGTTTGACTATGTTTGATCAACGGAAATTTAATTTCTTCTTCCATTAGGTCTCATAACACGTATACCGTTAAATACCGGTATATATTTAGTAACATTTAGTTAAATCGTTTGCACAAAATCTCATAAAATCGATTCCATTATGAAGTATACAATATTTTTCCGCAGACTGTGTATCCTTGCGTGGATAAACGGTCTTGCATTTTCCTGGCCGTGTGCTGTAATCGAATTTCATACCCCACTTATGCTGGTATAGATGTTACAGATTTTCGTTCGGGCAAAACTTGGTAAACTTCAAAGCCCCGCGGTGGACTCGTCGGGTCCGCTATTGTCCGCTTTAAGAAGAGAAACGAAATCGGATGAGCTTTCAACCCTCGTTGCTCGGTGGTTGCTCGTCAACAACTCAGGAGGAGGGGGGCGTGCGTCTGTCTCTCCCGGAGCATCGACAAAAGGCGAAAACATTTATTCAATTCCGACGTAGGACCACGTTCGCGCGGCCCTTTGAAGATTAACGAGACCCTGACGTACAGGACCCCTTCCATATTCAATCGGACTTTCTTTCTTTTCCGGCGCCGCCGCCTTGCTCGTGCTGCGAGACCACGTCCGACCGATTTCGAATCATTTCACTGGAAAACATAGTTATCTTTGCCGTCGATGAGGGCGCTGGTCGGAGAAATAAAAGCTGGGAGGAAATATTGGCTGCTCGAATAAGTTTCTGCGGTTCTCTTGGCAAATAGAAGTCCTCTGTTTGAGTAGAAAACCAGGGAATATTTTATTGAACGTATTCTCTACCGTTGGCCATAATAGTGAATTGTGGAAGAAATTCGGTTTCTACGAAGTAATCCATTTTTTGATATCTTCATAGCAACTCAAGTACTCCTGCGAACGTCCATATTACTTTCACCGGAATATATGGCAATCCTATTGGGCAATAGCGTGCAATGTGTGGTCTAGCACTGCCATGCTGGAAAATCACTTTGTCATATCTTTTTGGAATATTCTGGACGTTTTTCTCAGAATCCTCGACTTAAACCGACTAATTGTTCTCAGTTACGATTAGCAGTGAGCATATTTTATAGTATCAGCAATTTCAATGATCTGGAGGATGGAATTTATTGTGTACGTCACGCGAAAATAAAATGGAAGGGATGAAGGCTATACAGTGAATTCTCGATATATGTCAACAACCCGGAGCTGTGTTATGCTTACACTTCTTTTAAACTGCCTCTCGAGCTTCGCGACTCTTCGCGAGCTTAACCTGCGGTAGTGGGGATATACGCGACGTTTATCACCCAGATCTTGGCGACATATATAGAGAAATCACTGTATTTAACCCTCTTACGTTCTTCGATCGCTCGAGCTTACCCCCTACGAGTCACGAGTGACTCCGGCTTTTGCCTTTATCAGAACAGGAACCGTGAGTATAGAGGGTGGTCCACGCAATTGTTTCAAGTCATAACTCCGTTATTATTGCATTTACAGAAAAATGCCAAAGGAGAAAGATAAATAGTTCGAAGAGCACTACATCTGTAGGCCTCTAAATTTTTTTTTAGATGTTCCAGTGCATGTGCAATTTAAAAATATCTCGAGATGTAATAATTTCTTTGCCATGGTACTCTAATCATTTTTTACGTAGAGTGAACAGAAGAATCGATTTCTGT
This sequence comes from Seladonia tumulorum, assembly GCA_913789895.3. Taxonomy (NCBI): domain Eukaryota; kingdom Metazoa; phylum Arthropoda; class Insecta; order Hymenoptera; family Halictidae; genus Seladonia; species Seladonia tumulorum. Next base: position 11,608,933 of record OU565269.1, on the reverse strand, counting down.
AAAAAAATATACATTTCTATTTAAAGAAATGATGCAATTGTTAATTGCACATGCACTGCTGCATCTAAAAAAATTTAAAGGCCTACAGACGTAGAGCTCTTCGAACCATTTATCTTTCTCCTTTGACATTTTTCTGTAAATGCAATAATAACGGAGTTATGACTTGAAACAATTGCGTGGACCACCCTGTATAGTGTCAGTATAGTATATTTCGATGGCGGACGCGGTTACTTCGCTCCCGTTTCTTCTGTTTGCCGCGAACGGCATTTCTCGCAGTTAATTTTTGCGGGAAACGAATTAGTAGAATCAACAACCGCAACCAAACTCCTCGTTCCCGTTGTCGATTGCGCGTGATGTTTACGTTTTTGCTGGCCGTGGAAGGGTTGCATCGGTCGGGATCGATCAGGAACGAAAATAGCACGGTGTTATCATTGTTTCAGTATTTATGAACGGGAACTTCTTGCTGGCCGGAAGTTAGATTGGATCTTTTCGATGTACATTGGAAAGTATCGGCCGTGCCTGGTTATGTAAACAGCAGAAGTTATCTGGATATTCGGTTCTCTTAGCAAGTGGATGAATAGTTTACCAGCTTCCACAACTGTGGCCATGAAATGGGACAGCATGGACAGAACATACGGAAATATCATTTGTTTGCAAACGATTTACGTCGAAAGAAAATCTTTTACAATTATCTCCATACCTTTGAATTCAAATAACGTTTGAATATAGTGTAATATGCCAGATAAAATAGTGAAAATTGCCAGATAAAAAAGTTAAAGCAAATTATTAACTTATTGATCTGATAAAAAGATAAACGATGAAATCAATTTTATACACAGCGTTGTTCTAAATCATAGTACAGGATATTCAGAGTGTGCGTGACTTTCTTCTGCTAAATTCTTTTGGTATTTCATAAAGGTGGTCGGTACGTCGCAGTTGGTAAAACATGTCAGCGGCAAAGCTGAGAAACAAGTAAGATTGATCGGCCAAAATACTGCTTTCTTTTGTACGTTGCATAAGAAAGTTGCACTCGTTTCCGCTCGGTGTGGTTCGCCGTGCACCGACCCTCCTTGGACAAAGACCTCATTATCACGCGTTCCTTGTACACCGAGCGACCGAATCACGGATGCAGTTAAAAAATCGGGCAAAAGAAACACATTACGCGCGAGGAAATGTCAAAGCAGAGAAATCCCCTCTGCCTACCGTGATCACGCTCCGGTGGGTTTGATTTAATTCCGCGGGAATCTGCTTGAAGAATCACAGGGGAGTTCCGTTCTACGTCGCTTCAAAGTTCTGATTCCTCACCTTCCAAATGATTGTTCTACTAATCGAACCGGGTTATCCGAGGCGGAACGACTGAGGGAGAGAGAGATCCGTTCAGCGCGCGTTAATCGCTCGGCCGTGATTAGAGGATCCTTCGGGGATGAAAAAAACTGGCGCGCGAAATCGTCGGATTTACTCGTCCAGGATTCCGAAGACAGATCGAACGGAAATCCATGTCGCGTGTAAAAATCCGCTCGCGGACTTCGGGAATATCGCACTCCGCGCCGAAGCGAAATCTTACCCCTCGCCGTACACTCGAGAAATATTCATTTTAATGGTTGACGTAACGCGGATATTGGTTACCGCTGAAACACTACGTGACCAGAATTCCTAGACGTTATCCACACGCCATACGGAATACACAATATAAGAAACGGACCGAGTCTCGCCGTTCGGAACTAGGACCGCGTGAACACGAACCGCTACCATGAATCCCCTCGACACTCTCACCTTTCAAGTGTGGGAAGTACTGCGCGATTAACCCTTCCGACGCAGCATGTGCGAGTACGTTCTTCAAGCAGAATGTGGGCCATAGCCCGGTCATTGTTTTTCTGAGAAGCCACGATACACTGCCAGCGCATCGTGCCACATTCGAATCGAACTCGTCACAGTTCCTTTTTTGATAAACTTGACAATGGTGATAAACGAACACAGTATAAAGGAAAACGATGCAATAGTCAAATATGTTCATAAAAGCATAATATTAGAAAAAATAATAGTGTGGGTTGTATTTTGGAATTTTAATGCATGTAACTCTCAAACAGTAATATAATTATGGGAAAAAAGTGCGAACAGGATTAACCATGTGATTGAATAGGTATCCTACTTACAAAACATTTTTAGTGTGCTGTACAAATAGTATGCAATAGTCAAATGTGTCAATAAAAGTATAATATTAGAAAAAATAATAGTGTGGGTTGTATATTGGAATTTTAATGCATGTCACTCTCAAACAGTAATATAATTATGGGAAAAAAGTGCGAGCAGGATTAACCACGTGATTGAATAGGTACCCTACTTATAAAACATTTTCAGTATGCTATACTAATGATATGCAATAGTCAAATATGTCGATAAAAGTATAATATTAGAAAAAATAATAGTGTGGGTAGTATTTTGGAATTTTAATGCATGTAACTCTCAAACAGTAAGATAATTATGGGAAAAAAGTGTGAACAGGTTTAACCATGTGATTGAATAGGTATCCTACTTATAAAACATTCTTAGTATACTATACCGTGTTTCTACCATTTTGTCACTCATTACGCAGACGCATTTGCATTCTTCTAGAAAATGTTAACCATTTTAAATGTTCCATTGAAATGTTTGAGAAAGGCGTGCAATTATTATCGCAAGCGGGATTATTGTTTCCACATGAAAAACTGTGCCAAGTTTGTAGAATAAACTTCTTCTGGTTCGCTTTATAAAACAAAATACGCGCTCGCGTTTCAGTCAAGTGCGAAATGCTTGTGCAAGAGAAATTTTCAGTAGTATTTTCAAGAGATTTCCACATGTAGGCTTCAAAGGAATATCGTTAAGTTGTCTCGTTCCAGACGAAATCGTTACTAACAAAGGGAAGCTATCCGTATTTTCTTTCAATGGAACCGTGTAGACCTTCTGTGTAGACCGTGTAACCGTACAGATCCATTGACCCGAAATATAAAAATTATTTTTAATCCGTGCGGACTATTACAGAGTTTCCTTTTGATTAAAATCATCAGAATTCTATAATACTTTCAGCACTTTTTACACCGTTTCGCTCAATAATTTATTCTTCAAACTTCAAGAAATGATATTACTAGTTTATTCTTAGCGTAACAAAACCATCGATAAAGAAAATGTATTTTTAAACTTGATTGTTTCTAACTTTCCTCCGGTGTCTTGCAACAGAAAGATGCAATTTTTATTTCGCAAGAAAATCTGCAGTTCGATACTTTGCAAAGAAACTGCAGCTGTTCAATATAGACTCAAGCTCCCTAATTTGTTTAGAAAAATCTTTCAAAGTGTTAAAAATATTGACAATCTCCTATAATCCCTTCAAAGCAGTAAACTCTTATATGAAAATTTGTATTCATTACAACCTGTATACAGTGATTTCTCTATATATGTCGCCAAGGCCTGGATAAAAAATTCAAAAACGCGAAATAGTTGATGTAAAATAAAAGATCAACGTTTTATTATATTTTCTGATTCCTTAAGCTGTCTAACATCCCTTAGATATCCCTCCACTAACATTAGCCTTAACCCTTACATACTCACTATCAAGAATAACATTTATGAACACCGCACAAAACATCCTGATTCAGTACAATAAAAAAAAAGTGTAAAGTTTACCGAATCGTATGTCACCCCCGGGAATGCATAACAAACATTCCTGATGGCGTTGGGACAGGCGAAATATAGGTAGAAACGTTCGGTAAAACGGATCAGGGATGAAAGACGTTCGAAGTGAATCGATTGGCCGAAGTTTTCCGTTTCCACGGACTCAGCCGTTCCTAATCGTCCACGAAACCGTCGTTTGTTACTCGCATTCGACCGATAGAACGAATCCCGGAGAAAATATTAAATTTATTTTTAGGAAGCAGTTCGTTTCAGCCGCGGGAAACTTCTTATTCAAATTGAGTCGCGGATCGTGCATTGAACGCAAATGATCGGGCGACACAACGCGATAGGGGGTTCGGTTCTTCTCTGTCTCTTTCTTCCTCTGGCAAGCATTAATGCGTTCGCTTGCTCTCTCTCTCTCTCTCTCTATCTCGCACACGCACACACGTACCACTCGTCAGAAAAGCGAAAAGAACGAGAGAGAAAGATAGTATGGAGTCAGAGGGAGAAGAGAAAGCAGAAGTTCGGGGCAAGTTACGGGGGTGAAGTTTTAACGAGAACTCCCAGGATTCTGGCGCCTATGGGACGCTCGGAAAAGTTAGCTTTTGACGCGGCGGGTTGCACGTGACGAATTCAAATCAGCCGTAAATACTTAGAACAAACAAAAGCCCGGGGAGAGGGAACAGAGAAACTCGGCTGTAAAGTAAAGCATTAGAGTACCAAGGGACAACGAGCTAGTTACCAACGGCCGATCCCTTTCCAGCTGCTGTCGCTTTCTCTTCTCCTCTCCCTCTCTCTCTCTCTCTCTCTCTCTCTTTCTCTATCTCTCATTCGCAGCTCGAAGTTCGAAGTTCGCCAGCTAGTACAAACTCGCGCAACTTTTATGGTGAGCCGGTTCGATGAACACAAATTGCGGAAGCTTGCCGAATGGACGAGCGGAACGGCCATTACACATGGCTTCGATGAAATGGATCGGCTAATTTTTCTTCCGCTCAAACATGGGAACAACGAGCGCCGGGACGCTAACCTTTCACACTATCCGTTCCTAGCGAGATAATTTATTTGTTTCGAAGATCGAGTGGACCATGGAGGTACTGAGATATTGAAACTTCGATCGATCGATTTCTTTTATTATTGATTTCCAAAGCCCTGTTAAACTTCACCTTGGCAACCCAGAAACTTTTAACTTTTCACTACATAATCACGTCTCGCGGCGGAATTGTCAAAAAACAAAGTTTTAAAGCGAGGAATTCACTGCTTCATAAATTATGCGTGTTGCAAAACATAGGATACAGGACAATTATTTCCAACTTTAAAACTGCTCGTTTTTAAACTATTTTTTAATCCTACATTACTCGCACGGGCTATGGCCCGTTAGATTATAAATAATTCTTATTAATATAATTACTCATGTTGTTTAACAACTCTTGAAGGAACGTTCGATTGATAATTTCTTATATTTTCCAGGATATTGAAGGTGAATAACCCGGTGACCGTCCACAAAATGAAAGTTTAATATCCGTAGAAAATCGAGTTCCAATCGCCATTTTCACGAAATGTTAATTATTCAGGGTCACCTGTGCGGCTATCAAAGAAACAGGTAAACTCTTGCGAGCGTACCTGGGAGCCCTGCTGAGAATGTGTTGTCCGCCGGTTCCTTTAAAAGGCGTACGATTAGAGGGAGTTTTAGTTTCGTCGCGGTGGCTCAAAGCAGGGAACACAGCCGATGCTTGCAAGTTGCAACAAATTCCCTGCGGTCCTCGGTCTCCGTTGCACTTCGGTGGCCGGCTGAAAGCAATGTAAGTGCACCGGAAAAGTTTGCTTCATTTTTAACAGCGAACGACGAACAGAAGAAACGCATCCCGAACTTCAACGTCTCCGCCACCGACGAGAAAACGTCGTATCCTGCTGGGAAGTTGCCGCGCTTGCTTTAAGGCGGGCCGAGATGATCTTTGTCGTTTTCAACATTTCTCATCGAGTAGTTATAATGGAAATCGATCGGCGAGATCCGTTGCATACGGTTACCATTGACACGCTTGCGGCCGTGTTGCCTCGGACGAGAAAGAACTTCGGAGTTTCGCCTCCGATTGAAAACTAAATGAACGAAAGATGTCCAAGTTTCCTGAAGGAGAAATGCACCGGACACCTTTCCATCTGCAACTCGGTGTAATCACTTTTTTTCTCGATATACGTCGCAAATACCTGGCTGATAAAAGTCGCAGAACTATCCCCACTACGCGTTGAAGCTCGAGATCAAAGAATAGTATCTCCTGGACGATACTTGTCGCTGGCAAGACCCGTGTTGTTGACATATATCGAGAAAACACAGTATTCTATCCAAGTTCGACAACTTTTTCAATGACGTCTTCAAGAAAGTTTCCGCAGATATTATTTCCAAATGAACACAACGGCAACAAATCGGTACAGTACCAAAAATAAATAATTTACTTCCACAAGTTTTCCCCTGAAAATGAAAGATCCGGGTAGAATGCTAATAAAACGATTTATCGAATGGACAAGAAGGTCAGGAGAAAATTTAGAAATAGTTATTAATTATTCAACAATAGAGTGTCTACTTTACAGAATTGTTTTGTTGTTTACGCTACAGGAAAACGCTATACGAAGAGTAGTTAACGAAACAAAGTGACGAACAATGTGCTCACCCATTAAAAAATAAAGTTTAAATAATAAACATAAAACGCCGCAGCGTCTGTTATATCTCCTTTCAAATATTCATGTAGATTTTGCCTTCGCGCGATTACCAGGAGTGATCAAACATTTCGGAGTAGCAGCCCATGTTTTATATGTAGCAATAAAGTGTTTATGAGAGAAGCGTTTCCAGTGGGCAAAAATGTAATAACAGTGTATTGTTTAAACAGCATATCAGAAATTTCTGACAGTTTGACTGACATCTTGGCAGAATCGAGGTGCGCATGCGAATTTCGAAGTGTGCATAGTGGAGAGAAGTTATCACGGAAAGCGGTGTAGAATTTTTCATCAATTTCTCGCGCCTCAACACAACACCTGTTATAACACCGGAAATAAAATTTTCTAATCCTTCTATTTTTCGCGTTAAAAATCTTAACCTGCAAATCTTCATACAAAATAAAAATTTTCTTGTCAAATTTTTAAACCCAAAATGTTATCTTGTAATCCAGTGAACTGATTCTTCCAGCTTCTCACGTCATTTGGTTCAACTTTTAGAAAGTTGTTTCGGTTAAAATGGTACTCGGTGATGAATTATGTGTCACCGTACACTCCCGCTCATAAGTCTTAGGACAGTAATCACATTTGTATTCAATTCTGTAAAAATGAAATAACTGTTGAACGATGCGAACAAATTTTTCCTTATTTAAAGGTTTACACGTCAAATAAAGGATGTTGCACTCGTATGTCAAAAATCTTACCAAGAAGTAAAAAAATATATTTTCTTTTCATCGAAGAATCCGCCACGTTTCTTTATTACAATGTCCACTATTTTTGGCATTCGCGTGATCAATTTTTTGATACTTTCTGCTGTTATATAATTCTATTATCGTTCAAAAATATTCCATAAATGTGCTTTCAAAGCAGAGCGAAAGTTCTGTACCTGTTTGTCCAGTTCATCCCCTAATTTTTCTATGGGGTTCAAATCTGGTGCTTGGTGTGGCTATTTCATAATTTTTAATGAATTGTTACATCGAAGTCATAATTACTGCTGAACATATGAGGACATTTATATTATGTAGTTAATGCAGTTGAAGGTTCACAATCTATACGAAATACCAAAATTTTACTAAAAACCATAGTTGTCCTGAGACTTATGAGCGGGAGTGTACGTAGTAACTGAAGGTTGCACGATTAAGGTCGGATTTTACTAGACCGGTTCACCGTCGCCGGGATGGGCACGGGTTTTGGCTAGGCCATACTGAGTTCACCGTGTTCTAGAGGCGCTCAAGTGCTCGCAACAAAGGCTAATGCCACGCACCACGGGGGTTAGCTAGCAGAACCCCAAAACCGTATACTTTTCTCTTACTCCTTGGGGTCCTAGGTTAGAGTCCGCCGGGCCATCTGGAAATGGTCAGACGCTCGAGGTAATGACCCAACCGGGGCGAGCAAAAATATAGTCGAGAACTCTGATGCCCCATCGGTTTTAAACCCTAGACCCTGTTTTCGAATCTAGCGACCTTACTTGACGGCCGTTTTCCCGGTCTAGTAAAATCCGACCTTTATGCGTCGCTGTAGATTGAAGCGAGTAGGCGCACAGTTGTCGAACGTCAACGTCTCGATCGGGAAACCTGAAACGTCGACGCTTGACCATCGTGCGACCGACGTAAACTACTTCGACATTAGGCGAGGCGAAATTTAGCCCCTCGCGGATCGCAAGTTTATCCAATATCGCCGAAGCGGCCAGGGATCGAAGTTGCGAACAGCTCAGCTGCCACATGCTTTAGGGAGACTCGAAAATTGCCTTCGTTAGTTGTGCGAGCACTCTTCGGGGCCCTATTTAAAATAATAAGAAGGGGAAAATTCTTCGCGTGCCCCTGCCAATCGCCTGCATAATCAGGCTTCAATATGTCATACATAATCCCGTGAGTCACATCATTTTTCTTCCTAACGCACAGCTCTACAAAACTCTTAGCTCCTAATTTATCACGTTACACTTTTACTTCTGAAAAAAGGACACGCAGTTTCCTAAATCAATTATAAGAAACAGAAGTTAAATAAAATTGTATTTCTCCTTCCAGTAATTTTAATAATCTTTGAATTTCACATTTCACAGTTTCACATTTCATCTAGCCACTTTTATTACGAATAAAAAACACCCGCAGTCTAGTTATGAAAATTATTGTCTCGTACATTGTATAGTGCCAGACTAAACGACAGGTCTGTCGACATATTTCGATATTTTGTAGAACTTCACTTATACGGTACATTAAAAATATCCGTTAAAAGCAGATGTAATAATTTCATAAGTGACGGGAAACGTCACGCCGCGTCAAAACGGTCATTAAATTCAAATAAAAATCCAACAAATTTTCATATTCTTGGCAAGTAAATTTAAACTATGATAAAAATTCGAGCTTGCGGTACACCGCAAATGTACCAGCACGTAATAGCAGCTTCGGTGTAATATATTTCCGAGAACGGTTCCACGTCGGTCGATGGACCCATATAATATGTAGAACATTTTTGCCGCTCGATAATTAATTTAGATTTAATTATGACGCCATCAATGTGTAACGAATACACCGTCGCCGTTTCGCGTTCGTTGAAAGAGTTATGGATCGTCGAGTTTGAAACGCAAATACATCTAACCTCTTTAGCCAGTTGGAGCCGTGCCAACTGGGGCGGGATTAATTTTTAATTCAGCCGCGATGTCGGCCCGACCCGGACAACCCCGTCGAGAAATCACAAGGTACGTCCATATTGGCCGTCATTATTTTTACGTGATTATTTTATCCTACCAATTCGACCAATTATCCGTAATTTCCATTTGAATCGCTCCGTTGGTCTCACGGGGCAAGTGACGTTACGTGACAGTCCCGATCCCGAGAAATCGCGGACCTTTCGTTGTAATTATGCTACTCGACAAGCGGGAATCATTGTTTACGTCCAGTTGTTACGTCCCCGTAAAAGTACCACGGAAAACTTTCAAGCGACACTTAATCCAGTTTCGCTTTACACTTTAATTTAACAAATTGTGGTCTATTCGTACTTTCATGGTATAAACAAATACGCATAATTGTACCGCAATCAGAGTTAAAATAATATTTTACGGTATCTGGACAAGGATAATAGGCGAATTTACAGACGAGAAAGGGGCAAAAGGTAAACAACCATTATATTTAATCGCTGCTGGCTGTAAACATATTTATTCGAATTATTATATTTTTCTGCGTTGTCTGCTTTCTTCATCTATTTCTGCTAATTAACATGCTAATGCTTTACAACTTATTCCACCAAATAGATGAGATTTATCTTTGTTAGAATTTTAAGGATCCATGTATGTTACTTGTAATGCGTTGTTTGTAGCAATTTATCATTTCTTGTATGAAAATATTAAGCTATTTCTTTATTGTTGCAGTTAATGTTTACGTGTTCTTCAGCTTAATGCTGCAACCTGCTAAAGTTTCTGGTGACAAACAACTTTCTCTGTTACACAAGTGTGCAACGGTATTAACCCATTTGCATCATAAGGAAATATGAAACCTTTACCACCAAACTTATTTTGTTATTATATTTAAGTACAAAGGTGACTGACTACAAGTAAAAGAACTTCATATTTGAGCATTATAAGAAAAAATCAGAATTACTACTTTCATCTCCAACAACACTCTCCGTTTCTATCTAACGAATAATGATAGTGACCAGGAAGATTGAGCGTATATATGCGCTAATGATGCAAACGGGTTAAGCGAAGAATTTATGGACGTAACAAATTGTTTCTGGAATCATTTTGTATTTAAAAATAAAGGAATGTAGCGACGTTCGACTCCAGCAACAAGGTGTCAAGCAATATCACCTGTAAATACACGATATCGACATTTATGGTAGTGACATTTCGGTCTCGAAGTTGTCACGTGCGTCGAGACATAACTGTCCGGGCACCATAAAATCGAAGGATCGAAGATTACGTACCTTGCACGAGGAGCTTGATGGTCTGCGCCGGTTTCCGATTGTTCACGAAGCAGCCGTAATCCCCGGTATCCTCCTTGCTGACCGGATGAAAGCTCAGCGCATAATTGCTGGCCGAGGAGACTCTGCTCCGTTGGTCCCACATGGTGGTGGCGCTGTTGCTCCACTCGAGTACGCGTTTGCCGTTCGCCTGCCATTCGAGCATCGATATCATCGAGCCCTTCGTCACCCCGGGACAAGTCAACGTGACGTTCTTGCCGGCGTCGACCACCATCTCGATCACCGTGGGATCTGGAACGCAAAAGGTCCGAGTGAGAAAAACGCGCACCGCGTGCCTGGCCGTTTCCATTCGTCACGTGGCGACCGTTATCGCGGAGATAAAAAATAAGAGAAAAAAAAAAGAACCGGAGCATCGAGCCGGACACGGAGAATCCGCACGATCTGCCTGCGTCAGGACCATTCCGCTCCGGGGGCCAGATAAAACGAGCTCCACGGTTTTCCGAGTTGGTACAACGATCCTCTTACGACCGCCACGTTACACCGTGTCCTGTGTTCGCGGGATTCGCGGAATCGGCAGGTTTATTGATTAACGGTGCGGGGGGAGGGGTGGGGAGGGGAGGGGGAGGTTAGTATTCTCGCGGAAATACGATATGGCAGTTTTCGTGATCTCTCCTCCTCCTCCTCCTCGGCGTCCGCCGGACATTTTCCAGTTGCCGTGACACGATTCAACGGACATTTTGTTAGACTCGCCGTGCAACCAGGGACACTCGGGGTGATTAGATGCAATGAGACGGATCAAACGACGATGACGGCAGTTTCTTGGGTTGCACCGGGCTCGAGCTCGCTTCCACTCGGAGTCTCGCATTACGGGGTAATTTTGAACTCTCGAGGAAAGGGTGCTACGAGCAGGTCGTTCAACTAACTGCATTGTCAAGCATGACTTTCTGGAACGGCTTGTCGGCCTCGGCTAAGGACGACGAATTGCGATACCAATTTTCAGCTAGTTAAGAGAGACGGCAGAATAATCGCGAATAAATTGCTCGAAGTTGTTTCTCATTTTTTGCACGCTGATGGGCACGATTACTGAACGACTGAATCTAACGACATACAACTTGTATTCGAAAGGGTGTGCATGTACATAGATTTTGGTGTAATAATTTATTACACTTCTGAGAATACGGATATGTTAATCATTGCATAGATCGTTACCAGACTGCGGTTTTTACTACAAAGTAAAAATGTTCTGCGTCGGTTGCAAGAAGTGAAAACCGACTAGAAAATTTGTGCTTGTTTTAATAATTCGAATAGATCGAAAATAATGTATTCTTAAATTCTGTTAACTTTTGTCTTAACACTAAACCTACCACGGTCAAAATTACCGGTTTTCTATCTCACAATTATTGTAATTACAGAAACGTTTTCAAAGGAAACTACTAAATTAACTTCTTTATTGAAGCACATATTGTAACGAAAATTGTACAAAGTTTAGGTAAATCTTCTCCCTTCTATAAGACGTTTCATTTTTATATGTTTCGTGTTTCATAGGTTTAGTGTTAAATGTGAACTACTCAATTTTAAATTTAACCCCTTGCCCTACAAGGGCAATAAATATGTTTCTTATTAATTTCCCTTAAACCGAAATAAAATTCCATTTTGGCGTAGTTAATGTGCAGCTATTGGAGAACATATAGGCATACAATAGATATAAATATTCTCCCTTTTTTAGGAAATTACAAATTACGAAAAACTTCTAATCATTGAAACCGTGAAATAAATCGTAGTGCAAGGGGATAAGAAATTCTGTCGACCACGAGCAGAATCTTCAGCACAAATAGAATATTCCGTAATGTCTCTAATCAGAGATTGATCAATGTGGGTAACATGTAATTCGACAAATAGACATTTCGTTTAAACATTAGGTTGTCCCAAAGAAACTTGTTAAGGAACCAAATAGCGTATATAAATAACGAGTACCTTAGGAAATAATGAAACATTGAAGCGTACATAGCGTATGAATATGAAACGTGAAGTACCGTATAGTAATACAGGGTGTTTGGTAACTGGTGGTACAAGCAAAAAAGGGGGTGATTCTACATGAAAGAATAAGTCGAAAATATACAATAAACATTTTTCGTTTGCGGCTTTGTTTTCGAAAAAATCGACTTTGAAGATCTGTCAGGTTTGTGTGCTTTAGTATATGCAGGAAGTAGTTTTGGTTGGTCATGATCAGACGCGTCAGACAATTCCTATTCGCTGCATTTCAAACTCGATTTTCTCGATAACGAAACTTCGGATGAAAAAATTTTATTCTATATTTTCGACTTATTCTTTCATGTAGAATCACCCCCTTTTCGCTTGTACCACCAGTTACCAAACACCCTGTATATAAAATACTGCCGAGTGTTAGTAATTCCATAGTTGAATTAAAGCGTTGAATTGGGGCTTCTTGTTTCGATGGTCCCAACATTGTGAATGGTTTCTTGCCGACCCCGGGTGTCTTGTTCCAGGTAAGCATCCTCCAAAACATGGATTCACTTCAACTAACTGTTGCAACAACGACGAGTTGTCGGTCCTATTATTTCTGTCATGGTTTCTCGGGCTCAGGTCGCCTGCCATTTCGGCAAGAAACCTACAATTATCGAAACCCGGGTTCTCATACTTCACAAGTTGTGGAACATCGATTTCAACAATCCGTCGGCAACGCGATATTTTATCAAGCCGAACCATACGCGACGCGACACATTGTTGCGCGAAACGGCTTTGGAGAGGTCCGCCTACAAACCGACCAATGAAATTCTAACATCGATGCATCGAGCCATCGATGCCCGTGTTTTGACCAGCCATTCGTCGAATGAATAGCGAAAGGTGGGATTCATACCGGTACAGTGAGCAACAAGCTTTTTGTTCTCCTGTAAACAATTTTCAAATGTTGCGCGCGCCTAACAAAATTCTTCGTAGGTATTTGGGGCTCATTTTTTAACACGTTGACTGCCATGTCACCCATATGTGGGTGACGGAATTATTTGTCTAGGTTTTAAAATGAATTTTTACATTAATATATTCATTGTACCAAATTCGATTAGAATCTGTAAAATTCAAGAAAGTTGGAGGACTACTCGGTATCATACATTTAATTTTTTCCAATTTTTATTTCATTAAATAACTTACTTTGATTATATGGAATTTTTCAGGTTTCTAGTTTGGCAGTCAAAGTGTTAAGATTATATCTCTGAGAAGCTGTTTCTGTGAAGGGTACTGATATCATTGTTCTATGTTTTATTTGGAAGAGGAATCGGTTTCTAAATGTTTTCAATCACTGGATGTTACCATACAGTCAAGCATAGTGCACTGAAAATAAAGTGTTCTGGATCAACAAATATACTAACTGATATTTTGATTGCACCGAATGGAATTAGTGGACAGAATATAGTTTGTCTACGTTTCCCCTGTCGGCTCGACATGTTTTTGAAGAATGTTTCGCCGTGGTGTCGGCGTGTTAGCGAGCTCCATTGAACAGATTGACAGCGGTTCTCCATAGAAAAAAAAAAAAAAACGAGAACGGTGGTAACGAAGGGGAATCGGATTCACCGAGCAGCTGTGATTGGTTCGATCACAGGAACTCCTATTCTTCGAAACGAAAGGTCGTTGTGACGTGATTCACCAAGTAATTGCATTTACAATGAGCATTCACACAGTTCACGCGTACGTATTCATACGTGCATAAAGCGCAAGTTCGCTACACTTTGGACTCTCTCTTTCTCTCTCTTCACTCTCTCCCTCTAGACACAGCTTTCGCTGTGGTACTCGCCATCCATCCGCCAAATTCTCTTTCTCAACGATGCGGACTGATTTTCGTTAGCCCAGCGTCGATCAGCGACCATCCACGCTTCCACGGCCTCGAACTTTGATCATCCTACGTTCCGCATCGATTCCGTAGTTCAGGCTGGAAGTTACGATGGAAATTTCAGCAGGGCCTTACCATAATTTCATCGCCTGCATTATAACTTTGGCAAACCCGTCGGCTTCCTAGTTCTGCTGATCGTAAAACGAGCGGAACACACGGGGCCGTCCAGTGTGGACGGTTGTTTCGAAAAACGACATCGGGCTCATTGAATAGAAGACGCTTCGACGTGTACGTTCAGACAAGGATGCGAAGGGACTCATCGATTTTCGAAGTGTCGCGCGGCTTCAAACTTGTTTCCAAGTTTCGAGAATGGAGCGGTCCTGAAACTGGTACTTTTTCACAACTTGCAGTGTCTTTGCCCACAGATTCACCGCTTCGTCGTCTTCTCGGATCATTTTTCTATTACAAAAGCTGCTTGCTCCTCATGTACTTCCATCGATTTCGTAAAACGCTACTTGGATAACACCTGGTCTGTATTATAACATTTTAAACGTCAATTCTTGGTACTACTTTTTTGTTTATTATCAGGTGGAAAAGTTTCAACCTTCTCTTCAATTTTCTTTTAACACGTTGACTGCCACGTCACCCACATGTGGGTGATGGAATTATTTTTCGAGGTTTTAGAATGAATTTTTACGTTAATATATTCATTGTACAAAATTTGATTAGGATCCGTAAAATTCAAAAAAGTTGGAGGACTACACAATATCATATATTTAATTTTTTTCAATTTTTATTTCATTAAATAACACTGATTTTATGGAATTTTTGAGGTTTCTAGTTTGGCAGTCAAAGTATTAATATTCATAAGACGTGCTGTTCAATAAGTACCTAATGTATCTAATCATGGCGCACCGTTTCTACTTCCCCTAAATCCTAATGCACGCGTGCGAGTATTTTCGATACTCGAATCAGCCATTTAAAAATAAAGCAAGACAAAGAACTGCCGTCTATAGGACACCCACATACCGATAGCATAAGTTCTACAAGTCTGTACACACCATTACCATTAACACGTTGGCTGCCATGTCACCCATACGTGGGTGACGGAATTATTTGTCCAGGTTTTAGAATTAATTTTTATGTTAATATATTCACTGCACCAAATTTTATTAGGGTCAGTAGAATGTAAGAAAGTTGGAGGACTACTCAACATCGTACATTTAATTCTTTCAATTTTTATTTCATTAAATAGCTTACTTTAATTATGGAATTTTTGAGGTTTCTAGTTTGGCAGTCAAAGTGTTAAGCAAAACTTACAGCACACAAGCATTCGAAGCCGAACGAAAAACAGCGTAGGTATCGCGACGTCCCCTAATCCTAAAACAATTTCGAAAGCTCAGAAGGGGACACAACGAGCATTTCATTTCACGAGACACACTTTCGTCGCGAAGGTGTGTTGGTACGAGAGGACGGAATAAACAGGGAACAGCTTCTTCCGAAGGATCACGTGTTCCGAAGAGGGTGAAGGAAAGTTCATGTCAGGCTGACGTTCATCTAGTTCACGGTCCGCGGGAGGCCATTTCGCGCGCAAGTTAACATAATGTAAAAAGTTTCGTACCGGCAGTTGATAACACGAGCCAGCAGCTTGACACTCGAGAAAACGTGGAGCTTCTCGTGTGGCCGTGCGCGATCCTCGATTATTCGTCGAGGGGGAACGGGGCAATCTGCACGCGGTACACCGTCGCGTCGCGGCAAAAGAAACGCCGCCGCTTTATGAACTACCCTGTAACCGAGCCGAACGTTAACACCGCTTGTTACTCTTTGAACTTGCTCGGAAGTGTGCCCGTAAAACGTTCGCGCGGCCGTTTTCGCGCCACTGACGCCGCGTTATTAGGCTGCATCCTCTACTCCGGGCTGCCGAAGAATCTCGGCTTCACGAGCTCGTCATGTTCAACGTGTCTAGTTGTTTAAAGTATCGAACCGCGGCGCACGGTGGTCCGGATCAGAAAATTTAGTGACATTCGAATATAACTTCTGAACCGCAAGAGATATCGACACGAAATTTGGGCCCAATAATATATTATCATTATGTTACAAATGGGTGAAAAAAAATCAACAAATTATTTTAGTAATATTTACTTTGTATTTGTTATTACATACTTTATGTTACGTATCTTTATGTTATTGATCTAAATTTCTAATTTTCTTTGTACGTGATTTCTGCGTACATTAGATGTACACTACCGGCCATAAGTGTTTACCCACCTTCAAATTTCGTTACTATTCAAATAATAGGTATTTTATTGTTATGAAAATGTCCGTAGCATTAAATCCTAATTATAAGGCTAATAAAAAACATCCAAAATATTCTGTACATACACAATCAGGTACTGTAAATGAGTTTACAGCTTTTTATGAAAAACGACAATTTTGGGGTTCAGGTAAAGAAACTCATTTTTCTGAAATTTTTATAACGGTCAGTAGGGAATATGAACGCAGGTAATACAGGTATCTTAGTCTTCTCAAATTTCATACTGCATTAAGCTTTCATACAGTAAACAGTTGATTTTCACGTGCCTAAAGAATTTTGCGAAAATTTCTAATAATGTCAGGGAGAAAAGAATTATCAATTGAAACGCGCGCTCTAATAGTGTCCCATCATAGCATCGGAAAAAGTAACAGAGAAATAGCAAAGTTATTGAAGCTGAACCGTAGAACCGTGGACTACAATGTTAAAAAATATGTGGGTGGGTAAACACTTATGGCCGGTAGTGTATAAGGATCGGACGTTAGGAGTAGTCCAAGCAATATATCTTAATTTGCTAAAGTTCGTGAACATTTTGTGGTATTTTTATATCTAATTGCTTTAAAATCTTTATGTCGGGCTTCTCGAACTTCATCAGAAAGCTGCCCAATTGGTAATAGCGTTCTTTGTATTATTTTTGCCCCATGTATTAATAATTTATGTACCGAAGCCGGCATATAATACCACCCATAATATTGTATATAATGTCTGGCTGTATCTTTTGCGTATTGTTCGAATTTTTCAATGTGTATTTTATAAGGAGATGAAATGATGACATGTAGTAAAGCATGGCATCTTTTAAAATTTGTTTACAATAAGTGTGGCTTTTTAAAATTTATTTCATACTAAAAGCAAGTATATACTTGCAGAACACTGAAAACTTTAGATATGAATAATTTCAGAAGTGGGACGAGGGGGGAAATAATTCTTGTGTGATTATACAAAAGAAGATGTACCGAAAATATTGTAATTTGTTTTAAAGCGGAATTCTGTGGAATTAAAAAAATATGCTCTATTAATGTAGAAAATGTCGCATATATTTCCTACTATATTCAACATTATTTCTTTAATAGAATACTTACTTGCATGAATTGCTATTAAAAAAACACTTTTCAACACAAAAGACTGCTTTTGAATTTAAGAAAAAAACGAAAGTGATAATATTGAACAGAGTCATGGAAATCAGTGTAGAAATAGCAGCAGTTTGGGTTCTAGAAACAGTTCGACAGTTGAACTTACGGAAACATAATTTGTAATGAGCATTTCATTACTATGGTTTTATTATAATTACAGTTTGGGAGACCACCGTAACCCACATACATATCTTGAATGAAGCTTTCGATAATTTCGATGACTTGGCCGGTATCTTACTAATTACACCGCGGAGTGAAACGATAGCTCGTATAATATTGAGGGCAAGGGAATTAGGGGTGTTATGCAAATGCGATCCAAAGAAGAAGCGTCAGGCCTTTAACAAGCTCGCGGTTTAATTGAATAACGGTAGCCGGTATTTTTAAGCCAGGTCGGATTGAAATTTAACCGCAGCGAAACCGGGAACAGTCGGATCGCGGCCGTTCGCGAAAAAACGAGCGCGAGTGGTCGGCGTAATTAAACGCAATTAAACCTGTCATTCTGAAGATACCGGCGGGCTCGTCGTAACTCCTCGTTCACGGGGTCGCGAGCACCGTAGAGTCGCATGCAGGGCGTAGTACTTTCGTTAAAAAGGAAAAAAGACCGGGGAACCGACGAACTGCTTCGCACCGAAGTTTCGAGGCATTAGGTGTGCCTCGGATCACGGTGTTTACATCGACATTTCCGGTGACACAAATAAATGGGAAGAAAAGCGACGAGCGCGACTGCTCGGCCTACGGAAAAACGGCAAAAAAAAGTCTCTTGAGGGGAAAGAGGAAGAGACGCGACGGTTTTTCTTCCCCTTCTGTCGCTACGACTAATTCGGTTTCGCAGTAATTGCATCTACCAGCCCGATTCTATAACCCATCGAACTTTCCAGACGATTATACGATCGATTTCATGGTGAAATTTTTGCGATCCAGCAACATCGTCGGGACCACGCCTGCTGGCTTTTTTTTCTATTTAATTTCGTTCGGGAACGGAAGTTGCAAATGTACACACAGCTTGCCGATCGTCCCCTCTGGGTCATCCTCGGCCAAGTCGAGGCCTAGACTCATCGAGAAATTGGATTTCGAGCGGTTTCGCGGCAGTAAATTAATTTACGCAAATCTTCCGCGGGTATGAATTTTTCCAGCACTAATTTCCCCAGAAGCCAGCACGCTCCGCGGGATACAGTCGCTGCGAGGCCGTTACCACGGTAATTACCTTCCTACCTTCGTTCTGCCTGGCTTTTTTGTCTCATAACCAAGTAACTATCTTAATTGCTTTCGCTTTTCTGGCGCTGGATACGGTCCCGACTCCCCACGCCGGGGCTCGTTTTTAGATTTAGCTCCGATTTCTTCCGTCCAACCGATCTCTCCAGCGTCTTTTCCTTTTGGTATAGTTTCTCCCTCTTTTCTTTTTTTTTTTTTTGTTTATTCCCCTCGCGGTTTCGTTTAGGCTCGCGATATATTTTTTTTTCTCCTCGCCACCCATGTCGTTTATGCTTCGTTTGCTTTCTTTCTCTGTTTCGTTCGCGGTATACCGACACCTTCGCCGGCCTCGGTTTTCCGCGTTTCAACGTGACGCTCTTTCTCCCTCGTTGTCTCTGGCAGCCGGCGATAATCCCGGATCGTTCGTGCGACGCGGCTGCGTGACAATCCTCCCGTGGGAATTTCGAACGAAACGACCCGTTCCGCCAATTTTCACGCTGTTAGCCGCCATTGCGTCGGCCCGGCTCCTCGTTATTCCGCTTAGAAAAATTCGTTGAATGAGACACCGAGCCGCGATGGAGTCTATACGATCGGTAATTGTCGGAGACACCGGCGACACGCCGAGGAGAAGAATATTGTATCCGAGAGACCGAGGCTTTACTGAAGGCGCGACCATCAGATTACTGGGTTGTTATCAGCAGGAATCCGGGCTGCGAGGTATTGTTCCAGGAAATCTAAAAATTGCTACAGTCAACGGGATACGTGGTAGCATACGGTTCCGCGAACTTCTACGCCGTTCGAAACGAGAACCGATAAATCGGAAATAGCTGTTACGTTTCCATCGATCCAGGCAATTGTCTCACTGTTTGTTGCACAGGAAAGTACATGTGTATTAATGAGCTTGTGATCGTTACTCGATCGGGATTAATCTTGAATGACTATTAGACCCAAGTGTCGAATCAATGGGTTCGTCTTAGAATCGTTTACGCACCTATTTAATCGTAAAAATAAATATTATTTATTTAATCGTTTATACTCTTATTTAATCTTCGTCTTTCCCTGTGTCGATTTGACACAGTTTTCATGGTTCCTTGAAAAACAGTACGTTATATACATCGTTTTCTCAGCTGTGAAGAAGTTTTTCTGTCTTGTTCTTTCGAATGAAGCAATTCAAAAATTTACTTGTTTTTCCTGCATGTTCATTGTTTATCATTGTATCGATTTGATAGCGGACGATTAACTGAGCTGAGAAAATAATTATTCCCTTTCGAGTGAAAACTAAAAAATTGGTAAATATAGGAAAAATTATGTCAAACAACGCACAGTTTACAAGGATGAGATAATTTATATAAACGTGCTCTCTGCGTAACCTATAATATTGGGTTGGGGAATAAGTTCTCGTAACGTTTTTATATTTTCTTTGTTTTACAACGATTTTTTTGCTGTTTGACAAAGTGTATAATATTCATTCGATAGAGCTCTTTCTGCTCTACAAAACTGTGCTAATCGTCTTTTTGAGTAATTTAATTTTTAATTACTTTTTAGGCTTAGAAATGGAATGTCCAGGAGGTAAAAATCAACATTTTCGACACCTGCTCTTCTTCGCGTTTCATCGAGGCCAAAAAGCTGCTGAAGCAGTCCGGGACATTTGCAACGTATACGAAGAAGGTGTCATAGGCGAGTCTACAGCACGGAAATGGTTTGCAAAGTTCAAAAATGGCGATTTTGACGTCGACGACTCGCCCCGCAGCGGAAGACCTTCTGAATTCAAAGCTGCGATCATAAAACGATTCTCAATCATCTTCTTTCAATGGGATTTGCCGAAAAATTGGGAGCCTGGGTGCCTCACGAGCTTAACGAAAACAACAAAGAAAATCGCCTTCAAATTGCTTCTCAACATCTCGCCTGAATTCACTCTGTTACGCTACTCTCAGTTTATTAACACTTTGACTGCCAAATTAGAAACCTCAAAAATTCCATAAAATCAGTGTTATTTAATGAAATAAAAATTGAAAAGAATTAAGTGGATGATATTGAGTAGTACTCCAACTTTCTTGCATATTACAGATCCTAATAACATTTGGTACAATAAATATATTAACGTAAAAATTCATTTTAAAACCTAGACAAATAATTCCGTGACCCACATATGGGTGACATGGCAGTCAACGTGTTAAAATTATTAGGAAACAAATCTATTTTCACAGTCTATAGATTAGACGAACACCAATAAACGGTTCCCTCAAAATCCATCGATTTTCCTCGAACAACGAACGTTTCGGAAGACAATTGCTCGGATCGGTTCAAACGAAACACCCTACGATGCACACTTCGAGAAATGTAATTCAAACCTGCTCCCGGTGGAGTAACGCGAATCCGTGTTTTTTTTTTTTTTTTTTATTAAGCTATAAAACCCCACATGGGATTATTAGCAGCATGCACATGGCTGTGCATGCTAACATTACATTACATAGGTAACTTATAAACTAGGATTGAGACAATATAATGAACATTTTCGAATACAATATTAACACTAAAGATATAAACAATGAGACTTAAGAAACGAATGTATGAAAAATAGAGGACAAAGAAAGGGTCCACACAAAAAGGAATCTATTGTATAGGGTGGAAAGAAACCCTTGTTGCAGAGTTTGCGAATCAAAGCGTCTCTATTACTGTCATAGATCGGACATTGCCATAGCACATGATTAGGATCCTGTACTAGACAACCACATGGACAACCCGTGTCAGCAGCAAGTCTAATCTTAAAAAGGGAAGCCCCTAGTTGAAAGTGTCCAGATCGAAGTCTATTAACCCAACAAATGAATTCTCTGGGGAGCCTCAAGTGAGCAAACCAAGGTTTAGGCCCAGGATGATAATATGAACTGAAAAATTTTATGGCGAATCCGTGTTGCGAGAAAGCAAAAGAAACGGCACGAGCTGGGTCCCCGCATCTTATCCGTGTTTAGATCGTTCAGCTCCACGGGTCTGACTGTGTCTAAAGCGATTTCGTGACTGCAACCGAGTGTGCAGGGTTTGAGCGGCAGCTTTCAGAATGTCATTATTTCATGGAAAGCGTTGTTACCCGCGGCTAGAGTCTCCGGCCTTCTTCACCGTTGAAGTGTTTACTCGAAACTCGCTCGGAGAACGAACGTACGGACGCGAGGCCCCTTTTTTCCGAAGGAGCGATTTTTTTTTTTTTTTAATTCTTTGCCCGCCGCGCCGCGGCCGGAATTCGTTAAAGTTGTCGCGAGCGTGGCCTATGATATTCGGAGAAGCAGTCAACCCCTTTTTTCCTTTCCATTCTCGTGTCCCGCTTTTTTTTTTTTTCTTCGTTATGCCACGTCCCACGCTCTGGCATGCATCTGTACCGGCGCCACCGCAAAATTGGACAGGGACCTTTCCCTGTCTTTCCATTTCTGCCCGTGAATCCATTTAGTCCTTCTACCCTTCTCTCGTCGCACATTTTTGCTCCGTTAAGATTATACAAATTGAGGAATACGAGTTCACTTATTTTTCCAAATAAGCAATACCCGCTTTTATTACCTGCCCCATTTATTTTGTCTGTTCGAAATCGAGTACACAGTGATTTCTCTGTATATGTCGCCAAGGCCTGGGTGATTAACGTCACGGAATTGTCCCCACTACCGCGGGGTACACCGCTCGGATGATACTCGACGCTGACAAGACCCGTGTTGTTGACATATATCGAGGATTCAGTGTATTTACCGGAACGTTTATCAATTCGTTAAGTACAGAGACATTTGGTAACGTAGGAATTGTTTTGAATTACAATGGCATTTTCAGTGGCCCCTCGGAGGAAACAGTCAAAGCAATGAGGTTAGGTTAGTAATGACCAAAAAATACTTTTACGCCCCGCCTAGAAATCCGAGTTTATGATCGTTGAACAAAGCGGCCCGAAGTTTCAGAAGTCGTTACAAATAATGGCTCGCGGCAATAGCAAGAAACGAACAAGAGAGAGGGACAGATAAATAAAAGGTTGGCGATGGTATCGAAGCGTGTTTCATGGACAAAGCAATGTCAACAGGACGAGCAATCGGTTCGCACAGCGAGGAACATTATGATCCAGGGAACGATCTAAGCCCAATAAGAAGAGGAATCGAACATTCGTGACAGATGTTAGCAAGTAAGTGAATCGGCCCCATCAATCACGGACAGATTCGTATCGGTAGTCAGGAGGGCACACGTCACTCTTGGAAGGTGCACGAATTTGCGCGTGCGTGGGCGTGTTAGAGGGACTCTCTCTCTCTCTCTCTCTCTCTCTCTGTCTCTCAGATCTATGAGCGATTCCAGAATCGTCCGCGCCCGGCAATACGTAAACTTCTCCCGGTTTAATTGGCCGCTCGGTCAGGCTGCCTCGTTAATTACCTCCCATTTAATTAGCGCTTACCCTCTTAGAGTGTAGCCAGGGCCACCCTCGCGAGCGATGTAAATCACTGACTTTAGATGCTCCAGCGATTCGACGCGTTCCTAGCCTCCGCGTTTCTCGTGAGGAAACGAACGGAGACAAGACTCGCCGTTGACTCTATTAGCGTGTTGTTTTAGGGCCCGTGGATATATTGCGTTTTCTACAGCCCGGAATTGGATTCAAAGCGGTTCTACTCTTTAAATAACCGAGGACTTCGTTGCGAAAGTGCTCTGATAAATCTACTTGGCTCTGCCGGTAGAATACTCGGAAGAGACCACTGTAATTGGTCAAATTAAAATCCCACCCATTGTTCTTTCTGTCTCCTATATCTCGGTGGCAGAAATGTCAGGCACAAGCTGCTGCCCCACTGAAAAATAACAGACAACCCGTTATATTTTAAAATAACAGTTTTGTTGAGTTTTACATTTTATGTGGTCACCAGCGTTTTCCACATGTCTCTACCAACAGTTTACAGGGTGATCCATGAATCACTATATTAAGAATTTTAATTTTTTTAAAACGAAATGATTATTCCATTCAAAAATGGCCTAGTCACTTTTGGGCCACCTTAGTAGTAGAACGATTAAAAGAAATTAAGAATGTCAATATATTGTCTTCACGCTTTTCGATTTATTAAGACCCCTATTTCTTAGATATAAAGATCCTCGGAGTCTAATTATTGCTTCAGGTACTTGTTAATATCTTTATCTCGCGTGTTGAATTGTTAACATATCATCGGTTATTGTAATATAACTGCAGAATAACCTCCGGAGGTTACAACTGTACAATAAAAAGAAAAAAATATTATCATCGGTTGCTGGAGTCAATTTTGATGTCGAACATGTTAATCACTCGGGACTGAAGTTAAGAACGGTTTCTTCACGGTGTCTACCTGTATCCGAGTTATCCAGAAAAACGAAACTGGGATCGTGAGATACGGTGTTCGTGAGATTCCGATGGCCAACGTTTCCGCTAATGGATCATTCGGCCAAGACAAAACAAATGGATCCACCCCTCTTCGTTTCGTACAAATGGAGGTCTGGCCCGATGGCTTCGTGTTTAACCGTCTCTTAGATTTGTCTTGGGAGCCGGTCACGCGGCTTTCAGTGAGCAATTTTACGCGGAACTATTATCTCGACTTAGGAAATTGCGGCATGTATCACGCTCGCAAAATGGCTACGGGTGCCGCTCATTGTCGTTTTTCTTCATTTCTTTTTTTTTTTTTTTTATTTATTTCTCTCTTTTTTTCGTCAGAAAAATGCTTCATTCGCCGATTGCTCTTCCCGGCTATTTGTTTCCCGGCCTTATCGAACATTTATAACGCGCAAACAAATAGTATTTCCAGTGGAAGCCGCGCGAATAAATTTCGTGTTTCGAATTTTTGCAACTGATTCGTCGGGGCCGCGTTGCGCCCCGTAAATGTAAACTCTTCAGCTTCGCATACATGAAATCCTATTTTCATAGATTTTCGATTTCATAGATTTAAAAACAAAAAAGAAACAACACATGGAACACGGTGAACATTTGTTTTTACGCTTACGGCTACAAAAGTGCTACTCACTGTTAATTTTTTTTTTCATTTGATTTGATCAATATTTGGTGAAAATAAATTTCGTTGGGACTTTTGAAATGTAAGAAGGTTACATGAATAATTACTGAACAAAACTAAATGTATTAAATTACCAATCAGTATTGAATGATCAAAATCACTTCTGCCTAACCAACTTTGCTAATTATAACAAGATAATTTTATTTATCAATTCATATTACTTGCATATGCTATTGCTTCGGCCAACGTGTTAGGTAAATAAATATATTCAAGCCGCTGATTGAACAAATATTTGGGTAATATTGGTGTTATTGGTATTATTTTGGTATTTCATATATAAATGTTAAAATATGTCTTTCGACGAAAAGCAGGATTGCTCCAACAGCCTTCGGAGTTAAATGTATTAAAATGGATTTGCAAACGAGGCAAGATAAATATCGGAAAAAGGAAAACATCGTGGCACTGATAAATTTTCACCGTTTCATTGCGACCTGTTATAGTGACAATACAAATCGTATCCGTATGGCTATAACAATTACGGTTCCTGTGTGCGGCGGAATATACACACTTACGGGCACACATTAACCTACGGGAGAAGGGAGTGCCACATTTGAGATAATTATTTATCGAAACGTTGCGAGCATACCCAACCTCGTGCAAACAGGCCTGATCAATAATCGTGATTGGTAAAGAAGTGTTGACACAACGTCGTTCGACGAAGCAGATCCTACTTTTCGATTATGTCAAAACGAATCATCGTCGATCACAGGCCGATGACGAATTGAAATTTGAAGATCAAAGATAATTGAATAAACCAACGTATTAATAGGATAACTTATGATTAGATTGCGGACATTATGCATTTGTGAGAAAAATGAGTGGGGAATAATAAAACTATTACCGAAATATTATAGTGAACTTAATAAAGTTATTAAGAGAAGAAATTAATTCTCTCTCTCTCTCTCTCTCTCTCTCTCTCTCTCTCTCTCTCTCCCTCTCTCTTATGTAACCCCTCTTTTTCATAATTGATGCAGAAAATTTTTACTTTGCATAAACATACTCAGCCCACATGTTACATTATTAAATCGAAGTAGATGTAAATGATGATAAAAGTATCTATAGCAAAGTAGAAGTAAATGATAATTCTGCGACGTTTATCATCCAGACCTTAGCGGCATATATAGAGAAATTATTGTATTTCTTGCACAATTGAAAGAACCTGTAGCAAGTAATTTATAAACACCATACCTTTTTGATTATCAGCCCTATTTTCTCAATAAACTTTTTAAACTACAATTGAAATTTGAACAGCACAGAAATAGCAAAGCTGACGAAAGATTGAGTTATCCCATAGAATAAGCAAATGTCAGTACCACTTTTTTATTGATATTATTTATTTTAATGATATTATTGTGTTTCATTAACTTTACCCTCGCACTAATTCGTTGACTTGTTCATCGCTGGCATGTTAACTGTCGACGCAAATATTTTTATCAATGGAATCTCATAGTTTCAGATTTTTATTCGTCCAAATTCGTTACCGGCTTCATTGTGCAATCGTTTATGGAGATCCAAGTCTCCTCCGATGACAGCTTCGGCTAGCCGACGCGACGATTACTCGAATTCTGCTGGTAGCCGCCTGAAAAACGATACACAAACGGGACACGCGTGTTTTTTTCTCCATTCTCCCTTTTTTCTGCTCTACTTCGTTGACACGCGCCCACTCTAATGGATTTATACGACACTTTCGCATCGAATGTATCGGTCGTACACCGTGTAGCAATATTTTTCGTACGTTCTTGTTTTTTTTTTTTTTTTTCGTTGATAACGGGAGAAACGACTTGCGCTGAAAATGCCACGCGGGGTGAAAAATTTTCATGGCGAGATGATTTGTGGTGAAGCGCGGGTGATACAGTGCATGCCTGCTGGCTTTGAATTAGATCTTCCGGTGTATTAACTATGTACCTGCGTAACTTGTCTTTGCGTGGCAGGAACACGATGATTTGAATTAATGTTCTAACGTTTTCGATCGTGTTCCCTATATTTTTACACGCAAACGATCATGTGCTTTTTATCCTGCGAACCAACTGCCGTCGGCATTTTTGCAACTGTGATCTTCGTTTCTTAATACCAGTTGACTACGTTGTGACACCGAATTTGGCGAAACTTCACCTTGGAAACCCAGAAATTTTTAACATTTTATTATATAATCCTGCACAGCTTGACGTGAAAATTCCAAAAATCGAAGTTTCAAGACGAGGAATTTACTGGTTGAAAAGTTATGCGTGGTTAATCAACGATCTAGTCATATGAGAAATCATGAATCACCTGCAATGCCCCTTTCAGCTATGGGAGGGACAACTTATGATTAGATAAGGTACTTAGTTTTTAGTTTTAAGGTAAGGTAAGGTTTTTAGTTTTCGAATCATTTGGCGCGAGCTCGCGACACTGTCCAAGGAATAAGTCAGTCGGCCAAGTTGAAACGTGGTGGAAGACAGCAATTCGTGTGCGCGTCATAAACTCATTTGACTCGAATAAACCGAATGCCAATAGGGTCAAAGGTGGAGGAAACGTTTTCGGGTTAATGAAGACATCGTTGCGTCGCGGTTGAAGTGAGGCATCGATTCGCGATGCAAGTGGATTCTGATACGCATCGAGGATTAATCACAGTGGGACGGTGACACGAATGTCTCGTGCAAGTGTGTCGCCTATGCATTTTTCACCGGGTCGTCAAACGACAATGAAAGTGGGTGATTCGATGGGCTCGGAAGTGGAGGAACGTGTAATTTGGTTGAATCAACGAACGTACTAAAAACTGATTGGCTTTCGAACAATGTTCCACGATCGTCGGAGCTTGTACTCTTTCCCTGTTCTTGCACGAAGAGCTGCCAACACAATTGGATTATTGAACGAAAAGATCGCACGTTTATGCTGTCATCAGGTTTTCAGGGATTCCACTATATCGGAAGTACAATGGTATTAGCATAATATAAAACCTACAAGAACAAATTAGGAAGTGTGTATACATTGCTGCCAGCAATTTCATTTTTAAAGTTCTAAATTAATCTGCATGTTCCCACGATTTTAATTACATTGAGGATTAATAAGGTACCTTTGCACAGTTTATACAGAAAATAGGCAATTTCGAAATATTTATAAATTAAAAATTCAATAAAGAAGAATAGAGTGACTTCCCACAAATTTTCTCCACGTAAATTATTTGACTCAAATGGTGGAAGTCATTGAAAATACGGTAAGATCCATTAAATAGTAAGAAGAATTGTAAATTGTTTTTCAACTTGTTTCGTTTTCTTAAGTAATCATTACACATTCGAAAATGTTCAATTGAAACAAACACACGATAAAATTTTGTAATTAATTACCATGTTACTGATGAACACTTTATATATTATTCGTAGAATTAAGACCATTTGGAATCTCTGGAAACCTAATAATAGCACACATACGCTATATCTTCTGGCAGGAGCGTATTTCAGAAATGTGTTCCATCTATTCTTCCCCGTGGTCCTCTCGCAAATTTCCAAAAAAGAAAGCAACGCAATTAAGAACAAAGGACAGCCGGCTTTTTCGTTAAATTAATAATTTGCACTGCTGAGTTTGCTATAGAAATCCCGAAGTTCGGAAACTTCGTCCCGGCGTAGGAAGCTTTTAAGAACGTGTCTGACGTTCACCGGCGTATTCTACTTACCGCCTACTTTTCGGTACGTTCTACAATAGCTCAGTCTCTACGTGCATATACTTTACACCTCACATAAATCAAGGTAAAGTTTTCCGGGTGTCCCATTTACAACTTCCAGCTTCCGGAACTTCGAATCAGGCTTCGTCGCACGATTGAAAGTAACAAGAATCCGGATCAGGGGAAAGAACAGTCGTCTCCGAAGCGATTTAGAACAATTGACAAGTTCTCAGCACGTAAGTGCCTGTTAACAACGTAATACGTATTATTCGCGGACGATCATGCTCCCTGCGTCGTTGTTTAACAGGAATTTAACAGGAACACGATTCTCAGATATTTTAAAATTAACTTAACGTTTTATCAAACTGTTCGAATGCAGTTACATTTTATCAATAGTAATAACTTTTATAGACAGTAGTAACGAGTATTTAAGTAATTATGCATTTTTATGTGAAATAAGAATTTTTGCATTAATTGTAAGACGCAAGGACCACATTTATTTCTTTTTTAAATAATTTTAATGAGTTAGAATCTTGAGTAAGAGAAACTTAAAAATAAATAAAAGCAATTGGAAGCAATCGCGTGCACATGTAAGGGTACAACAAGAAGGCAAACATGTGATTGGCCACTCTGTAACCATCTCCGGTATTGCCCGCCCCCCGGAGCCCCGGAAGCGAGTAGTTATCGAGCAGCTATTGTAATAGGAATGCGGTGTCACGATCGATTCCGAAAATTCCGTTGTCGCAATATGCTCTTAACAAGAGTATCCCGAGAACGCTCGCAGCGTTCAATTAGGGGATCGAACCTATGCCGGGACACCACGAAAATTCGCCCTAGTTGCGAGGCGTCGGTAATGTAATTTCGCAGCTGCGAAAACCGTTGGCCGATACCGGGGCGTCAAACTTTGCGCGGGGTTACTTTCGATACCCGTTTGTTCCTAAACGACGATAACAGACGAGACGTCATGCCAATCTAGCTTAGGGAAAACTGTCGTGCGCAGGAGGATCACGAGGGACGGTCGGGTGACGTAATTTAAACGACGTGGTATAGCATACTTAGAACTTTATACGTAGAAATTATCAACGCGTTGTATGTTGACTTGCTAGTCCAAAGAATCCCAAAAGATCACAGTACCTTATCAAATATTAATTTTTAACACTTTGAGTGCCGAACCAGAACCCTCAAAAATTCCATGAAACCAAAGTAAGTTATTTAATGAAATAAAAATTGAAAATAATTATATGTGTGATTTTGAGTAGTCTTCCAACTTTCTTGCATTTTACAGATCCCAATCAAATTTGGTACAATGAATATATTAACGTAAAAATTCATTTTATAACCTGGACAAATAATTCCGTCACTCACATCTGGGTGACATGGCGGTCAACGTGTTAATTTTGCAAATTCTTTCCACGAGAATGAGAATCGACAAGAAGAAAGGCAAGTTTGAAATGAGATTATTCAAGTGTTCCACAGTTGATAAAAATAACGTTATTTTTCTATTTCTTATCCAAATTGGACGGATGAGGGACGATGTAATCGACAATGAAAAGTTACCCCTGCTATACGTCTGGATTATGCAAATCCTGATGGAATTTGATTTCTATGAATATGTTACGACAAGAATTACTTTTAATAGCGATTGAAATCCAAATATATTAACTCAGTGTATGGTGACAGTTTGGGAGCACAAGACGCAAATCGCTTTAGGGCGTTGATTGAACGATTGAATCGCAAAAGGACGGAACACGGGGTGGGCTCAGACATTAGAGGGTGTGGAATCAAAGCTCAGGTGGATAAGGGGATGTGTGCAGAACGATAACATTGTTAGGCGAGCGATCGAGGTTGAACTTGGTTGAGGATTCGTAAACATCTTACCGATCACGGATTTTTTCCCCGTCCAACGACTGTGTTTAATGTAATTACGCGGGCTTAATGCAACGGAGCGCTAATCGATACCCGGCCGATCATGCACGCCGGCGATATTACGTATCGAGGCGAGGAGCTGACGTGCTTAATAGAAGCGACATTAATTTCCTACACGGACTCGACTACCGACTGACCGATCTCCTCTCGTTCAGGTTACAGGCTTGAATAAAATTTTCGGCAAACTTCAAGTGCCGGTTAATGTACCCCGGTTTCCCCCATTTGTCGTTATTAATTTGTCAGTACCCGTTCCGCTATTATCGGGGTAGTAGATAATACAGGACGTCGCGCTTGGCATTTTAGTATCGGCAATTTCGGAATATCGGCCCTGCGGATGATGGAGCTTAATGGTCAGCGATTTTCCCTTTTCTTTCGTATTAAACGATTTATTGAGTCGCGATTAATGCTTTTGACGGGAGCACGGAGACATTATTCTATGACTTACAAATGAACGCTTACAAATTTGTTGATTTCCTGAAAATTTCGAAAAAAATTATCTCCTGCACGCAGTCGGCGACAAAACTGCTTTGCAAAAATGCCATTAGCATTTAATGCGTTTATGTGTTGCAAAAGACTATCATCATTCGATGCGTTTATGTTTTGCAATCAGTTATTTTTAATGTTTTAACTGCATTCAGTTCGACGAATTCCTTTCGACAGTGCACAACGATTCCACGACGTTTTTCCAAAGTTTTTCTCAATTTAAGCTGAGTCACAGTTTATTTACATATTTAAGCCTTGTTTATCGAGTTTAATAAATTATAGTTACTTATATTAGACGTGTTCGGTCTCAAGCAGACCGAACGTGAGATGTAAACACGCAAACGCGTCGGTAAGTATCGTGTTAAGCAACATCTTCGCGAGCTACGGAAATGTTTCTGCGTGCGTGGTGGTTGCAGGCACTTATGGTTGGAGGACATTGTTGGTCACTTACAGATCCGTTTATTTTCAGATAATTTCCTCGAAAAAAATCTCCTGGGGATATGTGGGGGTTGAATAATTTTTCCAGAAATTCTCAGCTGTGAAGGTTCCAAGTCTAGTAACTAATCGCCGCCGCTGGTAAGCAACGTGTCAAGCAACATCCTTGCGAGCTACGGAAATGTTTCTGCATGCGTGGTGGTTGCAGGGACATATGGCTGGAGGAAATTGTTGGTCACGAATCCGGTGAAATTTGCGAAGCTATTAAGACTACTTAATCAAGCGTCGCGAGGGGATCTAATGAAAGGAAATGCGCCCGCTGAGACCGGGCCGGATATAATTTACAAATTTATCGAATACCATTAATTCGCGGGGCCTAGCAACGCGTTCTGAAGTCAAATTTCCGTGTTTCGTCGACTGGGGCTGGTTGGTTCGCTAGGCTGTGCCTGCCGGCTTATCGATGGAAAATTATCCGCGGAATTGTAGCGGGAGCTCCCGTAGTTCCCACCGTGAATATCGCTTACGGAGCAATTACACCGTCGAAACAGCATAGACTGTGTGAACCCGGTTACCCCGATGATCGATTTTTTGAAAACGCGATTCCCTCGCGCTCGGAAGTTCAGCGAATTAATGCTTCATCTAGCCACCGAGCGATCGGACGGCCCGGGGAAATAATTCAAGAAGCGCGGTCGGATCGCACTAAAATGTTATTTGCAATCCTATTACTGTTCACGCCTGATTCAGTTACCGCGATTTATCGAATTGTTAAATTTATACGATTTTAGTGAATCCGCGGCGATTTATGAGCAACGCGACCGCGCCCGTTATTACGACATCTGTGTAACCGATTAAAAACGCAGATTCATACCGATACCCCTATTAACAAGCAACGCGATCCTCGATTTCTGACAAATTAACCGTTTAATCAATTTAGAGTCGAAATCAAATTTTTAGCGTGTTTATAACTAGCTTATATCTACAGAACGCATATTTAAAAGTTTCATTACGGGTTCGAACAAAGAAATTTCGAAAACTACCTTCTTTATTTTCAGTCATTTAGTAAATTATTGCACCTAAATGCTGAAAAAAAGCCGTCGTTTGGTCCAATTCGACAAAAAAGTTATTCTGATTTAACCCTAGGTTTACGGAGCACTAGGAATGACTATTTTGCGTTACCTTACAAAAATAACAAGAACCCACATATAACTATGCTACCCACATGTTTAGAAATATTTTAAAAATAATATATACCCAGAGAAACAAATTTGCTAAATAATTTCTCACGTATGAATCCTCAAAATTCTAATAATTTTCAATTAAAAATATCAGAACCCGTTAATTTGACGGCTCCCGTAAACGTAGCGTTAAAGGGTGTTGAAATCCTTTCGCGAGCCACTGTATGTACAGGGTGTAAAGAAACGTTTGGTCCTGGCAGCCGAATCGATGAATATCTGTAATTGTTCTTGACTTTGAATTTCAAGGTGAAATTTGTGTTCACTGTCATGACACGTCGAATATAACGCAATGAAAAGAAATTTGACCTTTAAACTCAAGCTGAAGGATAATTTTGCGGCAACTCTATGACACCCAAGACCAAACATTTCTTCACATTCCGTAGAGTGATATCAAACTATCCTTTGGTCGCGTTTTACGGTAGCGTCGCGTGCGAATGAAACCGAACGAGTGTTGCACGACATTTCGTTGCAGGTCCCGCGTGAGGAGTGTCCGAAATCACGGGAGAAATTTCGGTCTCGCAGTGAACGGAGGGTAGGAAACAACAACAGGGGCAGGGGTAGAGGAGGGTAAAAATACACGCGTGCCCGAGCGGAGGCGGTTCCGTCGGCGCAAACGCTCTCGTCCGGGAACTTTAGAAGTTCCGCGAGACCGGACGAAGACGGCGCACGTTCTACAGCAATGTAATTAAAACAGACAATGAGGCAGGCCTGAATGGGCAAGTTTTAAGAGTGCTTTCTTCGCCGGGCGGTTCTTCGAAGCGGCGAACCGCGCGCATTTATCACCGACAGACGCCCCCTCCCTCCTTCTCCACCCGGTGAGCGTCCGACGAAACACTCCATCCGGCCGAGAACGTTGAAACCTGGCAGTCGTGTTTCACGAAGGGAACAAAAGGGAAACCAGTCCGCCATTCCCGGTCTCGAGTACTTTAACGTTTACTTCGGAGCCCTCCCCGGTCACGGACGAATCCTAATTCGGTTGCCTCGAATTAATCAAATTATCACCATTTCGACTGCTCTGTACTAGGTTCTCTCTTCCCCTTTGTCCCCCCAAACTCCCACTCCCCACCCCTCGGGATCCTTTCGCAAGCAAAGCGATCTTCATCGAGCACCTCATCTCTGACACAACCAAACGACGTTCGACGAGGAAGAGTCTAAGTGGCTCAGCCTGTTAAAGGAGTCCGCAGGTAAACACGAATAATTCGATTTCTATTCCAGGCGCCCGGAGAGGTCAACAGAACATTTCAGGTACGTCATTGTGGCTTCGTAATCCCGTTCACCTTAAGGTACACAAACGGACTGCCGACCCTGTACACCACTGTCACTTAATCATCCTACCCCCCTTTTCGTCTCGATCACGTGCTCCCAATTATTCCAAGCCTGCGGCGTGTTCTCGCCGCGCAACACTCCATCTAACGACCTGCTGCGTTAATGATAACTAACGATCACGCTTTTATCTTCGATTAGCTGTGTACGGCTGCTGTGTCGAGGAGTCGCTCGTTCTGATCGAGTTCCTAATTTCTGGAGAGAAGGGTTTCAGTGAGGTCGCCAATAACGTACGGCAAGGGACCCAATTACTGCGGGGGTTCCAATCACTGTGCCTATATTAACTCTTTTTCTATTTTCATTCTAAAACTAAATTTTTCTTCCGTCTTAGAATATTTTCCTTCTATTCGTACGAAACTGATTTCCACATGTAATATTTAAATGTCTAGTAATCTGTTAAATAAAAATTTTGTAATGTAACAAATATCTTGTAATATTTTTTGCAATTAAGTAGACTTTTTGAAATGTGTGATCAACTTATTCGAGACATTATATGTTTATATTAAAACAATGAATTTTGCCATACAGCTTTGGCTACAACGAATATATTTTATTTCCTTTATGAAATAATCACGTTTAAAAATTGAAAATACCCATTTAGCAATATTTTAGGTAATATTACCTTCCACGCTGAAAATAAATATATTTCCCACACTGTGACTCTACTAATTGGATCACCCACTGTAGACAAACGATTTTCTAAAGTCCAGTAGCGTCTACCAAATCTTGTTCGATGTAAACGATTGAATATACTGAATATATTTATAAGTCCGTTATTGTGTTCTAATGTACACGAACAGTTCGTCCGTACGAAAGTGTGAAAATGAAAAATATTCCTTAAAGCGTCGTATTCAGTAAGGTGTGTAGTAAAATATTATTTCAATATCGATCTCTGCGTTCAGGTTAATTTCCCCGTTTACTGGATCATATAAAATAACTGCCACTAAACAGGCGCGAAAAGAGTTCATCCGGCGAGAAAATAACAGCGAAATGTTTGATATATAGAGCATAACCGGAATCACAATACTATTGAAAAACGGGACGTCTATCACGGTACAGTCAAATGAAAACCTCACTGTTCTCGAGGAAATTGAATGTAATTGAAACCCGCTCGGTTGACGCGTTTGTATACTAATTATAGCCATTATGACTCTCGTTTCGCGTTTTGAAATTCACTGTCTGATTTACTGTCATTGAAACAGTGTTTTTGCGTTGGATTGTACCGCAAACTTTGCTAATTTGAGCAAAATATTTTCACTTCCTCACACCGAAACCAATTGCACTCCGAATAAACGAATTGTTACAATTTATTCCAGCGTTGAATGTATAAAATTTCACGGATTAAAAAGTACACATTTTTAATAACTTCGCTTCCTTTTCTTTCCCTTTTTGACTGTTTAAACCAAACACTGACACAGAATTACGTGTATGATTTTTCAAAGAGAGAAGACAATTGGCGTTTAATTCGTCAAAAGTAAATGTTAAATGATAAGGAAACGCCTTTCCACACGCTAATTGGTGTTGAAATTCGTAGAAAATTAGATTTCATAAAATACATTCACCTTCTACAATCTAAATATGTTCTTACCCTATATTAATTCGGTTTCTGTCGCAGAAACCGTTTCTTCTCGTCTTCCGTGATTAAAGTAAATTAATTCATGTAAGTTAATTACTGTTACTAAAGTGAAATCATTATCATCCGCTGAAACGTCATTTAATCTAACTGCGTAATTACTTTTCGAAACAGAAAATTCTACTCTTTTCCAAGATGCACATTTAGATTAGAGAAAGCGTTCTAGTCGGCAAAAATATAAGTGTACTAAACGGAAATTATGGGAAAAAAAGCGCAGTATTCTTTTCACACGAGAATACCATCCATCGAGAGGTATTGCGAACTGGAACGCAGGAGCTCATGATCTGTTCCAGATATCAAGAACTTCGACGCGATTAGCTATTATTAGATCGCAATTAACGCGACGATGTAGGCCTCGAGCCTGGAAAATCTTGATACAGACTATTCCGGTAATGCCGTGGAATCCCGCAATAGTGCATATCCGCATGCACAGCTCTCTCAAATGCTTATTAACACGCAAATTGTTTTTCTCCTCGAGATAGCATAGGCTGCGATCTGGCCATCTATTATTTTATTGTTCACTGTACCATATTTCTAACCTATTCACCGAAACTTGAACAGCGCAATTTATCACTACAATAAAAGCGACTAGCGAGACTAACATATCGATTGTTACTGGCTTACAGTGTTTCTTGCGAACCGCATGAATTAGTTATTCTATCGACAAACACAACCGCGCGCGAATGTTTGAACTGAAAACATTTCGAGCATCCATTCATGGTTGCTCAGAATTGTTCTGACCACAACGAACACGTTATGCGTTGTTATTTATGGGGTTGCACTTGTACTTAATGTTACACACGGAACTCAGTGTGCCTTATTGAATTTCAATATTCATTTCAAGGATCATATTACGAAATTGAAAACCACGATCGAACGGCCGGATTTTTATTCTACTGATATTGAAATTATTAAATATAATAAAATCCGCATAAAATCGAAATAAACGTAAACTCTCTACGTTTCGTCTTTTTTCCTCTTCCGCAGTAACCCTCGCCATCGATGGTGAACTTTAAATTTTCGTTGTAAGCACAGATGAGAAAGTGAACAATCTTGGGCTGCACTTTCCTCCTCAAAATTCCTATTTTTATAAAGCAACAATACGCCCTCTCGGTGCTGAATGAAATCGAAGCGAAGCTAAACGTCTAAGCACATTGTTATTAGCATTTTCATGGGTACTTGGCCGAAGAGTTAAACAATTCTGTCTGGCCACAAGTCGGCTAATCCCCTTCGGGCGTCCGAACATCCACGAATCGGATCCAGCAGCTCTGCTATCGGTGTCCGGGCGAACTTTCCGTCAACGCTCGCATTTTATTGGTAAATCCATCGCGTCGTAAGTTGAACGATGGACCGCCCTAATGCTACGTCGTAGGCGGAAGCCCGAACGCAAACCCGTATATCGCTTTTAAATCCGTTAATGCCAGTTTGGAAAGGCAATTTGCATAGGGTTCCGCTGTAACGTACACGGAACGCTGGCTCCCGACTATCATTGCTGCAAGTTGGATCCGTATCCTGTTAATCCTTCGGACTTTGCCGGTGACACTTTCGCCGTCACGGACATCGCCGATACTTTCCCGCGGGCGGAAGAATCGCATACAAATGAACTCCTCGGCGTCTAGCACAGCACTCGCACCGTCTTCTTTCATCCACTTCATCCGGCAAAATACTCGATATCAAGCCGTCATACGAATCTCCTTCCCTGGGCCGGCACGCGTGTCGTCAAGCTCGTTCCTTTCCACCTTATTTCCCTCAATATCGCGCAACTGTCTCGTATTTCCTTTCCCCGTGCCCCGTTTCCCCGACGCATCCATCCGGGTATCACCGGGTATCCCATATTCGACTTCACTCCTCACGATTTTGTCACTGCTGCCGACTTGTCACACCCACTTCATTCATTCCGAAAATATACCGGGTGCTCGCCACGAACGTATACAGCGAATTCTCGATACACACTCCCGTCCATAAATCACCGGACACTTACTCGTTTTCAGCAAAAGAATGATTAAAACACAGATACAACTCTCTAGCTTCATTTCATTGTTGATCTTGTAATATTTAGCTATTTTACGATAATTTCGGTATGTAAAAATAGAAATAAATATTAGTTATTTAAATAAACGTTTAAAAAAGGAACTGCATGCGTAAACACTCATTTCGTTAGGTTTCCATTCGGTACATGTTGGGATATATTGTTCGCTTTGGACGTTCAAAACAATCAGACGACTATATTTGGAACATTATAAAGCGAAGTCAGTGTTTCTTCTGCATTTCAAGTTTGACAGTGCATGTGATCAGTAACATTTTCTCGTATTGTTTAAAATAAGCAAGATATTCAAGTGGACAGAGTTCAGAATTCGCTGAGACTGCAAAAAGACCTGTAGATATGTATAATACAAATACCTGTAGCCATCATCCTGTGCTTGCTTACTGTTTATTCCGAGGTACACCATCCAACGCTTAATTTTGATTGGCAGCAGTATCCAGGTTGAGGGTAAAAGTGCAAAATAGGGTCGTTGTAATAAACTCTACGGAACATTCTAATTCTCGCCAACGATTTTCAGAAAAGACGGGTTCGAATTTCTTCTTCGTCTCTCCGTATATTTCGCTATTCCTTTCCGCAGATCCGTGCATTTCGTGTTTTTATGTCGCCATTAGTTTTTATTTCTGACCCGCGTCGTGTCGTTCGCCGCGAAACAAATTTTCCCGGCTGATCGTGAAAAATCGTACACGCGTCCGGCATCCAGAACTTTCATCCTGCTTACCATCCGGCTTTTTCGATTGATCTCGGTCTCGAAACTCTCTCCGTTTCGTCTTTTTTCCTCTTCCACTGTAAACCTCGCCATCGATGGACTGCGCTAAAGGCGAACTTTAAATTTTCGTTGTAAGCACAGATGAGAAAGTGAAAAATCTTGGGCTGCACTTTCCTCCTCAAAATTCCGAGCGAAAGCAATTTTAGAAAAATTTGTTTACACATTACCCAGTGAACTGATCTGGCATCTAAAAAGAGCTCAAGTCATTTGGTACAAGTTAAGACAAGAGTTGTTCAAAGGTGGCCATTTAATTTTGTCCCCGATTGTAGATACACTACATAAATGAAATAATAGGTGTAAGGAGTGACTCAGAGAAAGATGTTGAATATGTATAGAGAAAGACTAAACGAAGCAAAAACAATAGGCTTGTTTCGTTTATTGTGCGTAAATGTTATAGCGAAAAAAGAAAAGAGAGAAATAAAATTTAAACTCCAACATTCCAGAAGAGATTTTATTTGATTAAATGATAACACATTAAAGGCGGGAGTCGTAGTACTACGATTTATCTCGCGTTACCTAGCATACTTTCGTCCAGATCCC
Source organism: Seladonia tumulorum (assembly GCA_913789895.3). Taxonomy (NCBI): domain Eukaryota; kingdom Metazoa; phylum Arthropoda; class Insecta; order Hymenoptera; family Halictidae; genus Seladonia; species Seladonia tumulorum. Next base: position 11,570,134 of record OU565269.1, on the reverse strand, counting down.
CCGCCTTTAATGTGATAATTAAAAGGCAAGCCTGCTCCAAACGTTTTGCAACGGAAAGTGAAGTTTGATTGTGGAACAGAAATTTTCCTCGATCAATGGTCCAGTAATTGAAGGTTCGTTGGGAATTCGATTGATCGAACGTTCCAAAAGATTGGGTCCGTATAAATCTTAAAAGCCTTTTATGCATTTGTTCCATTCTCAAAGCGGAACAAAGCCTACTAAAGCCTCAGACATGTAACCAGCTGCTCCGTACGGATTCAACCGAAAATATCCCGTGAACCGTGCAAACGATTCCCTTGTCTTCCCCACGGAAGCGTGGTACTTTTAAAGCAGCGACGCAACAGCGGCAGAACAGAACAGAAAGAAAAAAGCTATCCAGGCTGCATCTCTGTCTCGATTAAGGCACGGCCGACGGTTTTTTAGGGCGAGCCACGGTTTAACGCTGAACTGGAAGGCACACGATGGTATGCACCGGATGCATTTGCGATACAGTTTGCGTATATTTGTTTCGGACCGTTCCTGCTGCCCATACACTCTTGGTCAAAACAATGGCACCTGTATGTGACTGTATCTTCAATTTCTCAAAAACTATATACAATTACTGAATGGCACGCACAGAGTTTGCGTGAGTTTGCCTGAGTTTGCGTCAGTTTGCGCGAGTTTTAGTCAGTTTACGTAAATTTGCGTAAATTTCCGTCAGATTGCGTAAATTTGCGTGAGTTTGCAATCAATTCGCGTGAGTTTGGCTGAGTTTGCGTGAGTTTGCATCAGGTTACGTAAATTTGCGCAAATTTCCGTCGGTTTGCGTAAATTTGCGTAAATTTCCGTCAGTTTGCGTAAATTTGCGTGAGTTTGCGTGAGTTTGTGTCAGTTTGTATGAGTTGCATGAGTTTGCGACTTGTTTAAGTGAGCTTTCATCAGTTTGCATGAATTTGTGTGAGTTTGCGTGAGTTTTCATGAGTTTGCGTAAGCTTTGTTTCGATATAGGGCGATAGCTCGGGACCGGCTTTCGTCGTATTTCGGATGAAGAAGAAAAAGAGGGGATAACGATTTTCTTATTTCGAAGAAAACAGCGTCATCTTATGTTGCAATGAAATTGTACATATCGAGCATATCCCCACCACGACGGGTCACGAATGACATTGGCATAGCATACGGGGGGGGGGGGTTAAAAGAGGAAATAAATATTCATTTTATTTCACTTCCCCACGATTAAACTGGAAAGTTTTTATCCTGCATAAAAATCCACAGTTTAGTCGGAACACTACTAAATTACACTGTGTTGTACATGTTTTGTAGAGTAGACTGTTTAAAAAGGTAGTATATATGTTTTTCATGTGGCAGTGAATGTACAGTAAATGTATAAATAAAAATGTACATCTTTTTCTACAGTTCTTTTTATCTTGCCATACAGGAGTTTAGTAGTTGTAAAAAAAAATTGTTACATCTATTGTTCTGTTTAGAGAAATAATAATAAATAATTCTTGTTTCTGGTCAGTGGATATAAAGTGTACTTCATAACTAATGTACGTGACAATTAACTCAGTATCTAAATAACAACAAGTTATTTAACATTTCTAAGTTGGTTATATACGATAAAAAAATTGACAATTTTAGGTAATTTTCAAATGACGTGTAAAATTTCCTTTTTTTTTTTACTTATGTTACTTTTCTTATGAACGATGTGCTGTTGGTAACTCTTGAAATGACTCGTCCGAACACAAAGCAGCAATGCTTTGCATCTAGTGCTACACCGATGATGTATAATATATGGCGCTGGCGGTGCTGCAAATGAATAGCCGCTGGACGCCATATGTGCGACCTCGGTGGTGTAGGAATCAAGATGGTTCTGTCGTATGAAATATGGCAAACCATAACACTGTAGTATGCAAGCCTTTTTAACATAAAATCTGCAACATGTTTCCTCAAGATTTTACGTTTCCGTTTTCCAAATCTTTTCAGTGGTGAAGCACTTGAGTGTCGCTTATCGAAACTCAAGGCTCTTTATATATTTATAAAACAAATATGCAAACAAACAAAATTATTTATACTATAATGCTAACATGTTTTAACGATAATTGCAACGGGTAAATACTTGCTAGGAAACTTTCAAAAATGTCTTTTAATCCAGCGGAACTCTGAAATATCAACAAACTCGTCCAAAAATATTAATTTAATATATTAACAGGTTATTGGCTGCTATTATTAGTAACGTTTTTGGGCAGTTCGGTATTCCAAACTACCAACAGTATCCCAAATATGCACCGCTTCCTCTAACCAATCGATCGGCAAATAAAAGCGGCGTGTTAGTCCCGACGCATTCCGTTCCATTACAGCGCAGCGTTAAATAAGTGGTAGCACGTAGAATAATGGGTGGTTTCCATCAAAATTCCTGGATCACTAACAACCGGCCGAAGAATACACGGACGAGTTGACCAAGGAAATCGACTCGTTAACTCGGTCCATTTCCCGTCGCCACGTGGTCCTGCGGTTCAGTCCGTTCGAGGACGTCTCCACGGTTTAAGGGAGTCAGGATAGGCGGTCGAAAACCGCAGGATGCGGCCAGGATTCACTGGTCGGCGTCCAGCTTGGCCAGGTAATCTACGGTGTGTCGCGTGCGAATTTACTGGCTTGAATCATGAGCGCTGATACGTCCAAGGAGTCGCTGTCGATACATCGAGCGTGATAAAAATTTTTAACTGCTGAACACAATCCTCTTTACCAGATCTCTCAATGTCCCAATTCTTTTTCCAATTCATTTGCTTACTATTTGCAACTTTGACTAATCACAACTGACCTCTCTGAAAGATAAAATCGATTCCAAGAAACAGAGACGAAGCAGAAATTTCCTTCTAACTGTAATGACTTTGATAAGTTAGAAATAGTTGATCCATATTTGAACATTTTTCATATCTTCCTATTCTTTCAAATTTTTCTCATAAATGCATAAAGTGTGCTGAACGATAATTAGACGACCCAATGCATTCGTCCACCCTCATTCAGGACACCCGTTATAAAGCCCTCGAAGGCTAAGAATCGCCTCGGTATCAGCCCTTCAGTTTACTTAAAACAGGACGGCGTTAACAACTGCGAAGGATTCTGTCGCTCCGAAGAAAAGGACAGAGAAAGAGAAACCTTTAAGTTTGGCTCAGAGAACAGCGATCCCTGGACGATAGAAGAAATGGGAACAGACTCGGTTGGAGGGAGAGAAAAAAGCCGGGATAAAAATGCTGGAACGATAAAGAGCGAGAGAGAAAGAGAGAGAGAGAGAGAGAGAGGGGGGAGTGAGAGAAAGAGAAAAAAGGAAAGATAACAGAGAGACGGGCAGCGGGGAGGACGACGGGAACTGGAATAAAAATGAGGGTAGTTACCGATGGCGGTTGGATCTTTCATTTGATTCCACGCTCCTAGAAAAATTGCATTTGTCCCCGGCAGCCTTTGGGCGCCGAGAAAGATACGGCACTGTGCGAAAGGGCGCCCCCGGGAGCTTTGCGCGGGATCAGATATTATGTTAAACGTTTTTAGTTATTCACTCGACGCTCCCCGGGTTGATTTCTTCCTCTGACGTAAATCCGTCTTTAGTGATCGCGAACGATTCTCGCTCGAGGAAACGATCCCCCGTTCGTTCGCCCGTTTCTTTAACGAATGGTTGACCTTTGAGGGAAAGCCTCGAGGACTTATCGGTGTCTTGAGGGTTCGCAGAATCGCTCTCACAGAGAGAAGAGGGGAGTGCCGGCTGATACAGAGCATCGACGGAGGACAGGCGCAATCGAAGATAACGCGATTCGAGAGATAATGAAATATCTGAGATCGTTTCTTTGCCTCCGTCGCAATTGGGGACGCTATCTCGACTCGCCAATTATAGAGTTCCGCGCGAGACAAATCGCTGCTCTGATACAGAATTCACCGGTCGAATCCACAGATTTTTTTTAACATTCCGATGCTGTTAGGTCGTCCCAAAAATATTTATTCAAAGTGTTGGGACGCAACGCAATGTGAGACCCATGAAAGTGTCTCTCAAACTACACAGACTTTCAAACCCTTCGACCCCCATTTAGAGGCAATAAATAAGTCCAAGGGTTGAAGACTCTTGAGTCCCAAGCGACGGGACTCATCCTATTCTGTCCACATTTTCTAATGTTAATGTGAATGTAATCACATTCAAATATTGTAAGACAGCGTCTGGATAATTTCTTAGATCTCACCCCCAATTCTCTCCTACGAATGTTTACCACTTCCGCCACAGATTTGCCCCCAGCCCTTATATACCCATCTTTGCGTCCTAATCCTCAGTCTTCAATAAGTCCTCACCTAGTATACAGTTAACCTTCATTCAGTCTTTATTTTATTCGGTCTTCCGTTAGCATATAGTCTTTATTCAGATTTTGTACAGTTGTTATCAGTATTAAAAGTTATTGTTGTTAAAAAGACTTTAATTTATTTAAGACTCAAAAACCCCACCTCTTATAAGAATAACCGAGCGCGGTTTTAAGTAATCGAGCCGGAGTGATCGATGCGAGGAAAGCCAAATTCACCGGTCTTTCCTATCCAAGCACGAACACGTACACAAAGAGAAACAGTTAAAGAAACAGTCTGTTCGCGACAAATATATTAATCTGCAGGATATACTGCTCTTCCAGGTGAAAAACGTGCAGATTTGACTAAAGGGACGAGTCTTACTAGCATTGGACAGGGTCGACCGAACGCAATTAATATTAATATAGTTAATAATTAGAGTGGCGTCGCGCGAAACATTTTGTCGGCGCGACTTTCGCAATACCCGGAATTTCATTTGAGCTGATTAAGCAGCGATTGCGTTTTTCGTAGCTTTTGTGTTTGGTGCGAGCAACCTTCGGATGCCACGCGCAGATAACTCCCCCCTCCCTCTCTTTTGATCCCTGCGCCGCTTTGTCAGGGAAATCGGTACGTCACGCTCGCCACGGAATTATCCCGATCCTGGTAAATGAACAACGAAAACAACTGTCACGAGCATCCTTTTGAGTGTCGCTCATTCGCTCGATATAATGAATTTTTGAGTTGATCGGGAAATATTGTTCGCGAATAAATTGTGGGAAACGGCCGACAAAGGTCGCGTCATTGTCGTTCCGGTACCAACACCGCGATAATTGACGTTTGATAGCGGACCCGTGAAAAATAGGTGCATGGTGTCGGTGTTCGATATCTTGGCTTCCCGCCGATAGTCACCTTCAAACGAATGCGCGCATTCTTCTAAATAGACGTCACGGGACACGGGAATCACAAAAGACCTATTCAAAATTGGTTTTGCTCGGTTATTGCCGGACGGTCGCGGATCATAATGCACCGAAAACATTGCCTCCTGGGACGCTATAGTTGGAAAGTTTCAAAGAATCGCGGTGTCACCTGAATTTCGGCGGCTCTATGAACGTTTCAACGGTGTTGCATTCATTCGACGCATAAAGCGCTGCAAGCTCGCCGTGCCGGGCGCACCAGTGCTATATTATAAATCTATTTTCTTCCGTGTCGATATTAATGGACATTTCGTGTATTTGACGCGCCACGGATTTTTGAATTACCGGACAATCGACTTGTTGCATCACCGTTCGAAACCGAATGTTTTCTATAGCGAAACTTCGGACGTCGAGGACGAAGCGTTCCAAAACGAAGCTGTTAGAGTCGTTAGAGAAATAAAATTGTACGCAAAAATAATACCGATTACATCCGTGAATTTTTGTCGTAAATATCTTCTCTATCATTACATACGTGAACATATTTTACAAGCATACGGATAAAACTATTATGAAAACACGCGTTTTAATATTTTTTACTTGGCCAACTCCTCGAGGAATTCGCCTGGAATGACAGTAATGGAAAACTTTAAATCAGCACATTTTCGTGAAACTCAACGGTAAAGTATGGTTTTATGGTCCCCATCGATCGTTTCGGTACACGCAGGTTGCAAATATTCTTGCAGAAAGCGATGTACCACGCTGAACACAAGAAGCACATTAGCTGTTGTTCATAACTTATGGAGGAGAAGTCTAACGTACAGCTCCGTGGTGTAGAGTTCACATGTTCCCTCGTTTAATTACGACAGTTTTAAAACTGCCTTCTCGACAGTTTTATGAATAAGTAGAGCAGTATTTACGAATAAGTTGGATTTAATTTTCCATGAACGCTCGTTTGCTTTATATGTATGTATAAATTCCCGCGAAAATTCCTAGATGACAGTATACAAACCATTTATCCCGAAATGTATCGTAAAATAGACATCAACGATTTAACCGTTTGATTCCCAAGCAGCGCGATCGCGCTGTTGAGATTTTATGTCGAGAAAACGCAGCACATTTCGAGCATTGTGGACAACTGACGATGCGTCACCAATTGTCGAAGTCGCGCGCTCAGATTTACTGACGCAAGTACACAGCTCACATTTTACAATAGATAGAATGATACTATAATAATGCAATAATACATTACAAAATAAAAATTCTCATTTCGAGAAAGGGCGGTTGCGCTGTTTGGGATTCTTCGACAGTGTTTTTTCAATACCCCCTGGGACTCAAACGGTTAATTCCGGGGGTATGATTTCGGTTTGGCAACTATCCGCGGCTAAATACGAGCACTCAATTGCGCACCGGCTTCAGGAAATCACGAGCTTAGTCAGTTTCAAATAAACCGAGATTGACGGTCCAAGGAACGTCCAATAGACCCGTCGATGGTTCCTTGGTGCGAGGGTATAGCTCGCCTAGATGACCACTTGGGTCGAAGGCCTGCCATTAGGTTGGCTGCCCCCCAACAGACTCAAGCGTCAGCAGCGTAACGCCCGTTTTAATAACGTGTCAGAGAGGAACGAACGTTGACGTTCTTTGGCTAGCCTGTACGCCAGCCGGAGGACAATGCTTGGTGCCCGTGGCTGGAATATTTTAGAGATAAGTTCGCTAGAACGAGGCTGACCGAGAAATGTTCCCAGGCTGTCCCGCTTTTCCCGTGGAAAGGGAGCCGAGGCTCTGTGGCTCTGGACAGGGAGAAGATTAAACTAGGAAGAAAGTCGAATGAACCGGGCTGGTGGAAGAACACCGATAGTGGGGGCGTTCCTGGTCAGAAAAATAGAGATGTTTCCGAAGAGGGTGGAGGAGAATGGGACCACGACGAAAACAAAAATCAGGAAAGAAGTACGGAAGAAGCCGGGGGACTCGTGCAGCGACGACAAGCCGTCGCGACGGGCCAGGTGGCGGAGGAATATATAGCAGGTAGGAAGGTATGCAAAGTTCGGAACTTAATTCATTTCTAAGGCGTCTCACGCGAACCCTGAACGTGCCGGATCGGACGCCGCGGTATTATAGTTACCATTGCGGCTTCCGTAGATTCGTGCTTCCGCAAATTATTAACCGCAATACCGGTGTTCGTCGCGGGCTTCGCTAAACAACTTCATCCCCAAACTGGAAGTCACGCCGGGACCCCATTGTTCGGCAACTTTCCACAGATTTGTCCGCGACAGCTTGTTCTTTTTATGGGAAATCGAAGGCACATGCGAGGCGAGATTAAAAAGAAACCGGAAAATATTCTCGTATCGGATCAAATTTCATGGCTTTGCTGGTCACTTCTTCTATGCTTTTCAGTCTGCCAATTTTCATCGAACATTTTAACGCGTTCTGCACACAATTTAGTAGAAGTTTCAATTATATTATGACTGTGAATATATGCAGTTACTTGCAGCCAGAACGGAAAGTCCAAGCTGCGCGCTTAACGTGTTAAAATCGCTCAACTTCGAACTCCTCGCCTTCAAACTTCGATTTTTGGCATTTTGTCGTCAAACTGTGCAGGATTGTATAAAAAAAAGTTCAAAATTTCTGGGTCGCCAAGTTGAAATTCAACCAAAATGTAGATTTCAGTAAGTCAGTTACATTGCACACATATTCATAAATGTCTGTACGGAAGACGTAAAACTTGTAGTCCTTAAGTGCAACAATATTGATAGGACATGCATCGTATTTGTCCTTGAATTGAATGATTGAGGATTCAATCATCTGACAATGTCATCTATGTTCAACTGGATTGAGGATTCCTTCATATGACAATAAGTTTATGTACCAAAATGAGAAATACGTACTTCTAGAAATCCTGTTCTTTATTATTGAAAACAGCATTATTATGTACCTTGCTTAATCATAAATTGTCAGTGAATTCCTCGCCTTGAAACTTCGATTTTTAGCATTCTCTCGCCAAGATGTACAAAGATACATAATAAAATATTAAAACTTTCTGGGTTTCCAAGGTGAAGTTTAACGAAAACGTAGATTTCAATAAATCCATCATATTGCACACAACCGTAAGTATCTGCACGGAAGATTATGCGTAGTACCCGTTTCTAATACATATTATGAAGACTTTAGTTTGCATAATTTCCGATTACAACGCACGAAAAATTTCCAGCAAATTCGACAGACGAGTGGATGAAGTAGATGACGGCTGCCCCAGGTCGGCGCGCACAGAACCGCTCCCGAATTTCGTCGCTGCGACGAGTTCGAGCGGAGCGTCGTGCTCTGATTCTGCCGATCGTTTCGCGACTTCACGAAATTACGTTTCCGGAGGAAAGGCTGGAGCCTTTGTAGGGATTAAGACTGTGATGAAAATACGCCGGCATCTTTTACAGGATTTAGGTGCCGTCTTCCTCCGGCAGTCTCCGCTTTCTCTCCGCTCGCTGCCTTTTCCTTTCGCTCTTCCTTTCATCGCGCCGACGTCTGACACGGTGAAGTAAAGGCATTTAACTTCGGGACTAGGCTCTGCCAGTTAATCGTCTTACAGTTTTCTTGTGGAAATTAGGCTACCGGCGATCTATTTATCTTTTTATATATATATACATTTCGTCCTGAGCCGGTCGCTTCGGGCAACTTATGTTGGAACGTGATAAACTCTCTTCCAGTTCGTTTCAGTTCCAGGACCATTTATTTAATTTTGAGAATTATGAACCGAGTCGACGCGACGGTAGCCAAATGATATTTAATTTCCTTATTTAACACTTTGAACGGCAAACAAGAAAGCTCAAAAATTCAACGAAATCAAAGTAAGTTATTTGATAAAATAGAAATTGAAAAAAATTAAATGTATGATATTGTGTAGTTCTCCAACTTTCTTGCATTTTACAGATCCTAATCAAATTTGGTACAATGAATATATTAACGTAAAAATTCATTTTAAAGCCTGAACAAATAATTCCGTCACCCATATATGGGTGACAATGGCAGTCAACGTGTTAATTTGAGAATTACACGGGAACTAGTTCTGAAAAGTAGGTGACGCAATAAGGTGAAACATCATCTTAAAAAAAAATATGGAAACGGACGAGTAACGCGTGAAATGTTGTCGGATAGAAAAACCACGTGTACATTGGAAATAGCAAAGCGTACAAAGTGTTAAACCGAATGCAACACGGAGGTTTGCACGCCGAGCCACAAATTTGATCGACTATAAAGTTCATTAAATACACTTTCGCTATATTGAACGTGAGTTTGCTCTCGGTCGGAATATTCTGTCGATTCCCGTTCGTTAATTCATACGGATAGCGGCGGAACGATTAAAATCACCGATGTAAATGGAAAAGTCGCGGACGGCGTCGCGTGGATGGCAGAGCGGCGCGCAGGGAAAGATAGAAACGTCAATTACCGAACCGGTTGGCGGGTAGGGGAGGGGCCGAGATTATCGAAATACCATCCGTTTGAATTATCACGCCGCCACTTGGTCAGGAATATCGATTAACCGGAAACTCATATAGAATGTAAATAAGCTCTCCACGTGCCGTTGTTTATTCGAGCCTAGCGGCCATTTATTGTTCCCCGGCGTTGCGGCCCGAGGCGGGGTCGTCGTTCTACGAATTTATCTGTTGCGGGCCGCGCGCGCGACCGCTTAGCCGACATGAAATACGACTCGCAGACCTCGGGAAATCCAGTTTTTCCAATAACGCGACGAAACCGCTTTGTCTTCGGCTCGCAACAACGGTATTCCCGCGTGACCTGAGCCAGAAACGTTCTAACATTTAGCGTCGCCTCGCGAGCATCGCGATTTTCGAGTTTCCGCACGCCACACCTTTATCGGGTCAGATCCGCTTTGCTCGAATCACCGTTGAATACCGCGGAAAGTTCATCTAAACATTCGACCCGGCCCTCGGAGTTATGGATTGTTTTGCCAGCTAGGAACTTCCGGCGAAAGCCCGCGCAAAAACATAAGAACAAAACGGAATTAACGCCGGCATTAACCTACGTAATGGCCGCGTGGACCGGAATACGATGCTGAATAAAATTATAGAATTTTCCGAAAATTAGAGTAATAAGGAATTAACGTTGCATTTATGTATATCAGGCAGCATCGCATTTTAATAACAAGAATAATTCAATGTGCTTTTCATTTGAACGAGTGTAACTGAATCTCGCTTGGACTACATTGTGAGAGACATTACCACTGAAAATGTTTACGTGAAAAATTCTTTACAACGAATAGTTAATATACACTTCAGATCGTCGGTATAGAAATATTTTATTCGCTGAAATTTTCCTTCCTGTTTGTAATACTATTTTATTTAACCCCTCACTGCATAATTTTCTTCACAGCTGTAATAATTAGAACTTCGTGTTTAATCATTCTCCAAGCGGACCGAAAATTTATATTTTTTCTTTACCTACATTCACTTTAAAGCTCAACTACTGATTACAAGAGACTTTTGTTTAAACCTCGAGGAAAGAAATAACATTGATATTTAATACCCTGACACATTATTATAATGGTTGCAGCAAATAATCTCAGCCTACGTACCATTCAAGCCTGATGTTTGATAGATGTCTACGTCGTTTGTGTGTTCCCTGTTAATGTTTAGTATTATTTCAATTATTTCCACATACAACAACCGAACGGAAGAAAAACACTGTAGCGCAACCAACGTACAAATATTTGATCACGTGTAACGAATACCGGAATTACATTCTGTTACGTTCATTCAAATTTCCACACGTTACCAACAAATGGCTAAACCAATTAAATACCAACCATTAGACCTGCTTGCAACCAGGCTCGCAAATATTAATTCATCAACGATGAATTCAGCCAACGAGCGAGGAAGGGATTCGAGCACCGCGAGTTACCTTATAACGGGTACCGTTCAAGGTCACCGCGAGCTCAACAACGATGATAAAGAGCCCTCTTTCGCGATGCGTTCGTTACTGTGCTCCAGCCTCATTCGCTTCGCGGAAAGTGACACGGCGAAACAACTACTCCATCGCAAATGAAGTGGATTCCGTGCACGAACGAGGCAGGTCGGATGTGTTTATAGAATACATTTCTGCGCGTCGGCCGCTCCAGACGTAAAGTGACGCACTTTAGATAGCGAGTCGTTCGCAAACGTTACACGTAGCATGTAATTTTCTTCTTCTCCCATTCTTTTCGCTCCTCATCCCGCTTTTTCTCTCTCTCTCTCTCTCTCTCTTTCCCTCACTTTCTCACTTTCTCCCCCTCTCCCTGCTTGATCTTCTTTTTTTTCGCAATGTTCTGTTCCAGCCCGCTACTCTTAAGCGGCGTATCGTTCCTACTTTTTTTTTCTTCTCTCCGAGGCTGCGGGGATAAACGAGTCAACGATAACGTTTCCCGAGCAAAAGTGGTGTTCATTCGTTATAAAGCGGGACGGTAGCTGCGACGAACATGGGGACGCACTTAACAAACCCGGAATTGACCCGCTATCCCATTCGGTGGCCTATCTGTTGCGACGAAGAACACATTATTTTACTTTAATGCGTGTACATACGTTTGACGTATTGCTGAACACGGACATAGACTTCTCAATACAGTAATGAACTCGTTTATCGAGCACTCGAAATCTTCCATCGCCATTGAATGGTACTATTTTGCCAACGAAATTTTCCGAATCAGATCTTAAAATTGTGTTTCTACTTTAAGAGCCAAAGGTAGTCACGTGACTTTTGTAGAGTCAGGGGGTCGGTACATAACTGCTGTATAATTTCCATTCACAACCTTCAGCCACTGACTTAAGATCCGTCTTGGTTCTAAATCTGTCACTAAACTTATCACATTTTTTGCTCTGTGTTATCGATATTATGAATTCTGTCGCCAAAAACGTGCTTCGAGTTTTTGGCTTTATTTCACAGAGAATCAAGACAAAATACAGCTCAATTTGTAGCTGGAGATATTTTCTACCGCGAGATACTCTCGATTTCATCCAGAAACACGGCATGCGCATCGTCAATTTTTGGCCCACTTCTAACGCTTACATTACCAAATATCTGCATAATCTCGTCAGCTCATGAATGAGCCCTTTCCTACCGGAAAATATTCTCGAAAAGTTGAGGCACGTATTTTTCGCCTATTCTTGTCGGTAACGTGGTCACTCTACCTTATCACGAATCTCCGGAGCCTTGTCACTTATAATTATCAGTATATTTATGCAAAATAAAAATTGTTTGTTTTAAGTTGATGTATCGAGCAATTCTTTCCGAGCTACTGCATTATACTCTTTGTCCGAGATTTTTTTAGCAATATTATAATGAAAATATCTTCCAAACCAATTATTTTTCGCCATACTTAATACTCCTTTACACCGAATAAGAGCCTGTATCGATTAGTGCAGAACAAAAGATACGGTTCCATTAGAAAAATTAAAGTTGACCTTCACAAGTCCTTGTCGCGTCCTCCTACACTCCCGTCCATAAGTCACCGGACACTTACTCAAATTTCGACTCATCGGTCCACAACACCTTTTCCCAATCTTCAGCCGTGTAATCTTTATATAATTTTGCCTACTGCAGTCTTTTTTTCTTATTTGGAGTCCTTAATAACGGTTTTTTTTTTATCTGCAACACACCCGCGAAGCCCTGCTTGCAAAAGACGTCGCTTAACTGTTGTTGTACCAATTGGATCCTCTCGAACTTTGTTAACTTCTGCCGCAATTTCTGTTGCTGTCATCCTCCTGTTTCGTTTACTTAACGTTTGTATATAGCGGTCTTCATTTTCTGTTGTTTTTATTTGGGCCGTCCAGTTCGTTTTTTATATTCAAAAGTATTAGTATCTGCTAATTTTTTCACTGTATCATGCACTGTTGATTTCGGAATTTTAGTTTTTATCACAATTTCTCTCAGAGAATAGCCTTCTTTAGCAAGAGTAATAATACTCGAACGCTTTTGAACAGATAATTCTTTTCTAGAGCTGCTCATACTGATCACATGCACTGTCAAACTTGAAATGAAGAAGAAACAGCGACTTCGCCTTCGCAGCTCCATGCTTATCTGTGTTTAGTCTAGAACTCCTCTTACAGTGTTTATAAACTCTTTATAATGTTCCAAATATAGTCCTCTGATGGTTTTGAACGTCCAAAGCGAACATTACACTACCGGCCATAAGTGTTTACCCACCCACATATTTTTTAACATTGTAGTCCACGGTTCTACGGTTCAGCTTCAATAACTTTGCTATTTCTCTGTTACTTTTTCCGATGCTATGATGGGACACTATTAGAGCGCGCGTTTCAATCGATAATTCTTTTCTCCCTGACATTATTTTAAATTTTCGCAAAATTCTTTAGGCACGTGAAAATCAACTGTTTACTGTATGAAAGCTTAATGCAGTATGAAATTTGAGAAGACTAAGATACCTGTATTACCTGCGTTCATATTCCCTACTGACCGTTATAACAATTTCAGAAAAATGGGTTTCTTTACCTGAACTCCAAAATTGTCGTTTTTCATAAAAAGCTGCAAACTCATTTACAGTACCTGATTGTGTATGTACAGAATATTTTGGATGTTTTTTATTAGCCTTATAATTAGGATTTAATGCTACGGACATTTTCATAACAATAAAATATCTATTATTTGAATAGTAACGAAATTTGAAGGTGGGTAAACACTTATGGCCGGTAGTGTATATCCCAACATGTACCGAATGGAAACCTAACAAAATGAGTGTTTACGCATGCAGTCCCATTTTTAAACGTTTGTTTAAATAACTAATATTTATTTCTATTTTTACATACCGAAATTACCGTAAAATACCTAAATATTACAAGATCAACAATAAAATCAAGCTAGAGAGTTGTATCTGTATTTTAAACATTCTTTTGCTAAAAACGAGTAAGTGTCCGGTGACTTATGGACGGGAGTGTATGTCCTTTACACGTCCACCTACAAAAAAAATGTACCATCAGAATGTGCCCCTCTCAAAAACATTCAACTTTATCTAAAAAATTGTTTGCTATGCGTAATAATGACGTAAATCTAGATGGCAAAATGTGGCGACCCACCCTATATAACGATAAGAAATTTTTCATATTATATTTAAAATTTTAGCATGAATCGTAAATACAGATATACTAGGGGGACCCATAAGTAATGAATTATTTTGAAATCTAAAACAAACCTTGTAGTAAATTCAAGTTTTTATTTCTTAATTTATTATATAATCTCCATCATTATCAAGGGCAGTTTGCCATCTTTCCTGCAAATGTTCAATCCCCAACTTATAGAAATCCAGGGTTCGTGAAGCAAAATATGACTCAAAGTGTCATATTTACGGGACTCGTTGAAATAATGCGTCCTAGTATTCTTAATTCACAACAAAATTTTCTTTAGGTATATATTGTAGAAGAAATGGCTGAAAATTTGGATAGATTTACATTTTCGTTATTTTTCTAATGTAATGTAGAATATTTAGTGTCCCGTAAACTTCGTGTTAAGTAAGAAGAAATTGTTTCTCCTTTTCTCAAAAGAATTTTTAAAAGAATTTACATGACCCGTACAAAGAATATTTTTGGAATTGCAGAGACAATAGTGGCAAAAATTTGAGTAGTGTTTATAAACTCTTTATAATGTTCCAAATATAGTCCTCTGATGGTTTTGAACGTCCAGAACGAACAATATATCCCAACATGTACCGAATGGAAACCTAACGAAATCAGTGTTTACGCATGCAGTTCCTTTTTTAAACGTTTATTTAAATAACTAATATTTATTTCTATTTTTACATACCGAAATTACCGTAATTACAAGATCAACAATAAAATCAAGCTAGAGAGTTGTATCCGTGTTTTAATCATCCGGTGACTTATAGACGAGAGTGTAGGTCGTTTAATCTTCATTCGAACATTTCTCGCTGCGATTAATAATAACGGAGCAAGTCAAGGTGGTAATATTCAGCGAGACAGCCTGGTATAGTTGTAAAAGGGTTGACTGTATTAATTTCGTCCTCGATTTCGAGAAACGTTGGGCCAGTAGCGAGCCTACCATTCCGAAAGCTAGACCAAACGGCGAAACTTCGTCGAGAAGTCGGTCTCGGCGATCAGCCGACCAGAATAAACCGTGCGAAACTTCGAAATCGCCATTATTACCGGGATTTATCCGTGGAAAGGGGCCGCACGTATCGCCGTTCCTTCGGAGGGTGGAAAGACAATCCGCGGAGTAAGAATCGCCACGATTATTCCGGGAGATCTCCGGCGGGATAAAGTCGCCGGGGATCCAGCAGAGCGCATACCACCCTCAGCCAGTGAAATTTTCGATCCTCCGCAGAACGGTGGAACGGACGATCGTCTCGAGGTTGTCCGAAGGTCGCTCGCAAAATTTCGCGATACGTACGAGGATTGTACCGGCACGGAACTCCCGCTCCCAGCTTCCCCGACCGTTTTCAATTGTAACGACGCGATAAGATTGTTCTCGCACGGCCATGGAATTCCGCGTCGTTCCACAAAGTCCCCCGTTTTATTAGCCCTTTAAAGGAAACTCGAGGGCGACCGGTGTCGATGGAGAAATCCTTTGGAGGGCTCCCCAGCGAGAATATTGGGGCTGACTGAGATGAAGGGGACGCTGTAAATTTTCGCCGCTGAACTTCCCGGCACCGGGAATTTCGGACGGATTCTTCGAGTCTTCGGTTTTAGCCTTTTAATGGGAACGAAAACCCGGTTCACGCAACTGTACATCTTGGCGGACACAATGAAGCTCGAGAACCATGGCTGGCTCATTATAGACGGACCACTGTTTACAACAAATCTCGATTCCAAGAAAGAAAAACGTAAATACATAAGGTAATACGAATTTCTACAAAATTTCTATGCCAACAAATGGCACAAACTCGATATGTACAGGGTGTAAAGAAATGTTTGGTCTTGGCTGCCATAGGCGTGTTCTATATCCACGAATCGATGAAGATCCGTAAAAAAGATTTGCCGCAAAATTGTCCTTGACCTTGAATTTAAAGGTCAAATTTCTTTTTATTGCATTATATTCTACGCGTCACGACAATTGACAAAAATTTGACCGTGAAATTTAAGGTCAAGGATAATTTTGCGGCAACTTTTTTTTACAGATCTTCATTGATTCGAATATGAGAATGCGCCTATGGCAGCCAAGACCAAACATTTCTTTACACCCTGTACAATGTTATTTCGATACAAGGCGACGCTTTTTATTTCGAAATAAGAACATTGCTATCCCCTCTTCTTCTTCATCCGAAATACAACGAAAGCCGGTCCCATCGTCTTATATCGAAGGAAAACTAGTAAAATTTCGGCGTGGGTCAAAAATGACTCCGGCATAGGCCTAGAACTCGCAGCAGTCCGAATCTATTTATGACCGATTTAAAAATTTTTTTTTTATTTATGATGTTCTCCAGGTGCAGTATTTTAGGTTCTAATTTTGAGTTCTTCATTTCTACATTATGCAATGAGCGTCTTTGACGGATAAATATAGTTTGCAATTCCTCGTACGTCAGCGGTTAGGATGAGGATGAGGAAGAGAAGGCCTATAAATAGACGCAATTCCTCTTCATACCCCGTGAGATCAGAATAGAATCACCGAAGACACCGTTATCAACACTGACGTAAATAGAACAAAATAATGTTCAGCCGTACGAGGATTTCCTATTCTCTCGCTGAACGTATGCATAGAGAATTATAATTTCCATATTCATTAAATACACTCGACACTATGCAATGAATAGTATCTATTCTGCACGCGTTAAAACTTCAGTTTCCGTAGCTTAGACGCAGACGGCGCGATACAATGAAAATGTTTAGCTTGGAAAATTAGTACGTGTTAATGCAATTTAAGAATCGAATAAAGCCTAGTCGTAAATATAATTTTTGATTGAAAACTCGAACAAAATTATAAATCGTCATTCATTTAAGATAATTAACACTTTTCAGCACACTGTGCATTGTTGTCTGTAGCTTTTCATCCCGTACAGTAGAACATTGCAATTTTTGAAGCAGTTATCCCTTACAGTAGAAAATTGCAATTTTTGAAGCACTTATGACAAAAATAGATACACTACCGCTCAAAAGTATCCGGACACTTATAAACTCAAATATCTTTGTTGTTTCTAAAGATAAGTAAAATGTGGTAAGGACAATGTTGAATGGTATAATGGGGCTGACACGATGCTATAAAAAAATTTTGAATGACCTCGGAATAATTATTGTCACTGAATTCCTAATGAAAAGACTATCATTTTAGATGTTTAAAAACAAAATTTTTTTATAGCATCGTGTCAGCCCCATTGTACCATTCAACTTTGTCCTTACCATACTTTACGTAGCTTTAGAAACAACAAAGATATTTGAGGTGGAAATATTAGGTGACACCCTGTATATACGTAATTTTTAATTTAGAACGTCAGATATTTCACAAGAAACTAATAAAAATCGATTTTGGTCACTATTTTAAGCACTGAAATAACTTTGATGCAATGCTAATAACGATATTTTGCAATTGTCCGGATACTTTTGAGCGGTAGTGTATATGGACTGTAGTGTAATGAAACCTTTCAAAAGACTTACAAATTTCATAATATTACATATTTATTGAAATAGTTGAAGAGTGCAGTAAATTTTTATTTCACTTCAGTCCCGCAGAACAATTTGCGCAGACTACAGTCCAAGGTAAAAACTTCATTACCAAGTAGCAATGATTATTAACAACGCTGACCGCGTCGACGATCGAAACAAGTAAAGCCTGTACGAAATCCAAGACACCAACGTGAATTTTTAGCACATCTTTAGCACGTGAATTGTTTAAGTGTCCAAATTAATATTTGTAAGGAATATGTAATT
The DNA here is from genome assembly GCA_913789895.3 of Seladonia tumulorum. NCBI lineage: Eukaryota > Metazoa > Arthropoda > Insecta > Hymenoptera > Halictidae > Seladonia > Seladonia tumulorum. The sequence goes on along the minus strand of OU565269.1, from coordinate 11,552,058 downwards.
TATTAATATGTCCTTCTCCGATGTCGGACCTGACGAGACTGCTCGTCCTTTTTTCATCCCGTTCGTTTTTCTTTTTTCGACACGTTCGCTTGTCGTTGGCGATGAATCGCTTATTAATAACATGAACATATTTGTTATTTATACGAACAATATACATGGTGGCGGATCCGTTACAACTTAACTTACATATTTATGACCGGTAGTATATTTCTCGTAGCAACGAATTATTAGCAGATGTTCTCGCAAATATTCTGGAACGCAGCGTACGCCTTTCTACCATCGAAACCGCCATTCGAATGCTGTCGAGACCATAAACGATCCCCGGTAAACGGAAAAAGTAAAATAACGTTGGATTACGCGTTCGCGAGCATAACGTTCACGGTATAACAAGAAAATCGCGAGCGTTTCAGCAATCTGCGAACAAAATCGCGGCCGCCCCGGGGCGTAACGACGAGAATGCAGCTGCGTGTATCAGAAGCGGAGACGTCGGACGGTATCCGTGAACACACGGAGTGGCCTGATCTAGTCATAATTTTGCGGCGGGCAATACGGCCCGTCTGAGCTCGGGCTCGGGCTCGGGCTCGGGCGAAGTAAGGCAAGGCTATCGCCATATAGATAATGCTTTCGCACATATCGTGTTCGTGATCTATATTTGATGGCTCTATTCAGATACTCTCGAGTATCTTACCCGACGCCGATGGCCCCGGGGGCGTAGTAGCTGGTCTACCGAGATTACCCCCGTTCTACCCATTCCGCATACGAACGCACGCACCGTACGCGCATTCCACGCACGCGGTATGAGCACGTTTAAGACAATCAGCCCCGCGAGTGGAATATATCGATCTCGGCACGGCGTTCCACGAATGCTCCGCGTTATTACACCGCCGCGAACGACTTCGACCGATGCCCCAGTAGCGAATCGGATTTTTCCCGCCGAGATCCTGCAGGACCCGCAGCCTGTTGCCATCCGCGCGTCGCAAGGCACCGATTTAAATTCCGCCTCAAGGATATCGGAATTCCCGAACCGGCAGTCCCCGCCGCGAGATTAATCCAGGAATGACGGATGCCCCGATAGCGAACACCATGGCATGGCGGCCCGCAACGATCGTTTTGTTGCCCCCGTCGGTGAGGATACCTTCAGAGTTAGGATTAAAGACACCTGCGAGCTGTACGTCCTGTTCGATGAGCCTTAGTAATTACCGTGTGTACTAGTTTTTAATTGTCACTAATTGGAACTTTCAGGCTTTCACGGCCTGGGATCATATGATTTTTATTGTTGAAGCATTGTAAGCATCGATGTCAGTGTGTCTTTTGATCCCTGGTGAAGCTAGGTGCAATAATATTCCAAACATATAACATGATATGAAATATCATACAAAAGAAGGAGAAGTGCTATTTTAAGGCTTATGAATTTTCTTTATCGATCTTGGTGTTGTAATTGTTTTTAAACTACCATTTCCTTTTTTTTTTTTTTTTGGTACACTATAGTGAAGCACAATGTCCTTTCGACACGCCCATGGGACTTATTTGGAACAATAGTGATTAGTTTACATCATAGTATGATGGGAACATACCAGCTCTCTTGCTACAATGTCAGAGAACGTTAAGTGGCCTCGTTAACTGTAGATTCCGGCGTTATCGATTGCCCTTGTCGATCGAACGGTTACACTTTGATTAGGTAAGCACCATTTTCCTGCTGAAATTTCGGTAGCCGCAGTAATTATAATTATTTCATTCGTCAGCGGCTGAAGTGTTAACGATGGAAGACATTGCTTGTGAGTATGTTGCGTGGGTTGTCATCGTTCGTCTATGTGCAAGACTGAGAGAGCTTTTATACTTCGGTGGTAAGAGGATTTTTAAAATTTTAAATAATTCACGAAGTTCCATCGCTGAAAGTTACTGCACACCAGATGGCACAAATGGAAACATGAATCTTTAAATGGGATTTTCTGAAAAACATGGTTTTTACCTAACATTAAATCACCTGAACTATTCCACACAAGTTTTTTTGAGATTTTAACGTATTAAATTTTTATAACAATTTTACATTAAAGTACTCGCACGTCACGTAAAAAAAGATTTGTTCTTATATAAGTTAGTATAAATCCGTTAACAAAATCCGTTTAACCACGGTGGTGCACATCCTCAACGTATTTTAAAAAAGATTTCACTCTTTTATTTAATGATTATTCAACAGAAGAATGTTGAATTTATCTTTAATCATAAATGTTCAATAATGAGATAAAAATACCCTGAAACCAGGAGAAGGGATGAGACTAATTAATTTGATACCATCGTAACGGACTTTTCAATTTGCATTTGTTCGAAAATACACACATTTCGGAAAATTACTTTTGGAATATTCTTGTATACCCTCAGCAACCTAGACTGTCTTTTGTCTGGTCAATATCGATAGCAGTGCCGCGTAATCGTATTGCATGGATGCTACATGAGATAATAACAAATTGATTTCACTGATACCAATGGTATCTCGATACCCATTTGATATTACATTGTGGTACTCGGGAATTGGTATATATATTCTATATATATCGAGGTTCCACCACTAGCTGGAAGGATCGAGAGATCTTCGGTACCTTAGTTGAACGAATCGGATTATAAAATATAACACAGTGTAGCTTATCCTATTCGTTCATTTTTAACACATTCACTGTCATTTGAATTTTGTAGGTTTCATCAAGCTATAATTTATTCCTGGCAAAGAAAATATTATTAACCCACTTGCATCACGAGCAAGAACGAAAAATCAATATATAGCCATATTTATTTCATTATATTTATGCAGAGAAATTTCAAAAAGTAAAAAGTAAAAAGATACTGTGTATCAGTGATTTGTGTACATAATTATTACATAATATGTAATTTGTTCGACTATAGGTGAGAGAAAATTTAAGGGATGGTTCTTCAAGAGAATATAAGAGGAAAATGAAGAATACAGAAATTGAAATTTCGGCTTCATTTTCTAGTTATTATCAATTAAAAATCTGTCTAAAATGCGGCAACCCGATCGACAGAGGCAGGCGGATTTCATTTAACCAGTTAACTGTGATTGACGAGTATACTCGTCATGCGTAAAATTTTAATTCTGGTGAAAACTAAATTATATTCGTAGAATTTTAATATGTTTAAAATGTTTAGAGGTCAAGACGAAATGAAAATTATAAATAATTTGAGTTGGATTTATAACTATAAATATGACGACTATACCCGTCATCGCTTGATTATCGCGACACACACTGGTGGGCGCTTTGCAAAGAGATCGCCACAGTTAACTGGTTAATCGTTCTACCGTTCCAAAATCTGCACTCACTCACTGTATCACTCACGCATACAATCGACAGTCTAATCCTGAGCTCGTGGTAATTCCAGAAAAACTTAATTTCGACATATTCTTGGACTCGACGCGACAGATATCTCTGTAATAGAGTCGTTATTTCGAAGCGATGCGCTTCTCGCATTATAGCAGGAAATAGGGGGGTGGGGGGATGCTATTAACGAAGGCTCGACTTCGGTAAACGAAGAATCCCGTTTGTAGTTGTTGTCAGGAGGTCGCCGAGACGCAGGTAATTGGGTACTCTCTCTGACAAGCTTGCTTGTTTCGCTTTACGGCTCGAAAATAGTTACTGGGTACCCAGAACCATTTGGCGAATGTCGTTTGATCCCCGAAATCCAGCATAATTGTCGTCCGATGGAATTCCCGGAGCCGTGGCAGGACAGCCGGTGCGGACACAGAAAACAATTTAGCCAACAATTAAAAGCTTGTTCGGTATTATCGTGTCGCCTCGTCCCCCCTTTTAGAGCCGCCGTCCCGTGAACCTGGAAACCCTCTTTGCATCTCCTCTCTCTTTCGCATTTTTTTCTCCCGCCATTGTCGATGAACTCAATAATTTTCCCGTCGACAAATCGACCTCTTGTTTCACCCCGAAAATCGACAAACGATTTCACACGGACAAGATAGTATTATATCACGCTGCGATTTAACACGTCATTGAAAAATGAGCTAAATCTCAAATGACTGATGTATCATCAAGTTATAGTGCTCTCGAGATATTTTCCGAGGATCTGCTCCTGCAATAGCATAGTAAAAGGAAACTCATTCTAACTCTTTGTACTCGGTGGTACTTTCAATCTAAAACTAAATTTTCCTTCCGTCTTACAATATTTTCATTTTATTCATACGAAACAGATTCGATTAACAAATATTTAATTAATGTAACAAATATTTTGTAATATTATTTGTAATTTCTTCGAAATAATGCCACAACAATTTCTAGTGGTGCTTCAGAGTCACCACTCGAGTGCAAAGGGTTGAAGAAGAATTTCACACACAGTAATCAAACTTTAATTTACAACTATTGCTAAAATTAGCACATAGACGGTCACAGCTGCGTTCATAACCTTGTATTCTCTTCATGAACTCAAAAACAAATCTTTGGCTTCGAGAAAATAAACAGACCGGAAGACCCCCTTAATTTTCCCTGTGTCGCGTGGTGCGGCATCGGCACACGTCGATTCTCTATTTTCCGGAAAACAAATAAATACGAAACGGAAAGATACGGGGTTGTACAAAGAGAGCGAGAGGGAGGGAGAGACAGAGAAAGATCGCGGTAGAGGAACATCGCGGAACAGCGTTATGAAAGCTACGCTAATGAGAATGAACGTTTGCTTTCATTTACGGTGCAATGGGATTCGTAACATCCCCGTTGTTTCTGGTCATCTTGCTGGTCTTGTTGCGCTGCAGGTTACTTAAATCGTTCTCCGTGAATTAATATATTCCTATTTATTGTGCGCAATATCTACAGATGAATATCTACAGTCCGTTGTTTCTCTAATACAACCGGTTTTTTCATAGCAATATGTTGAACGTGCCATCTGTAACACTTAGTCACTTCGAAGTCGTTCGTTATTTGCATTTTTCTAGTCTCACTGCATTTCTCTATTCTGATTTTGCTTTTTCACGTTGTCGTACAGGTGATCAGAATTTTTTCGACAAATATATTATAATAAAAGTCGTTAAAAATTTAAATAAGTGCATTCTTTTTATATTTATAGGATGATGTGACAGAGTCACTTTTGGTGCTCCGTAAGTTTTCAAATGTCGAGTATATTCGACGCTAGTTTCATTCCTAAAAATAATTTTTACTCCTACTAATCTGTCGCTTAATCTCTCTGACGAGTATCTAAACGAATCTCTCTTCCGATTTGAAAGACAATTAGCGACAATGTCTCGTTGCATCGTCATTTCTAATTTCGAAGCGAACTACTCGTTCGATGCAGCCAGCTGCAAACGCTCGAAAACAGAAATAACCATTCAATAGCCTTTGTCTATTACGTTGACGTACAGAATCTCCGTGGAGGCGGTGTGCGCATCGATTGGCGGTTCAGCCTTGACGCCCAACAAAGCTGCGGCATTTGTCAGACTGTCGTTAATGGACCAGGTCGTTCGTAACATTAAATTCTTAACCGGTAGTACTCCAACAAGTATAGTTGCTTTATAGGAGGAATTTGCGAGTTTCGCTCCACTTGAGGACTTCCGTTCGGTTGGGGATAACAATGCGTTCAAAACAATGCCAATTAACAATGAGAACATCGGGCGAGTAGGAATTCAACGAATAGAATATTAAAAATTTGCCAAAATGATCGCCTGTTTAGAAAACATAAGAAGGTGTAGTCATAGTCGTGAAAATTATATCAATTTATAGAGAGAACCAATTGAGAAGGGGCGTATAGCAACAATACTGCAATAAATTTGAAATCAATGCCAACGAAATATTAGTGTGTCTAACAGCAAAAGGAATTATGATAACAACACCTGGATTTCCTTAGAACAATGAACGTTTCCAGCAGCGTAATTTCAGCAGGAATTAAAACGTCTACTGTAAATGGTACTGCCCATATGGAGAGAACTAATTTAAAAGGGGGCAATTTCGTATAGCAACAATACTGCAATAAATTTGAAATCAATGCCAACGAAATATTAGTGTGTCTAATAGCAAAAGGAATTATGATAACAACACCTGGATTTCCGTAGGACAATGAACGCTTCCAGTAGCGTAATTTCAGCAGGAATTAAAATGTCGGCGTCTTTCCTTCGCCGTGGAACGAGACAAGGGGGTTTCTTTCAGGTTGGAATAAAGAACGAAGCGACAAAAGAAAACAATATTCGTTATTAAGGGGCGCGGCAGCGGCAACCGCGCTTAAACGATCCAATTAGACAGAAATAAACGATGAACGGTAGTTGTCGAGGGCGAGTTAATTGTCAGCGGGGGCGAAAGTAACGCGTTCGAGGGCAAACTGGATACTAAACTCGTCGCCTTGAAGAACGCCGAATTCAGCTCCCTGGGCGACGGGACCGCGGCTTTGTTCGACGCGGAGCACAGAATGATCATTCGAGGAGAAAAAAGGCAGTGGGAGTGTTGGCTCGTGAAAAGCGCGAACGAGTCAGAAAGTAATTACAGAGAAGATAGAGTCGTGTTCACCGAGCTGAATCTTCAGAGAGTGGATCCGTCGGGAAAGAGATTGCGAGAGACGACGGAGGAGCTCCTGCGAATGACAACCGGGCCGCGTTAATCTTTCCTCCGTCCGAATCTATTTGACGAGTGCATTTATCTCGCGGGGATTAGCAGAAAAACCAGTGTTACAAACGAAGATAATTATTTACATTAGGGGCTTCCTCACCGATTTTGATGACCATGAAATATGTCGTCAAGGTCATCATTCTGAACAACTTTTTCCTATACATGTTACCGCCACTCAGCTTTAGTTTCCGAGATATTCGCAAAAAAGTTTCAACATCTCGAAAAATGATCGGAGTAGGTGTGTGCAGAACTGTGTAAAATAGTATTTTAAATAGGTGACAGTAACTTATATTTTTATGATATTTTGTTGCCGGTAATGTTATTACGATATTGTAGTCTGTTTATCAACATGTTACATATTCGTAATTAAACTACAAATAATACTTTGCTAACTATTATAGCTTCTCATGTTAAAAATCATAATTTATAATATTAACTACTTGCTCAACTTATTTTCATTGTAAGGAAATATTTGAAATACAAAATAAAAATATTTCATTTTATCTATCTGGTTATCAAAATAAAAATATTTGATTTAAAGTAGTATCTTATTTGAACCACATTAAATTATACTATATACCAAATCATTAATGATAAAGTGTACTTACTTCTGAATCTTCTGTACCTCCGTCGGATCCACAGCACACAATTATTCACTCACGCGAATAGGTCCGAATAATTGAACAACAATCACTAAACAACACACACAACACATTTTATAAAATCATGACAACGAACGAGAAGATGTCACTCCGATTACGAACAAAATAATACTGCGAGGTGGTACGGTCAGGTTATCCTAGGCAGGTTAGACGCTGAGGGTCTATAAACACTAGATACAAAACCAAGGTAAAAAAAATTATGGCGAGGCGCCGACCCTATTTCCCGGAATTCCTTGTTTTCGTATCACACGTCCTTGGGTCCGAATCACCTCCGTGGAAGGGATCATTGTTAAAATCGCAGTATTATTTTGTTCGTGGTCGGAGTGACATCTTCTCGTTCGTAGTCACGATTTTATAAAATGTGTTGTGTGTGTGTGTTGTGTGTGTTGTTTAGTGATTGTTGTTCAATTGTTGTTCGGACCTATCCTCGTGAGTCAACAATTGTGTGCTGTGGATCCGACGGAGGTACAGAAGATTCAGAAGTAAGTACACTTTACATTAGTATTTTATAATGTAGTTTGTAGTACATTAGTATTATAATTCATTATTCGTATGTAGAATATTGGATGCAAGGTTTTCTTTCATATTTTGCAACTTCAATGTCCCTTTAACACTAGATTTACAAAGCACTACCACTGACTACTTAACATTATTTTACGAACATAACAAGGACGTGTCTATCCATATTTGTATCAATTTTTTAAATAATATATACCCAAGAAAATAATTTTGTTGAATAATTCTCCATGGATACGTCTTCTCTAATGTAGAATCCTCTAATGTAAATATTTACCTTCAAATCTAACCCACACCTACTCCGATCGCTTTGTGAGATGTTAAAACTTTTTTGCGAATATCTCGGAAACTAAAGTTGAGCGGCGGTAACATGTATAGGAAAAAGGTGTTCAGAATGATGACCTTGACAACATATTTCAAGGTCATCAAAATCGGTGAGGAAGCCCCTAATGTAAATAATTACCCAAACGAAATCGCGTTATAGGGTCCACGTACGCACACAGGGTTCCCAAAACGACTGTTTCAAACTGTTATACAGTGTGTCCCTCGAGCCACTTGAATATCTTGCTTATTTAACACTTTGAACGCCAAACAAGAAAGATCAAAAATTCCACGAAATCAAAGTAAGTTATTTGATAAAATAGAAATTGAAAAAATTAAATGTATGATATTGTGTGATTCTCCAACTTTCTTGCATTTTACAGATCCTAATCAAATTTTGTATAATGAATATATTAACGTAAAAATTCATTTTAAAGCCTGAACAAATAATTCCGTCACCCATATATGGGTGACATGGCAGTCAACGTGTTAAAACAACATAAGAAAATGTTACGTACAGAAGTTGTAGGGTTTGAGACACTTTTACAGCAATACATGAATTTTTAGTGGTGCCTTACAGTCACCATTCGAGCGCTAAATAATATTATAACTAGACCCCTTCCCCATCCCAGTATCTAAATTTGAGAAGCTGCGCATCATCGTCGAGTGTCCGAAGAAGTATCTGAATAATTTTTCGGATATCGAGATTTTCTCTCTGATCAGAAACGAAAAGTAACTCATGAAAAATTTACCGATCTATACTGTCAAATGATATTCACGGCACCGAGGCGCGAGATTGCGCCAGCGAATGAATGTTTAATTTTTCGGACCAAGTCGTCCCATAATTTTCAATCCCCCCGCAGATGAAAACGTTCTTCGGGAATCGCGAAAGTGAATTTTCCGTGTCCGTCTGAGGTCGTTTCGAAAGAGTTGGTGAACTTAAAACTGGCTGGTCCCGCACTCGATTTCGAGGCGAGATCGATAAAGCGGGACGGCAGCTTTGAAATCCCGTTTAAACGATACCGGCTCGGCGTCGCTGAAACATCGCGAACCCCTTAAAAGCGCAAACAATTTCCCTTTCCCCGGGATCCTTATGGTAAAGGAGACGCAGCCGTTCCTTCAACCCCTCGCTGAGGTGAACCCCTGTCTGGCCGCAGTCTGCGGAACGCTCCTCGTCACGGGGGAAATCTTATTTCAGTAGAAGGGCAATTTATTTTTACCCCGCCACTCTATTAAATCGGCTAATCCACGCAATCGCTGCAACTCCGCAGCTCTGCAAGAAAACTTCCTAAATCCTTCAGCCTCGAACCGCCACGCACTTTCGAACGTAACCACGTTTGTACGTCGGGCTGCTATTCGACTGGATTTCCTTGGATTTTTTCTCAATCTTTGGAATTGTTTCTGATGATCCGGGCTTTCTGATGCTTTCATTTCTTTTTATCATTTAGTTGTATTACTCGGCAGGATTTGAATCCTGATCGTTCGGCTGAGAAGTTGCCACCCTACCATCGCGCCACACCGATTCTTATGATTTAGTTGTAAAATAAGTTAATATATTGCTTACTGGAAGGTGGTTAGGCTAGTTGTACAATTTTAACAATCTTTTACAATATCTCCTTCACCGAGTTATAAAAGTCAGCAAAATCTATTGTTTCTGAATGTACTTGTCAATTTATGGAGAAGGAACAAAAATGCGCTTTACCTTACAATGAACTAGAATAAGCGAAATGTGAAAGTTACATTTGGTGTCGAATTTATTAATTGTCACATTTGTTATCTAAGCTTAGTCACCCGGGGAATTAAAACCGTGGTATCATTATAAGAATATCCAGTGCGAAATAGTAACTACAATTAATTACACTCGGAAGTTAAGCCGACCACTATTACCTTTCATTCTCGTTTGCTCGAATAGGTCTAACTAATGATCCTATGCAATGGTAACGGTGTAATGGTAATAGAGACATAGCACAAAAAAATCCATATTTTATGGCAATATACTCTATTTGATGAGCAAAGACTGCAATTTTTAAAGCAATTTGCAGAAAATGAAGTTTTCTCTTTCATCGTCATTAACTTTTAAAGGTAAACATACGAGAAACTATTGTTTCGTTAATCTAGAAAACAATGTAGTACCTACTGGTACAAGATAATGATGCAACGACTAATTTCATAATAAAATAACGTAATGTTTTCTCTTTCCTATATCATGTAAAAAGAATTTTGTGTCGCAAAATTCCTTATGGAAGTAGAAATTGCTGAACAAGAAGATCAAAAATTGAGAAATACTTCAACTCACAACATAATAATCAGCCTAACACGTTGACTGCCATGTCGCCCATATGTGTATACTTGTACAAGTGCTTGAAAAATCGTGAAAAGTGTTATGTGGGACACTCGGTATATCTGTTTTTCAATATCCATTATGCTTTAAAAGTAAGTGTAATTAACACGTTGACTGCCATGTCACCCATATGTGGGTGACGGAATTATTTGTCTAGGTTTTAAAACGAATTTTTACGTTAATATACTCATTGTACAAAATTTGTTTGGGATCTGTAAAATTCAAGAAAGTTGGGACACTACTCGATGTCATACATTTAATTTTTTTCAATTTTTATTTCATTGAATAATTTATTTTGATCTTATGGAATTTTTGAGGTTTCTAGTTTGGCAGTCAAAGTGTTAATATAGGCACAGTAATTGGTACGCCCACAGTGTTGTCCTTGCCCTAAACGAAACAGGCTCGAATCGTGAACGATTTCGACGTGCGTGTCTTCGCAGCGAATCCGCGGCGTAGAACAATGGAATAAATTCCCCCCTCCGCTGAGCCCCCCCCCCAAAAAAAAAGAATTGCCCGAACCGCGATTGCTATTGCTCGCGAGTGTACAGATGGGCGTACAGCGAGACGACTGGTGCCCCTTCATCGTAGACGCAGCTCCTTCTGTTTTCTTTGTTTCTTCTTTTTTCTATTGACTTCAGCGTAGAACCCTCGAGCCGCAACAGTAATAAAGTTGAACGTATGAAAGCGAGGCAATGGGGCTGCGTGGAAACACGTAGTCGCAAGGACTTCTTTCACCGCGTGAAAGCAAGGAAGGAAGGAAGGAAGGAAGGAAGGAAGAATGGCGAAGAGAACGCGGGGCGTGTTACGGGTTCTCGAAGCTGGGTTCGGTGAGGGTCGTCAACGTTTTGAGAAACAGCCGGTGAACGTGGGCCCGAAATGGCGACCACTTCGCGGATAAAGCGAGCGTTTTCGTGCGAAAGCCAGTTGGATCGGCACTCGATGCAGCTTCTCCGGAACAATAGAGAAGGCAAGGAGGGTGGTGGTGGTCGGGGAAGGGGGTGGGGGGAAGGGCGAGGGAAAGGAAAAGGAACCGTGGCTAAGCGAACGGAAAGGGGCTGGAAGATGGACGAGGGGCTGCCAGGGGTTCGAAAGAAAATGGCTGCGAAAAAGGCAAACTTAACGCGTGCCCGCCCAGAGAAGACGAGATATGTCGGCGTTTTATCTGTTCGCTCCAGCAACCGTGCAACTTCGTGGGAAATCGACTCGATAATTCGCCCTCTTCCGCACGCACCGCGCCGTGGCCTCTCTTAAGTTTCCGAATTTTCGGTCCAACGTCCCGGAAGTTCGCCCGCGATTTTAGGAGAGTCAATTTTCGCGGAGAAAGGCTCCCCCAACCCCCTGGCTCGTGAAGACCAGTGTAACCGAGACCCGAGTATTTTCCACGAGTCGCTCGACGTTTCGCGATTGGATTTTTAGATGGGTTTCAATATTTTCGAGTTTTCTGTCGTTACAATGTAGTATCCGGCGCGAAAGATACGCGAAACGAAAACTGGCTAAAAGATCCCGGAGAGTTTTGTGCTCGCGGAAGATCCGCACCCGCCGAGATTCTACCTCCGACGTAAATGGAACATACACCGAGCATGTCTGCCAAGTTTCGAGTAAACCAATGAGGAGTTTTT